>MU278356.1:0-341376 GCA_022385755.1 Trametopsis cervina | reverse complement strand
CCTAGATACATCCATTTTCTACCCTCCCCTACCCTTTCTCTTATCTTTTCCATTTTTCCCCGTCTCTTGTCTTTTTCTTTCTTTCTCGCTCTTCCATATCCATCCCCGTCCATTCTCCTAGTCCCATGTCCCAACCCCATCCCCCGTATTCTTCCTCGCAAGTGTAGGGCGCCGAAACCTGTAGGCCGTTCTATTCTTACAAAGGGCCGAAACCTGTAGGTCACTTGTACATACTCTCTTCCTCCGGGGCTATGGCTACCATGTATCGCATTCATCTATGCCCGGGTGCCACAGACTTATAGATTAAGGTCAATGTCGTACTCGTAATCTCTTCATGTAAGGCCGCCTGACTATGTGCAGAAGGACTACCCCACTAGTCTGAAATGTCGTCCCCCACCATATGTTTGGATCATAGTGTTGAAATGAAATACATTAAGGCAAGCCGGATGAAGTCAGTCACGCTAACGACGCAGAGGTATTGTGCAGAATCCTAGTGACACACCGTCGTGCGAACGGCGCGATTGTTCGCAGTCGGAAAGAGATCAATAAATAGCGAAGCAACAATAAAACAGACTAGCGATGTAAAATCTAAGGCAAGACAAGAGGACGAAGGGATTGAAGCTGTAATGGGATAAATTATAAAAGAAAAGAAGCGCGAGATGCCATAGTGATGAAACTAATAGAAGATATCATCCAAGCAAGACACATACTGCTCGCCAAAGCACAGAAGAGCAAGTGCGAAGACGATGTGACCATGAGCCCTCGGTCTCTACTCTTGGATGGGGCGTATGCGCGCGCGACCAAGTTCCCAGCCGTCCAAGTATTGGAGCGTGGAGTTCCGTGCTCGGTGTCAGAGGAACCTCCGCAAGTGACGGGTCACTCCATCTTGACTTCAACGGTGAGTTCGTGGGTTGATTGATGGGATCTTGCTTGTGTTTGGTACCACACACGGTAGACCATGTATGTATCCTGATGTCGAAGTACTCGCCGTTCTCGAGCTCCGGGGTCTTCGGAACAGAGTCGAATGACGATAAAGAGGATGCATAGGAAGACGAAGAGTATTGAGAAGGCGAAGAAGAAGACGAGTAATGCGAAAGGGAAGATATGGTAAGGATTGTGTGCGAGTTGGTCGTGTGATAAGCAGGAGTAGGGAACCGAGGGGCATGCAGGACGGGGCGGATGAAAGGGTCATATGGTGAAAGTTTGGCTATGCGTGGGCCTACTCTGCGAATGGATCGAATAGGCACTTTGTGCTTCGGTGCAGCAGGCGGTGGAAGGCCGACATGTTTGAGCATTCGGGTCGGTGGCATTTCAGGGGAAAGGGGCTCGCCAGCTGGTGGGACGTCCCACTGGAGGGTAAATCAAGAGGGTTAGCATTGTAAGGCGCACTTTTAGATGAATCAGGCGTACGGTATTGATGTACATGGGAGGTACAAAGTAAAACACCTTTTGCTTGTGAGCTTCAGTGTTCAGTCTGGCTGCAGTGAGACCCCAATCGCTGTAGACGATTGTCAGCTGGAAGAAATCTCCATTCTCTCGGGACCATCTCTCACATTCTGTGGAAGAATGGATGCCCTTTGAGCTCTGCAATCGTCGCGCGTTTGTACGGGTCCTGCTCGAGCATCTGCAGATTCCGTGAACAAGGTAAGGCACAGCAGGGTTGAGGAGAGACACTTACTCGTGTTAGAAGGTCTTCGGCAGCCGGCCAGAATTTGGTGAACCGGCTGAAATCCAGATTAAGATTGCGAAGTCCAGCATGTGCTGCATGAGAGGACTGGTGCGGGCGGTCGGGCAACTGGAGCAAGAACTATCGCGTTGGCCCAAAGGGAACTGAACAGGTGTTACTAACGAGGACGCACCTCGGCATAAAACAAGTAATGAAGCACCACGCCCATGTCATAGATGTCAGCTTCATACGTTGCGGTGCTGCCGCTGGCAACTGTCCGAGCATTTCGGGCTTCACTTGCCGTGGAGGGCATCGAATGGCGGGAATAGCTGTTTCCGGAAGCGTACCAGGGTACGTCCAATACCTTTCTTCCTCTAGACGTAATGTGCTTGAAGCCAATGATAACAATGTGACCATTGGCATCGATAAGAATGTTCTCAGGTTTAATGTCGCCATGTATAATACCGCGGCTGTGCAGTGCTTCAATGGCAACGAGCTTTATGAGATCAGCATCACAGATTGTCGTAAGACGTAGCAATATGACCCACTAGTTCTGCTGCGACGAGCCTTGCGGCGCAATCTGTGAGAGACCCGCAGTACCGGAGCCGAGCTCCAAGATCCCCTCCCGCGCAGTATTCCTTCACGAAACAATGAGTTTTCGGTACGTGACTCAGAAAACTCAACGCACTGTAACGAAGTAGAGATTCCTGGTGTCCTCAAAGCTACCCTTAAGCCCAACAGTCCACGGATTATCCCCGAGGGCAGAAAGAAGGCGGTGTTCCCTACGGATGAGCGACTGAGCGTCGTTGCTGAGTCCAGCCTTAGGTACAATCTTGATTGCGTCGTATGTCTCCGTAACCGTGTTGAAGCCGAGGAAAGTCTTGCCTTGATTGCTCTGGCCCAGCATGCGTATGATCTCAAAGTCTTTGCGAGAAAAAGAGGGTTGGGGCAGCGGGGGCACAAAGTCGTCGATAGGACTGTCACGTCGAGGCGAGCTTGGACTGGAACCGCTCGGAGCAATGATCATATTGAGCTGTGCGGGACACTTGCCGTCCTGTAAGATGCTATTAATTAGAAAAGCAGAACCAGATGTACACTGGGGCGAAGATCGGACCATGCAATTGAAGGCGTAGAGGTTTGGCTTGATCTGCTTCGGCATCATTTCATTGAAGGCTTTTGCAAGATCGAGAATGAACTCTGCCTCTAACAGCTCCGGCGGCTGTCTCTGAAGTAGCGTTTGTCAGGGTTTGTCGCCTCATACAGGCATCGTGCTCACCATGGCCTTCGTAAAAGCATTGTTATGGGACTTATTCTGTTATTGTGTAAATCAATACAAGCTGATACACGCTGTTCAATATGCCACATACCTTGGCGACTTCTAAACTCTTCGCAGGGGTCGGAGAGATACCCTTGATACTCTCCAAAAATCCCAACAGACCCATTTGGCCAGTTTGTCAGTGAGAAGTTTCGTGACGGACGTGTCAAAATTTGATCGGGTGATATTAAATGGAAGGTGGGAGAAGGTGAAGCGTAGAATAGAGGTTGAATAAAGATGAACGGCTGCAGCAGCAAAACGAAAACGAAAGGCAGAAGATGAAGGAACGAAGAAACTGCAACCTAACGAAATGTCATAGGAAGAGTAGTCAGCAACTGTAGATATCGGCGTAGCTTACACTCACCTCCTCACTGTAGCCTGTATGCCATGGAGTCAAACAAGAGGGCGTTGGGGACTCGCCCACAGAGGTCGACTCTGCTGTAGCCACGGTCGTTGGTCATCAGGGTTATTTCCTCATCACACTGATGTGGAAAGGCGGGCACGGGATGGTTGGAAAAAGAGTCACAGCATCGCTCTGAGCAAGATAGGACCCTACTAGTAGAAGGACTATTGGCAAGTCGGATTTAGTTTGGCGGGAGAACCCTGCTGAACGGGGGTAGCGACTTTGGCTTGTGGAAGGCTCATTAGAATACTCTCTCGTCGGACTGCTTGTCGTATTTGGAGTGCAGTGTCAGGCCATCCTCATGATAGATTTATGGGAACACCTGTCCATTACTGATTGAGCTAGATGACGCGTGATGGAAATGCGTGAGATCGCTTCGAAACTCCCGCACGTGAAGTGCAGCGAAAGGATAGACATACCAATCGTCACACTGTCTATACAAATAACCGATTGCGCGAAGACGATCGCAATCCGTTGCTTCGATTCATGAGTGAGTTGACCCGTTTTTTCCATCAGGTGGACTTGTATGTGGTATCGTTACTACCTTACGGACAGATGGCGCGAGGTAATTTGGCGGGTCCATCCTGCGGACAGCTCGAAGTGTTCTTAAAAGACTCTTCAGGTATATGACATTCATTAGAATGAGGCCGTTGTTCTGGTGCTAATTCACTTCTATGCTGTATCTGACACTACCCATATACTTTGACTCTGACAACAGGGTTAGACTGAGTTCATAAATCGAGTATTGTTACTGCAATTATACGAACCTACAGCTGTTCCCAAATGTGCGTCTCATAAACGAGCCATAGAGTTAGAAACAAAGTATGCACTACGCTTGGTTGAGTTGACATATGTCAGGTTGTGGGCAGACCCAGAGACTCTCTCGGAGCTGCAACTCAAAGTCGACCACGAGCGCCTCACACACATGAGCATTGTCATCGTCATTATGATGAGCCCCTCCGAGTCAGTACTGGCCACTACATGGCAAAGGATCCTCACTGCAATACGCGACGACGAGTAAACCTCTTCGATGCTACAGCGGATGATGGCTACAACCTCGACGCGCCCCGCAGTAGCACTATCATTGACAACACCGTTCACGCGGGCATCACTCAACACCATCCGACGTATCCTTACAGAGACTTACGCCGAGGATACACATAACCCTTCCGAAACACATGCAGCGGTATTGGTACCGCTCTGCAACGTAAACAACAAACCTGGTGTTCTCCTAGAAGTACGGGGGAAGCTCAGAACTCACTCGGGAGAAGTAAGGTGCGAATGATTGGAACATGCATTGTAACCCTTTCATATGTCCCCCACTTATCACTCATTAACAAATTTGTCCATTCACAGCTTCCCTGGGGGCCGTGTAGATGATGTATGTAGCCAGATGTCTCACACAACCAGAGCTGGGATTAAGGTTACGACAGACAGATGTATCTACGCTTTTTGCTGCTCTCCGAGAGACAGAGGAGGAAGTAGGAATTCACCCCGACCAAGTTGAGATTCTTGGACGCTTTGGTCCGCCAGAGACCTCCCTGAGTGGTCTACGGGTGTGGCCATATGTCGTGAGTCGCTTTGATCATACTCCGCGTATCGCGCTCTCACATCCAATCCTCTGATAGGGCTTCATTCATCCTACACGAGGCGGTGGCCGCGCAGCACTGAATTCAGATGAGGCTCCTGTTCCTGACACGCCACTACCGTCGTTGGAACTATCAAGCCTCGTGCTTTCCGTGCGGGAGGTAGCACACGCATTTCATCTCCCATTGGCGGCTCTACATGCCGCTCCCAGGCTTCACGAATACCTGTTCCGCGGAGGGACCCCATACTTCGCAATAGATGTGTCAGACATCATCACCAACCACGCAGCAGGAGAAGTTGTCAGCAGCAGCGGGCCGGTCGCTTGGGCAAGCGATCCCGAACAACGGGACGAAATTGGAGGGGGCAAAGAGGGTCGGCTGGAAGTTTGGGGCTTGACAGGCTGGTATCTCAACCTCTTGATGAAGACCATTGGCGTGTACGATTAGATACGTATGCGTCAGCAATACATTGTCACTAAGCAAACGACGGCGGGTTTCAGCGGACAGCGGACATAACAGAGGACGATCTGGGGATCTAGAGACCGCGGCAAGCACGGACTCGAGTGTTCAAGTAACACCGCCTTGAGAAGTCGCCGTCGCCGTAAAGGGCTAGGTTGCTTGCAGTGCTGGAGTTGTAGGGTAAGAAATACACCCACATGGAATCTCGGGCCAGCGGGCGCTGAGCTGTATGTGGTTATCGAAGCGATGCGGGCGTGATGCTGTGCACGGGCATTGAGCCAACTTACTACAACGAAAGCCCACAGCGTGTTTGTCAGCAAGACGTTTAGCCATGTAGTTCGTTCGCAAGCGTGCTCCGATGCTCCGGTCCACCATACAGCTGCATCACTGCCAGCCTGGTAACCTAGATTCACCACCTATGCGCTTGCGTATCCATACCTCCGTATCGCTCCTCTAATACGTATTAGACGAGCGATACGCAGCGGTGCGGAATATATTGCGCTGCACCCGGCGCCTCCACTCTCGTCGCCTTGATATGATAGAAGCTGTTGAGAAATAGCCTATCCCGCGTGCAATGTGGAATAATTAGAAGAGCGCAGCAGTAGGATGCAATTGGATCAAAAGGTCGCGGTGTACATGACTTTCTAAATGCTGTCAAATGGTTGCCTCCATTCCTTGAGTGCGAGCGCGCAGGCCGTCGAGTGTTCGATGTATCTGAACATTTGGAGTGGCTGTATCAGTGTTCTGCGGTGGTGGAGTATGTGTGATATCTGCGATTTCAGCGGTGGAAGACCCAGACGGAGTGCTATCGCTGTCCAACGGCAACCGGAGTGGTGAAGTGGAAGTGGATTCATTTGACGGAGCATTTCTTCGTTTCGGTCGTGATCTTGAGCGTCGTGAGTTCCAAATGAGGTAGAGACCAGCCTCCGACGCCGCGACAACGATCGCAACAAACAGCGCAAAAAGAACTTTCTGTATTGTATACCCTCTTCAGTTCATCCTCCGCGGTAAATTATACAAGCGAGCGACATACCCATTCGTTTCGCCATGAAAGCTTGTCTGCAGCCCAATAAGTGGCTACTCCAGCACCAATGATGCTCAGCAGGGCATTTAGAAGAGCTGTCACCGCTCGCCTATCGTTCATCTCCCGTTGCACAGATACTTCATCAGAGTCCGATGGACGGGGACCCGCAGGAAATTTACGGTCGGGCGACGTCCGTGTGCCGGCGAGGAGAGCAATCATGGTGTAATCTCCGGCATCTAATGGGGGATCGTGGCTGTTCAGCGCAATGAGACCTTCTGGGGAGCGTGACCAGGCAGAGATTGAGGAAAGAAGAGCGTAAGGTACAACAGCAACCGCCGTTTGTCCGGTGTCAGATCCTGACTTGGGATGTGAATGAGCTTCAGTAAGCACTTTGCTTAGCTGAGACGCCAACAGCTCCGGTAACAAAGGGACTAGAGGATGCAGTGCATCTGCAAGGTGAGGTTCCAGAGATACATTAAGCTCGCTAGCGGAGGCCATGGAAAATGGTGCGGTTATTGTTGTGGCGTTTAATGTTGCCACCGAGAACAGGCTTCACTGCTGCGGGTCACAGCACGTCGCGATGCTGCACGCAGATGCACTGCGAATGCGATGACTGCTGTGGATGGGCGTTCTAAGTTGAAGACGACGCGGCGGGTTTCCTTTTTGAGGATTGGCGCGAGATCCGGCAGCACCCGCTACCGCACCGATTTTCAAACGCCGTACACAGAGGCTCTCCCAAAGAGTAGTGCGCGTTAGCGAATTGCTCCAGCGAATTCGCGAATTCGACACGCTGCAAGAACGTACGCCGTGGGCAGTGGCATTGCGGCTGTAAAATTGAAGAAAGATCTCAAATCTGACAGATTGAAAGCATTCCACTCGTGAGAACGGATTTTCTCAGCATTTCCATCACGGTTCGCTTGTTCAGTCGTCGTTGAACACCTCCGTCCACAGATTGCACCAAATTTTGGCTGAAAATCTTTCGAATGGCTGTTGGCAACAGTACCCTTCACGACAGAGTGGCATCATTGAATGTCTACGACAAGGCCACCGTAACGCCCCTGGTTGACACGCTTGATCAGCACTCAAAAGCGTTAGCCACGGATGGGGAGTTGAGGCCAGCACTCACCGTCTCTCGCCCATTCGAGCCGTGCCTACCTAACAATGCGACTGTAGGGTACATTTGGCGAATACCACCCCTGATCTCTGGTCTGATCTTCGACGGTTGTGGGTCACAACTGCGGCTGCACATCTGACCCCAGCGGATGGCGAGGACGACGAGAGCGACAAAGCAGCTACGTTGCAATCCTTGTGCCTTAGCCTGGCGCGATTTACTCGGAATCTTGTTGCTGCGGTCCCGCATAACCAGACAAAAGCCTTGTCAGCGATTTCGTATTCTCTCGCCCGGACGGTGCTGACTGTTGGGTTCATAGCGAAAATGAAGCTTCGATAAGGGATCTAATCCACTATTACACCTCCTACGCCATGACGAGTGATCCTCAATGTGGGTGCGCCAACCTGGATTGGTGATAAAGGCCGCTTACGAATCTACGTCCGCTGCGGGTCAGGCCTCTCCGTCACGCGAATGTTGACACAGTGTCTTTCCAACATTATTACTTCTAACGAGGCCCTCATACAGAAGCTCTGGGACCTCTATTTGGACATGCCAGAAGAGCAGATGGTTTTGATGTAGGCCCCTTCTAATTAGCTCCTCCGACGATTCAGCTGATTATTAATCTTACCAGCCGTTTAATTGCTGTACCTGATCCAGGCGTTGCTGTTGCATCGTTTGTTTTGATTATCAATTGCACTCATAGAAGTAGAATGCGAATGTACGTGCCGTTGCCATTCAGTCCATGTAATGACCTGTGCGCCGTATTGCACCCATGCCCAGCTTGAGAACTTTTCCAGGAATGGTTCCGTGCCCTTCGAATCGAAGTTGACTGGTATATGTTTACAGGGAACTCCTTCAGCACAGCCGCAACGGGTCTCGTCTATGTATTACCTATCTGGAAAGAATGGCCTCCCTTTTTGACTCGGATGACCCAGAGAGCTCACGGGCTTTTGAGATAGGGTACGTTGATTTCATACCATTGTCTAGCTTCGTCATATTAGCGCATCATTCTCCGTGATGCCTTCCCCGCTTTTACGCTTCCTATGGATTTGTCATTGCAGTTATTAACTCGGACTTGATCTAGATATCGAATTTTCAGTGATTGGTTGGAAGAAGGGATTATCCCCAAAATATACGCTCAAATACAGATGTGCGCAGTATTTCCTCATCAGCCGCGAGTATATTGGCTGATTGGCCCGACTGATCTCTCCGATGCGCAACGATTGGAACCCATAGGGCGGGCGAAGTGGTCACTCCTCACCAGACAATCCTGTTCAAACTGTTGGATGCGTACCTACAACCGTCAAATACATCGCACATAGATGCGACGGATGATCGGCTATTTGCGCTTTGTGAAACGCTATCTGGCGCATTTTTCTCCTTGACAGCCTACACGCAACAGGCAGTACGCCGCGCTTTGGATTCCGACAAGAGTAGAAGCTCCTCAGAAATTTTAGGTTCACCTTCGGGCCCCGACACCGCCAGACGAGATACGGATAACACCCGCGATAATGGCCCGCTGCGAGAATTGGATTTATTACTGCCGAAAGTCTGCGAGAGCTTGGTACTCGTGACCCAATGCCTCATATCCCTCGCATTGTTTTCCGAGGAGAGGCGCGATAGGAAAGACGTTGCACCCGTAGGAGACAGAAGGCCGAGCTCCCCGGGTACCGCTGATTTCAAGGGCTACCTGAATGGCGCCTCGTCGTCCGCTGGGTTGGGCTCAATCGAGGCGCTCATCGGTGGGTTCTCTGTTGTTAGAATGGGTGGTGCTCAGGCTTCCTGCTAACTTTGGTGGTTTGGTATGGCTAGAAACTCTCCGTCTATTGGATTTATTCCTTCCCCGAATCACGTTCGGGAAAGTTGCCAGTCCGCCCGTGTACGTTGGTCAGTCGAGCGAGCTGCCCTCCGACAGCGGCACATCGGAAACTGCTCCAGTACATTCATTAGCCTCTGATCCAAAGGGCTTCTCGTACCTGAAGCGCGACCTAGTGCGGTTACTGGGAATCCTCGCAGCCGGGAGCAAGCGCGAGCAAGATAGGGTTCGAGCGTGTGGAGGGATTACAGTTGTATTGAACCTCTGCGTAATCGATGACAGGAACCCTTGTGAGTCTCATGCTCGCCACGTATTTTCTTTGTGACGTAAAAACAATGGGTGGCTGGCGACGCCATGATGGCTTTATCCATTGATTTCTACGCCCCCTGGCGTTTAGTCACTAACACACGTTTTCTAACAGATTTACGGGAACATGCGATATTTACGCTGCGGAACCTTCTGCACGGCAACGTAGAAAATCAGTCGGTGGTGAACGAGATCCAGCCGCTTGGGAAGCTGGGGATATCTTAGGTGGTCACTACAGTAGGGGTACAGATGTGTGACAAGATAGCATAACATTACGAGCCGCGCGTAAGCCGCTTCACATGGCGCGAAAGATACAGGAGGATGGTATTACTCTTCTTCGTCTTCGAAATCTATAGCACGTCGTTTCCGTGAACCTGTACCGGCTCGGCGCACACCCCAATCCTCATCATCTTCTTCGCTTTCCACATCCATAGCCTCTTCCGCAACTGATTTGTCCGCCTGTGTGGCCACGGTTTCATCTGCTTCTTGTTGCCTGCGCTTCTTCTCTTCTGCTTCAATTTTAGCCTCCAGCCTATCGAGGTCATCCTCTTCTCCCTCGTCATCCCGATTCCGCCGGGTCTTCCTCTTTCTAGCTCCACTATCAAAGTCTCCAAAGTCCCCGTCCTCGTCTTCCGAATCCGCAACGAGGAAGTCGTCATTCTGATACTCTCCGGGACCACGTTTGTTACTATCTTCATCCTTTTGCTTCTTACCTTTGCGGCCCGCGGAACCTGAGACGCCGAACTCATCTTCTGAGCCACCAAACACATCTTCGTCCTCGTCGTCTGACCACATGCCGTCTCCGACCCTCTTACGCGTGTAACTAGCGCGTCTCCTCCTCCCACCGCCAAGACCGTCATCGTCTCCCTTAACCTTCCTCGGCTTTTTCGCTGCTTGCTTAACCATCTCCATCTTCTCGCGTTCGGGATCTGTAGTCGGATCTGGCGCCATGCGCAGCCGCGCTACCTTGCTGTGCTTCTGGCCTACCGCACGCACGAGCATGCGGTGCGTTTCTGACTGCATGCCTGTGGGACGAAGGGACATCGTCCCTGTAATCACACCCTCGCATTGGAGAATCTCGGCGCGCTTATGTTGGGCGACCAGATATGTCAGACCTTGCGCTTTCAATCCTGATGTTTGTGTCTGTGGTTGCGACGCAGATACTGTCGGCTGAGAGCCCCCGAGAGCCTGCCGGGGTACGGCCCCCGACGTGTCTACCGTCTGCGTAATATCGAATAATTCCTTTCCGAGCCGTAGGCTCATAGAGCCATCTGACCAGCGAATGACACGGCTATTTGACTGGCGTCGCTGTCGAAAGGAGACTGTCAGCGTATATGAAGACAGAAACAGCTGATATATGACGCTTACGTCACGGCCATCCTCGTCCTTCGTCCAACGCCAGCGTACGGTATTTTCGACCTTGAGTTTGATTGACATGCTCTTCTCGCGTAGGCTTTCTCCCGGCTGCACGTCGTCGTCTTCCTCCGGTCCAATGTATGTGTCCGGATGGAAGGGTTTGGAATCAACTTTAACAAAATTGGGCATGCGAATGACCCAGAGCTGTCGCATAGTTATTAGCAAACTTCATTCATTAACCTTCCTATGGCTTAACGATATTAGGGATAGTCTACGCTCACTTTTCCGTCGGTACTCCGTGGGACCGGGATGTTGGGTATCTGGGCACTTGCTTCCAATACTTCCTCGACTATGGGGTCAGGCTCGTCTTCTTCCGCGTATTCCATCTCAGCCCTATGTTTTCGTTCCGGCGAGGAGATGCCGTCGACATGTTCTGACGAAGCCGGCGTGGTCGCACTAATGACATGACGACTTTAATGAGTGTTTTGGCGTCCAAGAGTCCAAGTGGGACTGACCCCTCATGCTTCACTTCGTCTACGTCTTTGTCATCTCCAAACAGGTCCTCCATCTCCTCATCTGCCGGAAGCTCAGCGTCGTCCTCGTCTTCTTCGCCTTGAGGCGCGACACCCTCCGACGCCGGCTTGTCCATGTCGATATCCTGTAGACCCTCGTCAAAGTCTAGATCTTCATTCTTGAGACCCATGTTAGTTCCACTTGACAGGCTATCTGCCAAAGACATTTGAGAGCGTGACTTTGAGAGAAGCGGTGTAATGAAGTAACACGGCCCAATATTTGGATGCTATTGACCAGGTTGCATACAATCACGTGACATGTTTGGCGATCGTGAGCAGTTCAAACCGCGCTCCATAGATCGTTGCCAACGAACCACCATCCTCTTAGATCACTTTATCTTTCTTGCTTGCAGGATTTTACCATGCTGGAGCTATACCGGAAGGATGGACAGTCTGATCTCGTACGAGCCTTATTCTCTCTTCGGACACACTCACTGATATTGTTTGGTTGAGGCGCAGTCAGACGCTAGAAGCCTGACAGCTGTGGTCCTGCCTCGAGGACATACCGCCATCCCCCGGCCTGGTGCGAGAAGGTATTGTATGCAGGCCCTCGGCAAGATCCCGTCTGCCGTTTGAGGGCTGCCGTCTGCGCACCGGCTACCCAACCTCGCAGGATGGGGTCACACATGCAAAAATCGGCCTTTAGGCACGCCACAGTCTTGCTAACAAATGCAGACGGTGTTGCTCATTGGAAAACGAGGATTCGATGTAGAAGTTTCCAACACCGCCATGTGCCAGGCGGCTGAGAAGAGCCATGCGTGCACTGCCGCAGGGACGGTGCGTTCACAGCTCTCTGTACTGCTTGTGATCATAGAAGGGTAGCCGTAGTTGCATAAAGCACCCTATCTACACTTTCCGTTGTCCGTTCAGCTCTCGACGGCACGTTAGTCCAGAGCTCGACGGACAATTCAACGACCTCTAGGAAAGCTGGCGGCAGTTTAGACCGCCTGCTTTTCGACGAGGACTATGTCAGGGTGTACAATTACATTGTGTTTGTACGTTTGTATGTGACGTGTTGGCCATCGTCACATGTTATATTTCAATACTACGATAATCCTGTTGATAATTCGATTCACAACCCAAGCACGCTTCCTATTTGAGGCGCTGCGGCGTCTCTTCGCATTGCCTCGATCGGGTACATAACTCGACCGTATCGCTTTCCCTCTCCTCCAAACCCCCACGTCCCGAGTCATTCATCTGCTGCGACGCGTCGTGCTCATATTCCGCCCAAGTGAACGCCTTGCAATAACGATGGCCTCTCCCCATGACTCTCGCCACCCTACGCCGCCGCAGCATTCACCCCTCAGCCTCGGCACCGACGCAGAGTGGAACGTCAATGTTCATGATGCCTCGCCCTTGTTAGGTGCTCTTGCCGGTCGGAACGATGCATGGCGCGTGAGTATAGTGTCACATACTTTCCAACATGGGGTGCTCACTCAGGATTACCAGGAGGACGAGTACAGGTACTCGTCCGCGGCAGGCAGTGGGATCAGCCCATTTCTCAACGACGAACCTCTCTTTTCATTCAACGACAGCTACTCTTCAGACTTATCTGCTCTGAACGAGCCCCACAACGCGCTTGGTCTCGAGCTTCCACCCACTGACGGTTTCATGAACTCGCCACTCATGGATCACTCTTACTACGATATACCCCGCATGGACTCTCATATGCAGCGCAACGGCCAACTGCAAATCAACACTGACCTTCACACCTCACCGATGTACCTCCACTCCCCTCAAGAGCATTCACCTTACAATCTTTCCGCAGTGCAGCCACCGTTGTCGGCAGCTGCCTCTACTCCTTCCAGCGCAGGTTACCCTACTGTTCTAAGGACTCCCTCCGCCTTGCCTCCACCCCACCACCTCATGCTCTCGACCGGCAACTCAAGCTTGTTGTCCCCGCGTACTCCTTATCAATACTTTCAACCTCATCAGTTGTCACCTAAGAGTCCCCTCACCTCGATGACAGCCTCACCCTCATTGAGATCCCCAAGCGCCACCTACCTTGATGAGGAGGCGTATCGGATGAGACCAGCTCCTGGTAATTTGCCAACCGTCCTCGACTTAGCTGCACGCTTCCCGGGTTATGGTCAGATTGTGCCACAACGCACCTACCGTCCTAACACGCAGAGCGACCGCCGTCGCTACGTCGAAGAAGTCAACTTGGAAGAGCCCATTATGTTTTACTCATTGCACGGCGACACCTGTGGTATCCCTTGCGTAGATGCACTCAACTCGAAGTTCTCCAACCTGCACGGGCGTGACGATCCTATGTTTGTGCAGCGCGGGCCATCCGTCTCTATTCGTCTTGTCGTAAGTCATTGCTGTGCTACACGAGGTCTGATACTGATGACATGCAGTGGCCGGGCTATGCTGCCTGGAGCCGCCAGATCCCCACCCGTGACTTTCGCAGCCCCCCACAGCCTATTACGCGCTCCAAGTTGGCGAAGAACGTCGCGAAGACAATTCAACGATTCATCGAGGTGAGTTTCCGTGCTCACCGGCACCGTTAACCAAGGAATTGACGGAACGCTGCCGGTTCTGCAGGATATGAAAGACAAACCGCTTGAAGAGGAAGCTGACCAGCGTTACCGGGTTGGCGGTCGGCACATTACTATCGGCGACATCGAGCTCGTTGGTTTGCAGCACGTCTCGATGGGCTCGTGGCAGGCGCACATTCGTCTCCGTCGTCCGTCATGAGTCGCCGCTCACAGCATATCCGATCGTGACATCTTACAACTCGGTCTCCGGCATCCTGGTTCCGCGCTACACGACATCAGCCGTTCCATTGAACAACCACCTGTCTGCAGCCTCGTGCGCGTCACATCACCAATCCGCAACCTCATCGTTCCCGCTGGAACTCCCAACCTCTTCCTCGTGCCTCGCTAGCAGGTCACGCCCGCTGTCGATGGCCAACGGTCTCACAGCGTGTTCCCCTTCCCTCCCTATGATTTCACAACTTGTTCTCAATCGCTTTCCTCTGAAGTACTCTTTCGTTCACTGTCGATGAGCTTCGCAGCGACGCCTTCCTATTCGTCAACTCCATGAATCTTCATTTTCTACTTCTGATCTTTGCTCTTTCTCACGTCTTGCGTATGTTTCTTGTTGCCTTTTGACGTTCAGCCTGTGTTTGATTTTATTTCTGCACAGCGCTCTATACCATCACTGACCCTCACGCTCAATTCGTAGAGATTCTGTTGGTTCTATGTTCTACCTCGCGTTGCCCTCCTGTATACCATCCTTGCCTGTGAAATGTGCTCATAGTTCTCTCCCGTTATCAATTATACACGCCCCTCATGCGGTGATTTCCGATGTGAATGTCAGAACATGCCAGGACAGTACGACGTCTAGACCTGCGGGGCGCAATGGGCTGAGCTAGGGCCTAGACTGCAGGCACATAGCCCCATCGCTATGAGTGTACGAAATCCATTTACGTACAGCCCATGTTATCCTCAACCAGATGCCTAGAACCGAGGCTTGTTGTAGTTGTGCGGCGTGAGAACTAGGCATTCGTGAGCCGCGAACGAAACGCACGATGCCGCTCGATATGGAACCTATCAGCATCCCCGTTCGTGTAGCTTTTCACATCAGCCTGTGCCGCCGCTGCCGCACCGTCTGCGTGGCCGATGTAAAACTCCGAACATGGAATAGTGAGATACGCCATCGCCGCGAACAGCGCATCCTGACTTCGGATACCGATGTCGTCGTGGGCGGCGGATCTGACCATCTAGGCGGCGTTAGCGATGGTCGGCCAAATGTGAGACCTTGGCTTCATTACGATACATACGTATATTAACTATCAAGATCCCCGTCCCTGCCCTACGGCGTACAGTGCGACTGGTCCTTTCGTCCGCGTTTGGCACATATGACAGGATGCCTCAAGTATTACAGATCCGAGGATATGAGGTGGCATCGGCTTCTCGGTCTGACAGCCGTGACTGACGCAAAGTGAGCAGGACGCACTGTTAAACAGGAATCGCGCTCACCGTGCTTGTGCGTACAATACACATGCATATGCATTTCCACGATCCGTAATCACGCAAAATCCCGCATGTCAAGTCTTTCGGAGAATGGCGAAGACACAGCCAGCAGGTCCTGGGAACGTCCCTTCAGCGCCTCAGGCATTTCGAAGAGAAAACCTGAAGGCAAGGGCGCATATGCCGGCAGCCTATTGCCCTGCCAGTCCCTTCTGCACCAGTGCAAGCCAGATATGACCACTCGTCCCTTGTGCGGAGGTCGCAGGCTGGCATTGTGGCATTGCGTAATCGTACATGTCGGAGCTCCTTAGGGTCAACGGATCAGTTTGGATCAATAACAGAGAAAGTAGAGAAGAGCGCGTTACCCAATGGCATGTGAATCAAAAGTACAGTAGCTGTGACATGCCAGCTCTCTTTATCAGACTTTGATGGCCGGGTACATCTTATCTGCAGCCGGAAGGACGATGAACCTATGTCCAAGGTCTTCTGGTCGCCCGTGGTTGACTATGCACATAATCGCCCGGAGACACGACTGTGCTGGTGGATTGCAAAAACGTCAGCAACGGTTCTCATCCGGATACAGTCGGTGGAAAACTTCTGTTCCATAAGGACCAACCTGATGTTTCGTCGTCGAAGGATCGCAAAGCCTCCTCAGTCGGCGCCGACTAGCTTGCGTACTTATTTCCCACTTACGTGTACCAACAGCTATGTGGAACCCAAGGCGGACACGGATAACCACCGCCGCAACACGATAGTTACTCATTGGCCATTGAGCATTGTATGGGCGGTACACATGCACGAGCGGCAATGCACCCCCGCGAACAGCGCTCGAATCCTGATCGATTGAACGTCAGTTCGGTGGATAGGAAGGAAGGACTTCGGCATCCTGCGTCTTCAGCTTTTGGGGCGCAAGTGTTCTACAAATACTGTATCGCAACAGACAGATGTGGTAACGCCGTGTGCACGTCAGACACGCCAATAACGACACATCGCAGGCTCCGAACGCTCACCTTTTAGTCGCGATGGCGCGCACTTGATACCGCAGAGCCCTTAGAAAGGAAACTACCGAAACCCAACCATGGAAACTCCCAGACATTGGACCCGACGCCTGTGGGTCCGAAACCTACTACCAGACAGATGGTCTCGGAATTCAAATGTGGAAAGGCGGCTTCGCCTCGATGCGATTGCGAGATGTTCGCAATACTCCGGGTTTGTACATTGCGAAAGCGGGCCGAGATCGCTGAGCGACTGATTGAAGGTCAACGGCTGTGTGAGCCAGTGTGATGGGGATGTAAGGTATGCACAGTACAATGTCTGTTGTACACTGCGTTTGCGTGGATAAGTAGCTTCGTAGAACAATGTACCGACAGACTTTCTCACCTTCGGAACAGACGCTGCTCCATGCGGACTGGGCCATTCCTTTCACTTGCCTATTTTGGCTGACAATGGCGAACCTATACACGGTCAATGTTTTGTTCTGCAAAGCTATAGCATGACTCGCTGGCTTTCTCTTCGTCCAAGGAGCTTGTTGTTGTCCTAGCTGTGCATGGGCCGTACATGTGTTTGCTTGTCCATCTAAGAGTTCTACATGGAAGAGGGTGCATACAATGAGTATCGCTCTAAGGGATGCTTAAAAGCTCAGCAATGAGCATTCTCTGCGCCGCAGACCACTTACCGATCTCTCTTTCCCTGTCACCGCCCACGAGCGTATTATCCACACCTTCCTTGTTATGGAGCACGGATCCCTTGCAGTTGCGATGGTTCAACGCCAAGTTACACTTGTGCAAGGTACGGTTCTCTTCAGTTATACCGTTGCAGACAGTAACCTGACTGTGTTTACCGCGTCAGCTTCACGATCCCATAGCTCACGAGAGGGATGGCTTGATGTCCACACTTTTATGCCATTTGGCTCCAATGTCTTCCTGCAGTCACCAGTGCCGCAGGCACGGATACCATCCAACGACATCCTCACCATATTTCCTGCGACCGACAAAGTCAGCTTTGAAACCGGAGGCACACTCGAGCTCTCACCTCAGGCATGTGAAGAATTCATGGAGCTGAGCTCCCGCATGCAACAGAAATACGAAAAGATGTTTGACATTTGGTGCCGAAAGTCTCGTCAGTAGGGATGAGAGTGGATTGCTGTTTTATTGGGTTAATCGCTGGCTTGACATGCCCTTGGTTTTCACGTCTCACGTTCGCACTTTACCACTCGTCGTTCTCACCAGATACCCATCCCGACCAACTCATTGTATCGATAGCTCGGTTTCACCTGATTCAAGTACTGTATCAATAGCTCTATGCACCGCATGTATTTTATGTTGTATGTCTTATTCCTGGTAGCCTTGTTATGAGCTCGATAGAAGACATGGACTATTAGATCACGTACTTAGTCTC
Organism: Trametopsis cervina; assembly: GCA_022385755.1. NCBI lineage: Eukaryota > Fungi > Basidiomycota > Agaricomycetes > Polyporales > Irpicaceae > Trametopsis > Trametopsis cervina. The sequence continues at coordinate 323,388 of MU278356.1, read as the reverse complement.
CATATCAATGCATAATTCAAAACGACTGCAGCGAAGCTATGCGCCCGCTACCGACGCTCATTCCGACAATTCTTTCAACGAACTTTGGATGACCCCAATCGTCCCAAAGGAACTAAGCCATCTGTGTAGCGACCATCATAGCTTCGAAATCAGACAAGCTCATAGACTTATCGGGGGACGTTGAGAAGGCCTCCAACATCTCGACAATCTATGGACATCAGCTTTAGTATAATTGAACATAGAGCGCGTAACTCATACCTCCTCGACCGTAATCTTCTCCTTCAAAATCTCTGCAACCCTAGAGACGTCCTTGATCATGATTCTCCTCCCGTCAAGCTGAGATTCGGGAGTGTCGGGGAAGAATAATGAGAACATCCGACGGCTTTCCGCTTTCTGTCTGGGTGTTATGTGCTTGGACTGTGTACTGACTTCGTCATCAGACAATACGGAGGAATCGGATCCTCGCCGACGTCGCGTTTTACGAGCAGGAGTAGCCTTCGATTTCCCCTTGCCTCCTCTTTGCTTGCTCGGACTTGGTCGCATGAATCCTCCCTCGTGATATTCGTCTTCTGAACCGTCTTCCTCAGCGTCGTCACTTATACCATCTTCAGACTGAACATAGTCCTCCTCGGACCCCTCGCTCTCCTGGACGTCTTTGTTATCCATGTTTACGTCTTCTTCCATTTCGTCGTCCTGTGCGGAAGCATCCAACAATGCAGCACAAACTGCTCTCCAATCTTTGCGACTGACAAATAGTGCAGAGTCTGCATGTTCATCAGTTCGATGAGAAGAACCGCGGTTTTCCCAGCCTGAAGCAGCATTTCTGAAGACATCAATAACATCTTCGTCGTCCGGCGACAAGTCAAGCAGCTGTAGGGCTCGCGGGATGAGATTAAGGGGTATCCTGGTGGGTTTGATAACATCTTCAGTGCCCTCGTGGTCAGAGTCTGGGGCCGCAGACAATGAGGATTCTCTGGAGTTCGTATTGGCTGTATCCCCTTCAGGAACGAAGCCACCTCCCATAGGTTGGTCTTCATCGTCGATTACAAAGCCGCCGGCAGCTGGAGGTTCCTCTGAAAGAAATCCACCGGGTGCATCGACTTGTGGCGACTTGGTGGCACTAGTATTTGTTCTGCGACGTTTTCGTGGTGGATCGTTGTGGCCGTCTGCTTCACTTCCGTGCGTAAGCGCGGCATCGAGAGCACTATCAATGCGACGTCGGAGTCGTGCTGGAAGAGCTAGAAAAGCAGGATCCGCATCTTCATGATTATTGCTAGCCATTGGTAGTGGTAAAGGTAAGAAAATGCGCGTCAGGCCTCTGTGGTAAGTATGACGTTTGAAATAAGCAGCTCGGAAAGGTCAAGGCCATCTCGAAAAGGATAGACGCCGCCTTCTCCAACGCAAATACTCTGGTGTAAGTCTGGAATTGGGTCGCGGTCCTCGCGTCTCCATTGTATGCGCGAGCTTGATATAAAGACATTTGAAACACTCTAGAACTGCATAGAATACATGTTGATACAACGCCTACGTTATGTCGTAAGGAAAGGAATACCACGATCCGCCAAAAGCATACCAACACCCTGACAATATTAAATCACCCCGTTGCGCACCTACGATACATGGTCGGTCACATGTCAGAAGTACATCGTCCGCTACAACTGCAATCACTCACTTTCTGCATGAAACCTGAGACACGGGCGATGTCGATGACTTGCACCTCGCTTTCGACTGCAACGACCAAGCTCTCAAGCATCTAGCAAGCCGCACGCGTCAGTATGTGTGATGCAACTTGAATCGACGCTCGACGCTGATACATACCTCCTCGACTTTATCCATAGGAACCCCAGTGCACAGCGCGACAATTTTCTTACATTGGAACTCCCTTTCAGCGCTGGCGCCTCTCAGTCGATATACCCTCTCTTCTATCAGCCTATCCACGCGATGCTGCCACATCATCATCCTTCTCAGCCGTATTAGGCTGGCTACCGAATCTGAGGTCGGAAGTGCTGGTTCATCATCCAGCGCAAGTGACGTATCGACGGATCCGCCGATACCAGTTAAGGTTGACCCTGGTCCACGATTCGCAAACGCAGGGCCGGCTCCAACGGCGCCATCTGTACCGTCTGACTCAGTTCGGCCAGTCCAATCGAAGTCATCCTCATCTTGCAGGGCCTTTTCAAGGTTCCGAGCCCGCTGCGTGACCAGGTCCAGCTCGGCACATTCTGCCTGCCACAGCTGTATTTGTTTACGCTGCTCCGATAGCTCTCGGGTAGCGGCTCGTAGGTGTGCTTGCGTCACATCAAGCCCGTCTTGCTTGGACTTAATCTCCGCGGCGAAATCACTGCTCAAACCTTGGATCATTCCCTGGATATCTATGCCGATACAGTGAGTATGCGCTTGTGCGTGCAATGTAGCGCCTTCTTACCCACTAAGACATCGTGACTCTTCTGAATAGGCGCAGAAGGCCCGGTACGCAGTGACGATAGAAGATCTTCGGCTCGCGGTGCACCTCCCAGCTCCTGTCTGAGCGTTAGCTACCAGTGCTATCGCAGGTTACTGAACCCAGAGCTGACCTCCGATTCCACGCCGAAGTCGCTGGGTCTTAGGCCTAATTTATTGGGTAATATTCGATTCGCGCCAACATCCATGAGCGTTCTGACCAAACTTCTATTACCAACCCGAGCAGCGATATTCAGTGCGGTGTCTCCGTGCTCATCTTGCAGATCGACCAGACTCTTGAAATCTCCGCCTTGATGTTGCGCTATCCAGTAAAATACCTGCTCAAGATAGTACCGTGCGGGCAATGCGCGGCCCTTGACACCTGCGGAAGAGACTATGTGATGAACGACGCTCTTTTTCGATGTGTCCAATGTACGGATAGACGCGTGTAGAGCGGCGACCAGGGTGTCGAACGTTTGGATGTCATAGTTCACGGTGGCAAGGGTAGCGCGTACAAGCGGTGTCTCGCCGTTGTAGTTCCCTCTATGAACATCGGCTCCATTAGAAAGAAGAGCCTGAACTGTCTGATGCCGTGCCATACTAGCAGCCAGATGAAGTGCAGTGTGGCCCTGATCATCGAGAACGATGTCGATGTCGAAAGATTTGTCGGCATTATCAGAAGGGATCTCGCGCAGTGAGCTCAGTACTACGTTAGGCTCATCTCGTTGACATATGAGCGAAGCGATTGCAGAACGTCGAGGATCACGTAGAGGAGCAGTGAGATCCATCCCGCGTGGAACGGTGGGTTTCGTTGCGAAACGCGTTTCTTGCAACTCTTCAGTTGCCTCAAGTTGATGCGGCTTCCCGTTAGAGATGATTTGTGTACTTTGTGAACTATCTGGTCTTGACATACCTCCGTTCGCAGAAGGTAGCATCGGCGAATTAGGCGCTGTTTCGGCAGAGGCATCAGTGCGCGCGCGTTTCGCAGGAGATGGACCGTCATGGTCTTGTTCCTGCGGCGTCACCGAGGAGGGTCGGGAAGTTTGTATGTCCGGAGAAGCCGCCAAATGAGCACCATTACGGCCATCTGCACTCGTGTCCGACCGGGTCCGTTTTAGCGATTGGTGCTGCATGGGAGGAGGCGTGGGTGATACGCCAGGAACCGAGTTATAGGGTGAAGCAGTTCCAGGAAAGCCATTTGCGGAGTAATATGGCCCTGGCGACGCGTATCCAGGAGCTCTTTGCGCACTCAGTGTGGAAGTGGAGGGTGTGAACAGACCTTGGGCGCGACCTTGGTTTAGTAAGCGTAGAGCAGACCCAGGCATGATAGGCGGAGGTGCAAGAACACCTATAGCAGCACATAAGAATTCAACTTTCACATGGGCACAATAATAAGGCATTGTTACCTGACATTGTCGATGGTAAGCCGGGTGGCAAAGCCCCGATCGCGTTGGTATTAGGCACAAAATCAAACAAAGGTGAGAGGAGAGGTGCAACGCCATATTGGATAGCAATATCTCGGCCACGTTCTAACGGTATCCTGGTTATGGCTAGGTGAGAGCGCGATCTATATGTGGGCGATTGCACATACCAGGTGCCTTGGTATTTACCATAGCCACCTTGCACTATCTCATGCTTTCCCGGGAGAATCTCTTTCTCTAAGATCTTTGTGCGTCTTCCTTTGTCCACTCCGGCAACTTTCAGGATTTGTGTCGCGTTGACATAGGAGTCCGCACGTCTGCGCATCACAGCTATGCCACGCACCATGCATTCATACACCTGTGACAAAACGACGCGTTGTAAGCATTGCGATGGAAGGACATATAGCAAAATCTAACCTGCACGGAGGAGTATACAGCATTATATATTTTCACAGGTGCCTGCTGGCCGGGGACTCTCGATGTGGCTTGCATGCTGAGAGAAGGGATGGTGGCCAAGACGCGTTTCGGTCGTCGGTATTCGCGGTGGAAACCCCAGCACGCGACGCGCGTGAGTAAGCGCCTCAAGTAAGCTACTAATTGTAGTAAAGTATACAAAAAGCGTCTATTGGCTTGTCGCGTGTCAGGTATGAATTTGTTACTATACTTGCCAGATCTGTTACCGGGACTCTTATGCTCTGACGCGGTGTTATACGTTGATGTCACACGCGCTCCCAACTTCAACTTCAACCTTTACCATGTCCGGTCCTCAGGACGTAGGCATTCGCAACAGGGGGAAAGCCAGCTCTTCTCCACGTTATACAAGCTCTTCAATAAGTCCCACCAGCGACGCAGACGATGACCATATTGCTTCATCACACCCTGTACGTGACACGTATTCATAACATGTAGTGTACACAACTCACACTCAACAGAGGGATCGCAGCTCTATTGAGAAGGTCCTAGAGACTGAGGAAGCGAGTGTGGTCGTTGTTGCTTTGCTCACCTTGCTTGCCTTTGCCTTGCGTTTCTTCAAGATCAACCACCCCGACCAAGTAGTGTGAGTCTGATGTGGCAATGCAATCCACCATGTACTCATTTCGTAGCTTTGACGAGGTTCACTTTGGCAAGTTCGCTGCGCATTACATCTCAAGGGAATATTACTTCGACGTGCATCCTCCTCTCACAAAACTGCTCTTCGGCTTGACCGGCTGGTTTGTTGGGTTCGACGGCAAATTCAAGTTCGACAACATTGGTGATAGCTATACGGACAATCATGTACCTTACGTGGGCATGCGCGCGTTCCCGGCAATTCTTGGTAGTTTGACCGTTCCCCTGGTATACGCCATCATGAAGGAGAGTGGATACTCCACTGTCGTGGCTGCGTTCTCCGCCAGTCTGATTCTATTTGGTGCGTTGAAACTTCTACAGCACATATCCTAGCTAACGTGATATGCAAGATAATGCACACATTGCTCAGTCTCGCCTCATCTTGCTGGATGCACCTCTCATTTTCTTCATGGCCGTCACGATCTATTGCTACGTTCGGTTCCGCAAGCTTCGGTACCGGGAGTTTTCTCCAGAATGGTGGGCGTGGTTGTTGGCCACTGGAACATTCATGGCCTGCACTTGGGCTTCCAAGGTCAACGGCATTCTCACTGTGCTTACCATCGGTATAGCCGTGTTGATCGACCTTTGGGATATTCTTGACGTCGAAAAGGGACACTCTATGGTACGTGGCACTTCATTAGCGAGCTACACCCTTCATTCATGTATATCACCAGGAATTCTTCTGGAAACACTTTTTGGCTAGATCCGTTGGACTTATTGTCCTTCCTATCGTGTTATACCTGTGGTTCTTCTGGGTCCACTTCGCTGTTCTCACTCATTCTGGGCCAGGAGACAGCTTCATGAGCCCGCAGTTCCAGGAGACTCTTCGGGATAACGAAATGCTGTTGAACAGTCTAGGTAATATCTTCGTAAAATTGTTGGGGAAATATCCTAATAATATCCGATATTTCATCGCAGAAATACGATATTACGACACCATCACGATAAAGCACAAAGACACGAAAGTTTTCTTGCATTCCCATCCTGAACGTTATCCATTGAAATACGAGGACGGGCGGATAAGTAGTCAGGGTGAGTGCCTTATTGGGTTGATAGCTTATACAAGTCCTAACGCAGCGTTTCAGGCCAGCAAGTTACTGGCTATGGTCACGATGACCTGAACAACCACTGGCAAGTCATCCCTACCAAGTCCCTGCCAGAGACCGGCCGAGGAAGGATCGTAAGAAATGATGACGTTGTTCAGCTGCTACACGTCAGTACTCAGACGCTTCTCCTGACACACGATGTTGCCTCCCCAACGATGCCAACCAATGAAGAAGTGACAACGTGGCCGAAGGATGACCATTCACGGTACAACGACACCCTTTTCCATCTTCGTTTAATGGACACCAGTGCGGGAACATCCTGGAAAACCAAGTCCGGACTCTTTAAACTCGTTCATGTTCCGACCAAAGTGGCTATTTGGACTTTCCCTGGTCAACTTCCGGACTGGGCGTTCAGTCAGCAAGAAGTGAATGGGAAGAAAGAGCTCGCTGACAGGTCTACCATTTGGTATGTTGACGACGTGCTCAACAATGAAGGTTAGTATCGTCATATCTGCCTTTTATCTTACATTTATAATACGTCGCAGACGGTGAAGGTCAGAACAAGGACGAAGTGGTTCACACGGAGCCGAAGTCGATGAACTTTTTCAAGAAGTTTGGAGAGTTGCAAATTCTGATGCTGCAACATAACGCCGGCCTCACTGCGTCTCACCCGTACGCAAGCGCGCCGTTCAATTGGCCCTTCCTTGTTAGCGGTATCAGCTTCTGGACACAGAATGAAGGCCAAAAGCAGATCTACTTGATTGGCAACATCGTCGGCTGGTGGACTTGTGTTATTGGTGTCTCCGTCTTCATTGGTATTTTGGGTGCAGATTTGTTGGCACGTCGCCGTGGGATTGATGCGGTTTCTGCTCGTAAGTTTTTCTCTTTTACGTTCGGCCTCGTTTCTAACACTCATATCCAGCTGTCCGCAATCGCTTGTGGAACTCCACCGGATTCTTCCTTCTTGTATGGGCGGTCCACTATCTTCCTTTCTTCCTCATGGGCCGTCAACTCTTCTTGCATCATTATCTGCCATCCCACCTTGCATCCGCGCTGGTGGCAGGCTCAGTCTTCTCCTTCATCATGAGCGAAACCATCAATTATCCTGTCTCGATCCGCGGGCCCTCCACAAGACCTAGGCCTGCTACAAAAGCCGACCTGGGTCTCAAAGGCCCTATCATCCTTGCAATCTTCGTCTTCATGTTGTTGCTGGCATACATTTACATCGCGCCTTTGACATACGGTACACCTGGGTAAGTACATCGATGTTAATCTTCGTATATGTGCTGATCATGACGTTCCTACAGCTTGACCGGAGAACAAGTGAACAGCAAAAGATTGCTGAGCAGCTGGACGCTGCACTTCGCTGCCAAAAAGACCGATTATGCTTCCTAGACATAGTTGAGCTGTACTTTCAGAAATATGTACCATCTTGTTCCGTCTTGTTCTGGACTCTGGATACCAATAATATATAGCCTGAGCAATAAGCAGGTCATCCGTACATGACGGTCGGTAATACGACTTTTATACAGGTAGGTCTTCTGGTGCAAATATCTGGAAGTTGCGATTGTATGTACCAGAGGCCAACAGTTTGGCATCTGAAGTAAGGTCTACGGACATAACTTTACCTCCATCCGTCGGCAGGGTACGTAGAAGTTGCCAGTCGTCAGCGCTCCATAATTTCACTAAGCCATCGTACCCAGCGCTGGCAAGATAGAGCCCGGATCGGTATCTCCACTCTTCATCAGGTGCGGCATTCGCTTTCGCTTTGTCGCCTGACTCGTCCATGTCGACGTCAGCCGGCGGTGGGTTATGTGAAGGAGACTTCAGAGGACCGTCATCTGCTCGGAAGAAACGAACGTCAGAGACGTTGGAGAGATGCGCAGGTATAGTATATAATGCGTTGAGGGAACGCATGTCCCAGATACGGATAGTGTCATCTCCAGAGCCTGTGGCTATTTGATACCTGGCTCCAATAGTCAGCAAACGATAATTAGATCATGAAGCGTGCATACCCATTGGGAGAGAAGTTGATCGAAAGAATAGCCTGTACGTGACCATCCAGCACCATGGCAGTTCTCCCTGTTCGCAAATCCCATACACGACCAATCGCATCCATACCCCTGAGATATGCTGTTAGCATCGTATCTATTGTTCAAGAGATGCCTCCTACCCTGAAGCAGCCAAGGCGCCGTCATCTTGGAAATCCACGGAATACACCTCCTTGGAGTGACCTTCCTGAAGCAATAACTCTTTCGATGTAGTGACGTCCCACAGACGCCAAGTCGTGTCAAAACTTGCGCTAGCGACGTATTTCCCGGAAGGGTGAAACGCGACTCGACATACACGGTCTTGATGACCTTTTAATGTTGCTAGAGGTGTTTCGCTAAGGTTTGTGTGAGCACAAATACGGGCATAATAGGTGCGCGGTGGGCATACCTGTTCAGGGACCAGAGATGCAGGTTGGTATCCGCCGCTCCACTAACAAGGTTGACTGAGTCTTCGGATTGTGTCAGCGTGGCCTGAGGATGCCATGCCACGCCCCCTACGCGGTCGCTGTGTCCTGTAAGGCATGAGTAGCTGTATGCAATGTCGCTGTGTGCGGTACATACCTCGCAGTGTCCGTATGGGAGTACATGATGGCACATTCCATAATTTAACATTCCCAGCCCAACTTCCCGTAGCCAGAATCTGGCTGTTAGGCGAGAAACGAACTTGTGATATAGGGCGTTCGTCTCCTATTTGCGACCCAAGGTTCGCAAAGTTCTGTGGATTGTAGCGGTAAGTATTCAAGAGGAAATACATGACACAATAATTCACCTTCACGCTTGAGAAGATCTTCTTGCGAATGTCAATGATGCGTCCCAAAGGGATCGTGCTGTCTATTCGCTGCTGCGCGACTCGTTTTTGAGCTCTACAAGGGAAATGTAACAAGGATGAGAAATGCAGTAAGCACCTGACTGGCATCCACCAAACTATCTGTAGCGGAAATCCAACCTAGGAAGAGAGTATTCCGCTATGTGCCTGCGGGACTCTAAGAGCTCCAGCGAACCCGGCGAGTAGAACTCTTCGACCTGAGGCACTATCAATGAATTGAACTTCTAGGATAGCAGAGAGAGTTGACGTACTTCGTCTTCACTACTTTCGTCACTGGATTCTTCTTCAACTTGCATGGCATCATCCCCTCGAGCAGCATTAATTTGAGAAAGAACGTATATAAGACGGTCACGGCGGTCTGCAGCCTAATAACACGGGTATAATTCAGCGAAAATTCCTACTAAAGTAACCCTACATACCCTCTCTCCGAATAGTGTAATGGGCTCCCCAATTTCTCGTAGCCTCGCTTTCACGCGATTGTCATCTGTCGGTACGGCCAAACTGCGCGCCTTCTTCTTGCGCTCAAGTTCGTCCAAGAGGACCTTGTTCTCCATACGCGCTCTCTCAGAGCTCAGATAGTTTCCATCGTCGATAAGCGTGTCCAGAGTTAACTCAGACATGTTGTATCGAGAATACCGGCTCGTGTGCACGACACCAGCCTGCCAGGTGAGAGTGTCCAAGAGAAGCAGTATGCATGAGACGCCCATATTACCGGTCTTGCCTGCCAGCGCCTGAGCGACCATTCCAGTCCACTGCTCTTACGGCCGCGACCCTCGCCTGCTGAGACGATGTTCAACGCACCTAGACCAGCTCAGCCCTATAATGGGTCATCTTCGACGAATTTTGGCGCAAGTTTTGTAGTAGACAATCCGCTCGCCAGTTCCGTCTACGACTCCGACGGCCTTGACCCTTGGAGCGCTGCGCCTAGTCCAGCACCTCCGGCCATACCATCCATACCGTCAGGGAATATTAGCTCTCCCTCAGGCTTCAGCTCCGTCATAGGTTCGTGCTGCGATCTGTACATTCATGCGCTCTGGGTGTGGTGCTGATATTGTCGTGATAGCGGACGCGACTGTACCTGCGGTTTATCATGAAGCCTTCGCAGCTGTCGACCCCAGGAATTCCGGAGAAACATCAGTGAATGGATTGTCACGTATTTTGGGCGTATCAGGGCTGTCTGCATCTACTGTTGATAGGGTGAGTGCTCACTCTCACTCTCCAATATATTCCGTCTCAATTCGTCTACTAGATCGTTAGTTTGGTTAGTTCGCGCAGTCGCGTATCCAAACTTGAGTTCTTTGTGGCACTCGCTCTAGTGGCATTGGCACAAATCGGCAAGGGTACGTATCATTGAATCATCGTCTTTCTAACCAATGCTAAAACATCCCGTTTACTTAGACCTCAGTATCGAGCGCGTCGCTGCTCTTGCTCAAGAGAATGATTTGCCTGTTCCCAGCCTGGACCTCAGCAGTCTCACTTCATCGCAATCTGCTTTCGGGCCATATGACAACGAGGCACCCGTGATTCGCGCTCCTATACCAACACGCAGCTATACAAGTGACGACCCTTGGAACGTTTCCAGATTTCCGAACCCGGAACCCGCTGCCCCAACTGCGACCAACGGAGATGGTAGTCTAACTAATGGAGCACCCTCGAGTATCTCTGGAACTGGCCTCCCCAAGGACTGGTGGCGCAAGCAAGAGAATGTGACAGTGAATCTTCTGGGACAGCAAGGCTTTTTGCTGAATAGGTATCTTGTATATGAGGTCGGCACTGACGTAGGGCATCTTCCTATGGAACGTGACGGTGCCGCTGACTTGTGGATCACAGCGCGCGCCACCTGTACCACGACGATACTCTGAGTTTGTGATCCTATGGGATTGTCTGGTACGCCGGTATCCGTTCAGGTTGATACCGCAGCTGCCACCAAAACGCCTCGGACGTGAGTGAAACATACATACTCACCAATTCTCGCCGTTCTGACCATGATTTAGCCGATGATAGCTTTATTGAGCAACGCAGGTAAAGATCTTTTGTCAGCACATACAGGTACTCGTAGTAACCTCTTCTTAGGCGAGGGCTCGCTCGATTCATCAACTTCGTTGTGTATGTTCAATGCAGGTGTAGATTCCAGCATTCTCACTGACAGTATTGCAGTAACCACCCGATTATAAGAGAGGACGGGGTACTCGCTGTTTTCTTAACAGAGCCGTCTTTCGAGAATTGGCGCAAGCACAATGCAATCTCTTACGAAGAAGAGTCTGCAAGCAAGCGCGTTGACCGAGTGGAGGAGATGACAATTCCGAGCGACTTGGAAGCCAAGCTGGCGTGAGGCTCCCCATCAACATGCCTCCTACTGCAAACCTCATGTTTTCTTCTCAACAGGGTTGTTCGTGGCAAGATACCGTCACTGATTGAGCAGTGGCAGAGGATTTGCATCTTAGCGGAGCGTATCATCAAAAGGCGCGAAGCAGCAGCGGTACGGGTCCCTCCTCCCATTTCACGGCGGACCTTCATGCCATCTCACTTCACTTTGCCTCTATCTTCTGGTTCTGATGATGTTTTTCCTGGCGAAACCGCTTCTTTGGCGTCTTCTGTGTTTTCTGGCCTCGTGCATCCTAATCGCATATCTGCTACCGATGCTCAGGCTGACACTGCGCGGTTGACCAACGCCCTCAAAGTGGTTGCGGAAGTCAACCAACGATGCTGGAGAGGAGATGAATGCGAATTATGCAATGGGGTCAGACAAGGTGTATCCTCAGTTGCTCAATACGCGGAGCGACACGGTGATGCACTGGAGCATCGGGTAAGCTGCATAGTGCAATTATACAATCCTCGCTGAACGTGGTACCAGGCTCGTGTATTGATGTACTCCACACTCGAGGCATTAAAGGTAAGGTGCATACAAAATAGACCCACGCATATGTTGACCGTGTAGTTTAGGCCCAGCGGGATCTATACATCGCTACCAGAGACTTGTTCATCCGTCATGACAGACTATCAGGCGATCAAGTAGAGAAACTGAAGAAACGCGTGGATCTTAGTTCGCAGAAGCTGGAAAGCATTAGACAAGCTCACAAGGATGGTTGGCAAGAAGAGGCGGACAAAATATCCGGGAATATTGAGAAGGACCAGGCGGCAATTGCTGCCGCAATGAACAGACGCGTGTTCATTCGGGCTTCGTAAGCAGGCATCTTCACCTTAAGAGTTAGCTGTACCTGACTTGACATCCAGCATGTGGCACGAGTTGCGCGTTGTGCTGCACAACCGAGAGAATACACTGTTGACGCAAAGTGCCCAATCCTTTGCTCGCGAAGAACGTGAATTTGCCGAGGGCGTGGCAGCCAACTGGAGTCGGCTCGCAGAAGCCATCCAAGATATGCCATTTGAATAACTGCAGCACCGGGACTTTCTGAACGCATATGTAAAGATCGTCGTATAATTTGATACCACACCGTTCTGTAACAACTCTCATGACATTTACGTAGCATAATATCACTGCGCTGACTGTTGCTCTATATCAGCATAAACATGGCCTTTCGAATCGCATGGCGCATGCGGGCAACTACAATGAACACTATGGTATGACTAATGTAATATTACTTTTAGAGAGTATCAAGCACACGATCGCACAACTATCATACAACCTTTATGTGGTCTTTCGTCTTCTCACAATGGTGTCCTAGCAGCTACCATTGCTGTCCGGGAGATCCTGCCCATTGCTTCCCGCGATCTCGAGTACCCTGCGAGCCTCTACCCCTACCACGACCGCGCCAGCCTGTGTCACGCGGTCGGTCAGATCCACGATCTCTATTCCAGTTGGATCCTCTCCCCCTGTGGCCACGGTCGCCGCCACGGTCCCCACGATCGTAAGACTCGTAATGGTGATCAGACTGGTAAGGGTATGGTGGTCTGTCATGGTCGAAACGATCCGGAGGTGGCGGTGGTCTGTACGGTGACGCCGAGGGGACGGGTGGAGGTCCATAAGCCGGATAAGGGGGTGGTGCTACTGGCATCCATGGCTGTGGCTGGCCGACAGGAAGAGGAGCAGCGGGTGGCGGTAGCCCCATAGGGGGGACCGGCTGTCCGCTATTTGCTGCTAGTGTGTGAAGCATCAGCTGTATCTGTTCGGGGGTCAATGAAGCGACTTCCGCAGCCAATGCTTCAGCGGAGACGTTGGGTGGCAGCTGGCCCATAGGGGGAATCAGTGAAGCCGGCAACGCGGCGAGTGCTGGAGGTAGTATCGACGGGGGAAGGGTTGGAGGAGTACTAGTACTGGGAGGTGGGATCGGGGCTGCAATAGCAGAAGGAGGTGGAGCAGAGGGCACAATGGGCATGGGAGGAGGAGCCAGTTTCCCCTTGTTCAGGACCCAGATGCCAATCATCAGATCTGTATGTCTATTCCTTGGTAGTTTCATCTCGTCAAGCAGCTCCAAGAACTCAGGTAGTGGTTCGGAGGCCCTCAATGGGACAACATACAACTCTCGACCCGGATGGTGTTCTTTCGGCCTGTTGCCCCATGGGAATATAAGGCCGTGACGGCTGAAATGGTCAAACATCAGTAGGATGACAATGCAGCTGTATCTTTTAGACGTACTTTTTGTCCAGAAGGTACTTGGATAGAGCCATAAAGTTATCTGTGCTGCTGCCGGGTTCCGGTGCATATGCTACCGCAATCAGCTCTTTGCTAGGATTCAGCCTCATCTGCGTCAGATACTCTGCAGACTTGTCTACCGGGACTCTTCCGTCAATCCGCAAGTGGTCTGAGGGGAATAATGTCCTCCATAGCAACGAATCGTCGCCAAGCGTTCTGCCACCTATTTGGCGCGCATGAACAGGAACTTCTTGGGCAATAGTAGAGTCAAGCGGCATGCTGATCTATATGTACTATTAGATCTCGAACTCATTCTGTAGGCTCACACCAACTTACCTTGCCTGTCCATACATGGGCAGATGCATTGAAGGCCGCTTCGATGCTTTCCGGCGTCTTCTCTTCAGGCGGAGAGACCTCCATCTCTTCATCTCCTCCTTGTAAGAACATATCGAAGTCTTGATCGTCGGCTCCTCCGCCGTTATCGTCAACATTTATCGGCGATTGCGGGCGCTGCTCTAGCGAAGGTTCGCTAGTGTCACCAGCAGAAGTGTTCTCAGAATCCGGCCTGGGACCGGCCGATACGTCGCCTTCCTTAGAGGACCATATAGCATTGAGGTCGAAAGAGCGAGGAGTGATATCGATGTTAGACAACCTGGTAGCGAAAGGAGATAGACCTGTAGCGGACGGAGGTGGGCTCTGCGATGCACTGCTGGAGTGTACTGCACCATCAGATTCCGGCGCTGTAGGCGTGCTTTGAGATAATGGCGGCACGATGGGTTGTTCTACGAGAGAAATAGAGAGCTCTTGTCCGGGTTCCTCGTCAATGTTGATGAGGTCGGCAAGGTTGAGCTCTTGCTCAATAGGGGATGAGACCATGTCAGAGGCGGTATGGATAAAGAGCGAGTTCAGAGACGGTCTGCCTGACGAAGATCCTGGGTCGCCTGCGTGCATTGCATGCGCAGGCACTGGCGGCGGCGCGCCCCAACTGGGTGTGGTAGGTGATTCAGGCCCTTGATGAGCTTGGGCTTTCTGAGTCTGTAGCTTCAAACGCTCGAGACGCTCCATCTCAATCCTCTCTTCCTCATCTCTCTCTCGCTCCCTTTCTCGCTCGCGCGTTAGTCCACCGCTCATGTCCTCGATATCCATCATACCCTTGTGCGTCATCTTCGCGGTGGGCAAGGTCGCCTTCTTCAGGATAGAATGCGCCAATGCCTCCTGCTCAGCTTGTCTGATCGACTCCTTAGTTTCCTCGTTCGCCAGATCAGTAGATGACATTGTAGATAGCTCTCTTGGAGTAATGTGAGAAGCTGCTATGCGCTTATGCAACATGACACGGTCTGCTTTGCTCAAGTTGAATGTCAGCATCCGGAACCGCTCCCTGTAGAAAGTATATGAGTAACTTTCCAGCCAGGGAAACAAAACAAGAACGTACTTGTATTTCATCCCGACCATCGGATGCCCTGTTTTCGGATCCGGCTCTGCGTGAGTCTGAAAGACGTACTCCTCTAGCTCTGTAGCAAACCGCCGAGCCTTCTCTTCAAGCATCTGGGCTTCATCAGTGGTGAGATCGTCCTTCTTCTTGTCGATGACGATTTCGTCATCGTCCTCGTTCGCTTCGTGCAAGATAGGATACTTGAGGAAGATATCGACGAAAATCTCCTGTAGCTTCGTGGAGCAATACTTCCTAGCAGCATCTGCTCCTGCCCCAGGTGTAGCCAGAGATTCAGATCGTTTACGCTTGGCCGACTGCTCGTGAGATGCCGTCGATTTTCTGCGCTTCAGTGCAGGACTACTGGGTCCAGGAGAGCCAGATACCGAGCGCTGCTTGGTGCTGATCGATATTGCACTGGGTCGACGTACTTGCCTGCCCTTGGTTATAACTCTTACTCTCGTACCAGTATCCGCCTCACTCGCGGAGTCGCTCGAGGGGGCATATGCTCGCCGCTACAACTCCCGTCAGACATGATTTTCCAAGTTGAATGCGATTACGTACCTTGGCTTTGCGCTTGCTCTCCTCGACCACATACTCGTCTTCGCTGCCGTCATCCGAGGACTCTTCTGGTTCTTCGACATCCACGTAGCGTTTGGGTCCCTCCGGACGGTTCGTGAGCAGTATCGGATCGATGTGTCCGTTGCCGAACTCTTCGACAGCTTCTGGCCCCTCCCATTCGACTACAAACAACTTGATCAGCCTCCTGTATGTGCTTGTATAGCAAAAACGAAGTGTGGCCCTTGAAAGTACGTCTACACCGCCGTAACCCAGCCGTGCTAAGAATGATGTCCTTTAGACATACGCATTCCATCAACCAGTTACACAAGCACCGTTCACCGATTTAACTACTCATGATGCGGACATGCTCGAGATGCTACAAACGTCCTTTTGAGGTGTGTTCTTCTCACTCGCAACACATACTCACCAGCAGTCGCGAGCAGTAAGGGAGACTACTACGAACACTGGAGACAGACGGACAATATGAACATAGACCACATCACGGCTCACGGTGCTTATAGCATGACATTGGCGAATGTACATGGAAGGACATGGGCCACACATCGTACGAACGAAGGTCAGTATTTCAGAAAGACAATACTCACAAACAGTGCGAAGCCCCGTTTTCTCTGCGCAAGATGGGCATACATATATACCTGGAAGATGCCGGTGAAACGGAATAAGCGATGACAACTGATGTTCGAACGATTTGACACTCACGGATATCCTCTGCGTCTCTGCTGTCCAACTGTACACAGCCAAAATGATACCTGTAAAGCGGTCTCATTAAGTGATCCGGATATGGGTTACCCTCAGTGACGCACCATTCTTTACACTCTGAGCAGTGTACCATTGGAGTCCCGTTGTCTGGCTGCTTACATGAGCAATACCCCTTCGGCGTGGTGTTAGACCCCTTGGTCTTTGCGTGTCCATTGAGCTTCGTTACGCTCTCTTTGTTTGAAATCAGTAGCTCCTGGCTCTGAGAGGATGAGCCTAGCCTTGTGCTGCGTAGCGACCTCGTCGACATGACTGTTGCGGATAAACCGGCGTGAGAATACGCAAATTGCGCTCTTCCCAAAACGGATTGGTCCCGTGCACATGCGCCACAAAGTAACACTTACCTGTTAGCGCCAATATACAGGGCTTTGCTCATGCTCTCATGCCTTGGACTGCGGCAATAAGACACATGGTCTTAATTGCTTTATTCAATATCATGTCAGTCATAGCCCATATACTCACTTGCCAGTCCAGCAAATCCACCAGAGCCGCGGCGCGTATAACAGCTTCATAGCGCATATACTCAGGTGTTATTTACCTTTCGTCTTGCCGCGAACACGCTCACATGACTGCTAACACAGCGTAACCCGGCCTAATCAGGATTAGATTCGGAACTTGCGAAGGTTAGCAGTTGCAATATTTTTGGCCGGCGCAGCTTCCCTGTGGCCAACAACCGTCAACATGAGGCACAAACTTTTGACAGTGAATGCACCGAGCCTAATGCCAGAGTTCATTCACACAACCGTGAGTGCACCAAGAATATCGCAAGATTGTGAGACTTCGCGGCCATCGGGCTAATTAGCTGAAGATTTAGGTTATGAGGTTCCGCGTACAACCAGCACTTATGCTCAATAGAAGCTGTCTCTATCCTACCCGTGGTTGTATGTCTGGACAAGATAATAGGATATCAGCAGCAGATTATCCGAAGTAGCAAATCTGAAGTGCACGGTGAGTAGAGAGTTACATGACTGTGCGAGAATTCACGCGTTGCGCAGTACAATGCCCTCTAGGCTACAGGACATATGGACAGTTCCTTGTGAAAAATACAAATTCCAAGAATTCCAATGCTAGAGTTCTGACTGCTCCTGGAGGCCTTTTATATCGCGGAAGCCCCGAGGTACATATCCAAGGCACTGGATGTGTTGAATCCGATAAGTGTGAGAGTTCGATGTGTGTCAGCGCTGATAGAAGCCGCAAGTTGCAAATAGACTCGGTGCAAGCACGGTATGCCCATGAGTCTGTTGTATCTGTCACACGGTCTCACGGATTGTATTCTCGCTTGCAGTAGTGGACTTCCATCTGTGCTGTGACTGGAGAATGTCACCACGCCACAATTGAGTGACAGACAAGGATGACTCTGGGGGATCCTCGCCGTCCTTCGCTGCTGTGGTGCGCTGATATCCACGCGCATTCATCAGGGGCGATATAGGGGAGCCGGTGGATGCAGCGGAAAGGGGCGGGGAAACCTGTCCCCGCATCCTTCGTCTGCGTCGTTCTGCGACGTTCGTGCGTGCGCAGTCTCCTTTCGGGTCTTATCTGCGCTGGAACGATCCGTTGACACACATCCCTTATCCCCAGACCCGTCTTTTCTTCAACCGTACCCTGAACCGTCTCGACAGCCCTGCATCCTGACAGATCCTGCGGCGCGAAAGCACGTCTGTCACACTTCACGTGACCGTATCTCATGACAGGACGCGTCAGGAGCCGGCACGACGGTTCAGCCCGCCTAATTCCTCGATCACAGCTCGTGTGCTTATCGCCTCGATGCAACGGTACCACAACTCCGCTAACTGATCCGTAGGCGACTTCTTGCTGTGCTCTTAGTCCAGATCTACCAGTCGACGACAAACGTGTCAAGTCTCCGCTCTTAGACCGGCTTTCTCGGGCGTCGTCGCTGTCTGGCACGCTTTTGCGTGTGTAATGAGGTCTGTACCACTTTGTTGCAAATGTTTTCGGGCTCGAGGTTTACATGCGTTTTTATATCAGATGGAGACGACAACGATCAAGAGACATCGTCATAGCTGACCTCAGGCTTGTTGACGACCAATACGCGAGGCCAATTAGCTGGTTGCAGTTGACGTCTTTCGTGAACTGTCCATCGCACGGTCCGACATTGCCCATCTGTTGACATCTCGGCAGAAGCCAGATGGCACTTGTGTTTCTCGGAACTCTGAATACCAGACCCCGGACAGCTTGGCGCGAAACAATGCGACTGACGGTCCTTCATGCTGCAAGGCGCGTAGCCTAAGCTGGATACTGACGTCGCCGACAGACCTCGATAAGTCTCATGAGCCATGGGAAGGTACAGTACGCCGATATTTTGACTCAAGTTGACCATCTCCGTGGGCCAGGCCCCGATCGCGACGCTTGCTCGGAAGTAAAACTGGCCATGGTATCTACGATTAATACGCACTACGTCGCACTTTGAAGTGAGTTCTTAATTAGCATGGGTCCTGTGGCTAGCATGGAATGATATATGTGCATAGCCGCTTTGATAGTGATACTAAAGCCGATAGAATATATACCCCTCAATGCAGCCTCAATGAACGTTATGGAATGGACGCGGATTGGGAATTGGAGTAATGACACGGGCGCACTTCTTTGACACGTTTTCCGCGGTGAGAGCGCGATGTGTGGGGATTTCCCACTTCACAGATCCGCCAGCGGCGCTGTCGTGGGTGGCTGAAGGTGAGAAGCTGGAACGTCCTCTCGCCTTTGTTGAACAGTTCACTTATACATATCAGAACCTGGAACTGTCCGAGGTCCCCGTGATGACCTACTATCTGGACTGTATAATCAGCGGCACGGGAACGGCGGACAGACAAAAGATCCCGCTTGTGTACCGGACCTGTGACGCAGTGGCGACTTTAGCGACGCGCCTCTGGCTGCCTTGTGCCTCCTCCTGGATTTGAGCAACTGGTCAGCTGAAGCTTAGATCATGGTCGGGATTACGCCAACGAGACGGAGGTAGGTTGTTCGAGTGGAGCGGAAGTCGCGCTGACATCAACTTTTCCAGAGGTGGTCTTTTCGCGGCAGAGATGGGTGGCACATGCGCGTGGGTGTTGATAAATGTAGTGCGTGCAAGACGTCGATGTCCGCCTTGGTTCTGTCAGAAATCCGTTCGTTGCGAATTCTCACTTGATGCCGCGGTGTGCCGCATGCAAAATATTATGATTTGCGTCCATCACCAGATGCATGAGTGTTGTCATCGGCGGCTGCTGTCAAATTCTGATGGAGGATATACCGATGAGCTGAGCGAGCTCAAGGGTTTTGCGACCTGCATCCCATCGAGTGCTGGGCGGGTTGCTTGCCGTCGGGCGTAAGAGGGCTGCGAAAGAAAAACGCGACCCAACGTGTCTCTCTTCGTTCTGCGACAGTGCTCCATACATCCGTCCAGCTTGCTCCGGCGGTAGCTCTGACACAAGCTCTCGAGGACTGCCTTGCGGTGCCCTCTTCCGAGACTATTACAGATATAGGCGCTCGTCAATCAGCCGAACACTTCGCGCCCACACCTCGTCTCTGTCTCTTTCCCTCACCACTCACCCCTCCAGCTTTTGTCTTATCTCATTCCTGACGCTTTGCCCGCCAAAAGGCCAGGACTGTAACGTTATTTTCCGTGGCGTCAATCCCTCTTGTATGTCCAGAACCGTGGTGCGTTGTTGCCTCCTCCCCCCGTTGGCCAAGAACGGCTTCTTCAGACTTTACTCTGCACTTCGTCCTTCTCCACTATCTTTGCTATAGCCGGCCACGTTCGTTACCCCTCTATGTCGTACTGACTGCACCCATTGCCCTTCCTCTCAGGAATCCCGAAGTTGTTTCGGTCGATGAATTGCGTGGTAGCGCGTCCTGTTGTGCAGGTGAGTGTCCACCTTGCCCCTTTGATCTCTGTCCGCCTCCGTCGCGTGTCATGTCGGCCAATCCACGTTCCCCACGTTTCCTGAACAAACCCTTGTCGTCGCAGATTGTTACTCTCGACATCACGCCACGCTTCTTCAATAGACACATCAATGGCAGCTGCCGTCCTGCCCTCGGTCAAACTGAACATACCAGAACGGTTTCACATGGCTCCCTCTCTCGGCCCAGAGGCGTCCACTTCGCGTGCTGGAGCCACTTCATCTCGGCCCCACCCATCATCTGTCCAAGTTCAGCCCTCGGCGCTGGGCGAAGCTCGACCAACTACCTTCAGTCGGCTGCGTACCTCACTGGAGCAAACCTTGCGCACGACCAGCAAAACAAGAGGGAGACAGTCCTTGGATGAGACGGGGACGATCACGCCTGCAAGTCAGGGCAAAGGGAAGGAGAAGGCTTCAGACGAGCCCGTCGCAACGAAGGAGCGATCCAAATCGAGCATGTTATCTAAGGTTTCCTTCCGCAGGCCCGGTGGAAAGGAAGCGAACAATTCCTCATCATCATCTGCTCAGGCTTCTCAAGCGGGTGCCCGAAATGAAGCAGCGAGGGAAGGGAAAGATAGAGACAAGGGCAGAGTTCGTGAGGCGGGATTCACGAGCTTTCAGACGCCGTCCCTTCGACAAGCCTCCATGTCCTCTCCCACTCTTCATCTTTCGTCGCAGGCCTTCCCCTCACCATACTCACAGCCCTTCGCGCTGCCGTCTGCATCGTCCTCAAATGTTAATGCGCTTGTCTCTCCAACGCGTACCAAGAGGGTCATCACTCAACCACCCATATCGACGAGAGACATCAGTGGACCGGTGCCTTTGGCGTCGAGAAAGGATGCTCGTTCACCTGTAAGCTCAGCGAGCCCTGATCAAAGGGAGCGGAAAAGTCGACCACCGCCCGTGCAGATACCACCGTCGTCGCGAGAGCGTGTCTCGTTGGATTCCATAAGCCGGTCAGAGACACCCACGAGGCGAACGCGTGGAGGTGCGCGTTCCCCAGACCTATCGCCGCCCTCCCCGTCCCCGCAAGGTGGGCACCTCGCGCGATCATCGTCTCGAGCGGCAGCAGCGAGCTCAAGTCATATTCCATTAACACCTCCCCCCGTTTCTTCCAACGCAGCACGTCCCCTCAGCCCTTCGCGTGCACGATCATCTTCTCGCACCCCGACCCACCGTGCACATCCGTCATCATCAACTTCGCATCTCCCCCTATCTTCCCCTTCAACACCTACCCCGCCGCCACGCCGATCCTCAGATACCCAGAGAGTCAATTTCTCACCCTCACCAACTCCTGGAAGGGCGGCTTCCCCATCCACGCCTATACGACCGAGAGCAGTATCGCCCACACAGCGTAGCTTCTCTCCTAATCTCGCACAAATTCGCTCCATCAACGCCTCGACAGCATCACTCGCCGCAACGGCAACATCAGAACAGCGGGAATTGGTTCGGAACGCGTCGTCTCAATTGATCAAAGAGATGCTCAAGCCACCATCGCAATCAGGACTAGAGCCCCAGGCGGCAGAGGAAGTGGAAGTAAGACTACGATCTTTGGCAAGACTGGAGAGAGTGTGGGGCAAGAGCGGCTCATTCATAGCGAGCGGTTCGCAGTTATCGATTAACGGGCCAAGCGCTGGAGGATTGGCCGCAGGAGGGGAGGAACGCGAACGCAGGCATTTCGGAGAGGCGCTGAGGGATGGATATGTGCTATGCCAGTGCGTGTCACATTTCTGTTTTCGCGAATCGGTTCAGGATACAAAACGCTATCCTGGCTCCAACTGACATGCGTTTTTCATTGTTTCACATAGACTCGTCAACAAGCTGCAACCGGGCTTCATATCGCGAGTGGATAAGCGTGAGGACGGTTTCGTTCGTACATCGAACGTCACAAAGTTCCTGGCGGCATGTTCCTCGCTTGGTGTCCCGCCCGACGACTTGTTTCACCGGGACGATCTCATCGAGAGCACCCCTGACTCGATGGCGCGCGTCGCGAAGTGTGTCATCGCGCTGTTGCGTGTCTCCGAGTTCCCCGCAGCGAGGGGGAAAGTCATCCAAGGCCAAGCCCTCAAGCCCTCGAACAGCCCATATTCAATCGGCACCCTCTCGCGCGCAGCGGCCTCCACCCCGAATCTCTCCGTCCAACGTTCTGTATCTCCCACGGCGCTTTCTACCCCTAACGGTCGAAAACGAATCAGTCCGACCGGCCCCAGCTTGCCGCCGCTGCGCTCCGACAGTCCTGGCGATTCTGACTCAGAAGGTAGCAAGACTGCGAACGAGCTGGGCAGCAAACGTGGTACAAGTGACGCCGAAGCGGACGATGTTCTACCAAAGCTTACTCCCCCGGCGCGATCGCCTCTGCGACCGCGTGGGCCGAGCGTCGAACGGATATCAGTAGCAGATTCGACTCGCGCCTCCATTGGTGATTCCATCCGCGCTTCGTATGCGGACTCTGTTGTTCCACCCTCGCCTGCGCGCCAGTCTTTGGCTTCCAGCCACATGACCGACACGACTGCCATGTCGAGCCTGCTCGACTTCCGGAGCCGACGGAATAGTGACGCACCCAGCAAGTTCGGCACTCTCAGGACTATGACTACCGAGGCTACATCGTTCATCCCTTCGGAGAACCCGTCGCTGAGCCATGCTGACGCGAAGGCGGTCACCAGCTATCTTGCTGACGAGATGAAGCGAGGGCTCGAGCCACCCCCGAAGTTGGGGGCCCGTGAACGCAAACCTAGTGAGACTGCTATTGTGGACCTCACGCGCGTCATCGAGGAAAGCGAGGAGGGCAGCTCGAGTGCTAAGGCCGGGAAACGCTCGAAGAGCTCTGAATCGCCACAACCGGTGCCCATTCCTTCCCGCCCCAAGCTACGTCTAGGAAAGGGCAGATGGCCAGAGGACTTTATGGATGCGTTCAATCCGTCTCAACAGAAGGACCTGCCTGCATCTCCTGTAGATGACGATGAGCCTTCCACTTCCTCAGTTGCCGTCTCTTTCGCACCCTCCGTTTCGCCACCCAGGAAGCTCGCTATCGTTGGTGTTCCACGCGGGAATGGCAACGAAAGCGTCGAGTCATTACCGCAATTTCCCAGGCGACCCACTCACCGCGCAAGGCATAGCGTTGACACACCTGGACTGTTACCAAAGGAGTCGCTGCTTCGCAGAGATTCCAGCCCAGACACGAGTGTGTCACCTGGCCCCAGGATCATGCTCAGGCGAACAAGCGCAAAGACAGCAGCCGCGGCGAACCGGAATGGGGTTTATTTGCCTCGTAATGAGTCTGATGATTCTCCCCTTGCAGATAGTCCTGTGCCATTCCCGCGCACTGTATCTGCTGAACACTCCACGCCACCGCAGCCGCAAGGCGTGCATTTCCCTCAAGAGCTCACCAAGGCTCCATCTGGCGCCTCCTCTGATGATCGTTCGCGTCAACCTAGAGGACGATTCCAGAGTGAAGTCGACGGCGCAAGCTCACGCAGGAAGCCGCGTCCGAACTCGTATGACGATGCCGGTGCTAAGCCTGGCCGGTCGCGTTTCGAGAGTATGGTCAACTTGGGTGCCCCTTCTGGTACTAGTGCTAGTGACTTGATGCGGGGAGACGGAAGCGCGGTCAAGAAGACGGTCATTGTCCGGGAGGATGGAAAGCCTCCAACTCAATTCGTACGTTCCTTCTCCCTTGACGTATGCGTTTAAACTCATGACCGCCCTTTTGTAGCAACTGGGTAACTGCATTGGTCGCGGCCAGTTCGGGGTTGTGTACCGCGCGTTGAATTTGAATACTGGTCAAACTGTCGCTGTCAAGCGTATCGGCCTGACCGGACTCAAGGAAGAGGAGATCGCCCAACTGATGCGGGAGGTCGATCTTGTCAAGAGTCTTTCCCATCCTAGCATCGTCAAGTACGAGGGTATGGCCAGGGATGAGGACACCTTGAGCATCGTCCTGGAGTCCGTCTTTCTCCTTATTTCGTGCGGTTTATGTCTCATTGTTTTATTTCATTGTGATTAGATACGCGGAGAACGGATCACTAGGCCAGACCCTCAAGGCCTTCGGTAAACTCAACGAGAAACTCGTTGCAGGGTACATTGTCAAGATCCTTGAGGGCCTGCACTACCTCCACCAGAGCCACGTCGTCCACTGTGATCTGAAAGCGGCAAACATCCTCACGACCAAAACCGGGAACGTTAAACTGTCCGATTTTGGAGTGTCGCTGAACCTGCGCGCCATGGAACGAGAGATGCCGGATGTCGCTGGTACCCCAAACTGGATGGCCCCTGAGGTTATCGAGTTGAAGGGTGCTTCGCCCAAGTCGGATATCTGGTCTCTTGGTTGCACCGTCATCGAGCTGCTCACAGGACGTCCTCCGTACGGCGAGATTCCGAATACAATGTCTGGTGTGTATTTCATTTTGCTAGACCCTGACACGAAACTGATATCAGGAAATAGTGATGTTCCGCATTGTCGAGGACGACATGCCGCCGCTTCCGGAAGGCGCGTCTGACCTCCTCAGAGACTTCCTCAAACAGTGCTTCCAGAAGGACCCTAAGATGCGCCCAGACGCGGAGATGTTGTGTGAACACGAGTGGCTCAGACAGAACTGGGCTGCAGGCAAGGTGTGTAGTTGTGAAAATCACTTTCGACGATTGCTGAGCTGAGTGTTCCGATAGGAGATACGCCCGCAGGACAGTATTCCGTTCCTGCGGCGTGTCAGCATCGATCTGCAGAAGTCCGAAGCGATCAAGTACCTCGCGAAGATCGAGATGCCAGAGCCAGAACGCGAATCTACTCCTGAAGCCGTGCCCAGTTCTCCGCTTCACCAGCGTCTGTCGAATGATCTGGAGTCGATCTCCCCTCGCGAACACTCCTTCGTCAAGACAACATTCCACAAGCGTGAGTTTCGCTATTTGCAACTGCTGTTGCGTGTTTTCTTTACACTAACGATCGTTTTTCTTTTCTGCTTCCTCGCAGCCGTCATTTGTCGAGTCTGCCATCTCGAAGTCAAGCGCAGCGCTGTGCTTTGTTCGCACTGCAGCCTCATTGCGCACAGCAGATGCGCAGTCCACGCGCCCCCGACGTGCGATCTCCGCTCTCAGCTCCTTCTCTACGCGCAGTACGCCGAGAACAGCAGCCCGGGCAGCGTCTTCTCCAACCCGATGGAATTCTTCCCTGGGTTGGGACCTGGTACGCCATCTACCCCGATGTCCGATGCTGGCATGTCCTCGCGGACCAGTATCGATCCCCCGGGCATCTCGTCTTCGCCTCCCGGACCCTCTTCTCCCCTCGCCCATCCTCCCTCGGCTTTCAAAGTTCTCAATGCTTTCAAGCGCTCACGATCATTCCTCCTGAATAAGGACACAGATGCGTCCTCCCAAGCTAGCACCACCGGCCCCAGCACTGTCCAGCAGCCGCAACGCGACTTGAACCGGAAGAGATCTATCCTCGGTAGACGCCAGCAACCTCCGCCGCCCTCTGTATCCCTCAGCGCTACGTCCGAGCGCGCGTCGATCATCTCGAGTTCCACCACCTCGCCACCGAACTCGAGTCTTCGAAGCGGAACAACCACTTCTCACTCGAGAACGCGGCCTGATACAGTCCGGAGACAGTCGACCGCGATTTCGATCGTGGAGACAGATATCTCCGTTGGCGAGCGCACAGACAGAGATCGCCGGTTGTCACGCATGACTTCCAGGTCGTTCTCCGCTGCGTCTATGTCCGTCGTGCATCCTGACGAGGCTCAGTCTATGGATCTCCCAGGCGACTTCCCTGGAACCTCCGCGCCAACACACCGAGAAAAGAAGCGCGAAAGCGGCAAGTCTGACAAGTCTGGCTGCACGGTGCAGTAACCGTATCCCCATTCCCCGTCATGAAACCGAAAAACGAAGAAAAAATACGATGTCAAACACGATCTGTTGTAACTTTTTGTGCCCATACAGTATTCCCTTCCCGAACCCCGTCCTTCAGTCCTTCAAGCATATCGACGTTCATTTGATGAGACATTCACGCGTCAGTATGTCGTCCCCTTCTTGTTAGTGTTCACTTAATCCTCCTTTTCTCGATACGATTCATGGATTTTATTGTCGCACGTCGCATCTGTAACACAGCATGTATCATAGTACATTATACCATCAAGCACTGCTCGCACCCTCTCCCCGCCTATCGCCTCTCCCCTCCCCTCCTGCCCGCTCCACTCCACTCCGCTTTACAGACACTGTTTTTTTCCTTCATCTTAATATCCCGCTTCACACATCGACCCGCCTACTCCTCTTGTCGTACTCACAGCATAATCAGTAGTTAGTCCTGTATGTACATTTCCATTGTGAATGTGAGCTGTTTGACGTCAGCTAGATCTAATACTATTCGGCTCGAGATTATCAGTTGAAGCCTCACGTGCTGAGATTTCGGTCGGTCGTTGGCTTTTTGCTTAGTTTATGACGTCTCTCCCGAGCTGCGGACTCGATTATGTTCTGGAATTTGGCTAGCGCCAGCGTTGTGGCGCGAATTCGGAATTCAGTGGCGGTGGCTGAGGCACTTGTCTGCTACTAACATGAGGTCATACCTGTACATTCTTAATACCTATGGTTCGCTGCTGTACTATGTTGCATTTCTGCGTGCGGTCTCTTGTGATCATTGTAGGTGCTTCCTTATCTACATCGCTGAATCATGCTCATGGGCGTGTTCCTGAACATGGAATCGTATTCATCTATTGTGTGATAGTCGTAAGTGATGATATGTTGACCTCTCAGTTGAGAGCATGTTACAGTAGGATTGTGCGGAGGCATTGAATACTGTGTCTATCTCTTGTCCGTGCCTCACACTGACCGCTGCATCCTCGGAGTCAGCTTATGGAGAAGTCGCTATACGTTTCACTGGCGATGTCATTGTTCTCCCGTGTTGCGGGATGGCGTTGAAGGTATGTTTTGTGGAGGAAGATAAAATAAGTACAATGGCGATTCCATTCGCAGTGATTCGTTGTTATTGCGTGCACAGACATGAGGAACGTTGTTTGACAGCCGGGTCACTCGGAGGGCAGTTTTGACCGTTTTCCACGGATATCGTCCAGGGCTGATTCTACGGACCGCATGCTGCTCTCAAAAGTGAATAGGCATTTAGGTTGAACGACACGGATCTTGCACTGGATGAAATAGTTCCGGATGTCGCAATTCTCCTAAAATAGCATCTTGCAAATTGTGAATAATGTGCTTGAACGCCATTGAACGCCGATAGTCTATACTCATTTTGAAGAGGCTACAAACAGTAACGACAATTATCGTTACCCGAGAGTGACTGTTCAAGTGAAGGATCGAACTGCGCCGAAAAGGTTCTAACAGACGCAGCTGGCGTGAGCTTACGTAAAATAAACTTAAGCCAAGTTAGGAAAGCGACGCTAGCGCACCGCTGCTGCTACCGTCACTCGCTATCGTCGCGACGTTTCCCATCTCGAATACACGGTGTTCATGTCTCTTGTTGAAGAATATGGATCGCACAATGGAGATTCAACTTGTTGGATGAGACATCATTCTCCCGAACCGTGAGACTCTCCACCGTCATCCCGGTCAGGAATGAGCCATTCGATGGACCATGTGGAACGGTATGCTCAGCCTGTCCTTAATGATTTTACCAGCTGAAACAACATGGCAATAGGGCACCTACGGTTACCTGAACCGAAAAATGTGCGCTCGGGCACCGACCGTATGGCGCTCGACATACCCGTTGCTTTCGAAATGCTCAGGCACGGCTCCGGAAATATACTGAGGCAAGATGATACACAGTCAGTGAACTGCAAGTTGCGATGTGTATTCGCCAGGACGGTGTCAGCAAGCCCAAGACTCGACCAGATCGATTGGTTGGTCCGCGCATGTAGTTTGATCCCGAGTGGAAAGGCTGGAGCTGTGGAAAATTGCACCAGTCTCTGTCGAGATGTCGTCTGCGTACTGGGAGCGGCCTGCGATGCTTCTATTGATTTGATACGGTTCTAGATAATTTAAAGTAGCATCCACCCAGGCGAGTTCGGTCGGACGACTCCTCTTCCTCCCTCGCGCCACCCTTGGCCTACCGCGTTCTGAGCTCTACGTTCCCTATGGCTCACTTCCAGACGGATAAGGACGTCGCAGCATCCGACCTGCCCGTCCTGACCAACGAGAAGGACTATGTGTACGAGAAGGACGCCCACAGTGATGGTAGCGTTGTAGACAAGCTCGACTCGTACGACAACAATGCCGCGCTCGAGACCGCTCAGGAATCTGAGGAGGGCGCGACCTACGTCAATGGCGAGCGGGTGATTCGTACTGGTGAAGATGTCTCGAACTTCCTGTTCGACGTACGGGACGACGAGGACCCTGCTCTGACTTTCAGATCACTGTTCTTGGGAACGGTGTTTGCGGGGCTTGGCGCTGCGCTCTGCCAGGTGCGTGCATAGACTGCGTTCAGAGAGGCAGGATCAATATCTGATACGCCGTAATTCCTAGATCTACCTTTTCAAGCCCGTCCAAGTTACCGTGTCTACCGTCTTCCTGCTCCTGATCATTTACACGATCGGGAATGCGTGGTCTGTTCTTCTTCCCCGTGCTTCGTGGGTTGAAGGCACTCGGTTCGCCCGGTTCTCGCGCTGGATACACTTCATAAACCCAGGACCCTTCGGTATTAAAGAGGTATGCAAGTTATACGATACACAGGAGAGAGAATACTGACATATCATATTCGACTCAAATAGCACGTTGTTGCCTCCCTCATTGCATCTACCGCAGCGGGCGGAAGCTCTGCGGTCATGAATTTTGCCGTTCAACGAGTAAGAGTTCATCTTGATATCCCCAAAAATGCGTCTGACCGAGATCTTCAAATAGTTGTATTATGACACTAATGTCCACGCTACGACTGCTGTCCTTGCGACATTCTCCACCGCATGCTTCGGCTACGGTCTCGTCGGTCTCCTCCGCCCCCTCACCGTGTACCCGTCCGAGATGGTCTACTGGGCCAACCTCCCGACAGTCTCCATCTTCCAAGCGCTCCACTTCGACACATCCGGCAACGCCAAGCGTGTCAAGCTCTTCTGGATCGCATTCTCGGTCATGTTCATCTACGAGGTCTTCCCCTCGTACATCTTCCCCCTGCTCAACGGAATCAACATCATTTGCTTGTCGACGCAGAAGTCGCCCTCTGGCGCTGTGGATGTTATCACCAACCTCTTCGGTGGCACGAACGGTAATGAGGGTCTTGGATTCCTCAGCTTCGGTCTGGATTGGCAGTACATCACCTCCGTCGCGATGAGTTACCCGCTTCTGCAACAAGGTAAGCAAATTTCCCCTCATGTGGGTTTATGAAGCTCAGACCCTTTGTAGCAAACTCTTGGGTCGGCATTGGTTTCTGCTACATCATCGTCATGGCCATCTACTACACCAACACATGGAACGTGAGTATCCTGATTTTATTCTGCATATCTCATCTCTGAATTATGCTGTTATACCAGTCGAAGTCATTCCCCATGCTTTCCACCTCTCTCTTCGCTCAGAACGGAACGCGTTACCCGCAGAAAGTAGTGTTTGGCAGCACTTTCACGCTCAACAAGACCGCCCTCGAAGAGGTTGGTCTACCCGCGCTCACAGGTCAGCCGCAGTGTCCCTTGAGAGGCTCTCAGTGAAACTGACTTTGTGTTTCCCCTAGGCTCCAACGCATGGAGCAACCTCACTCAGAACCTCGCTATCGGCGCCCTCTTCGCACACACCGTTCTCTTCTGGGGCCCCTACGTCGTTAAGTCGTTCAAGCAGGCTAAGGCCGGAACGCAGCCCGACAGACATTGGCAGGTAAATCAGCCTGTTTCTCTTTCCCGACATCGCCGCTGAGTTTCGTAATCTTTTGCAGGCTATGAAGAAGTACAAGGAAGCTCCTTGGTACTGGTACGCGGGCCTCCTAGTGCTGGCTTTCTTCGCCGGTACGTTGCAGACCAACTACCCCGCTCATGACCGTGTTTCTCACTTTTTCGAATAGGGTTGATTGTCGTGCTCAAGGGCGAGACAACGCTCCCGGCGTGGGCATACGTCATTGCTCTGCTTCTCGGTGCCTTCGTCACTCCCTTCTCCACGCTTCTCTACGCCCGCGCCGGCAACGGTATCGCCACCAACCAGCTGATGAAGATGGTCGCCGGTGCTGTCAACCCCGGAAAGCCAGTCGCAAACCTTTACGTACGTATAGAATACCTCTTTCACGGTACGACTTTGCTGACCTCCGTCTCCAGTTCTCGATGTGGAGCCACGATGTTATTGCTACATCGATCGGCCTTGCTGGAGACTTGAAGATGGGCCAGTACCTCAAGGTTCCTCCCCGTGTCATGTTCTTGACCCAGGTGTGGGGTACCATCCTCGGAGCCATTGTTAACTACGGTACGTTCTGTGATCCACAATGTGGTTGAGCGTTGCTGATAATTGCGTCTTTCAGCTGTCATGGTTGCCGTTGTCGACGCTCAGCGTGACACACTGCTCAGCCCTGTCGGTACCAACATCTGGGTAAGTTGCAATCACGTGCGAAGTGAGATTAATCACTGACTCTCCCATGCAGTCCGGTCAGACGACACAGAGTCTCAACAGCGCGGCTGTCACATGGTCTCTCGCGAAGGAACTGTACAGTCCCAAGGGGCCCTACTTCCTCATTCCCATGAGTCTGCTTATCGGAATGGGCCCTACCATCATACAATACGTTCTTGCCAAGGTGAGCGACCTGTAGTTATTCACCGAGGAGCTTTAGGTCTCATGACCCTTACTTCACAGCGTTGGCCGAAAATCGGTCCTCTCAAGATCGAAAACATCTCCTTGCCTATCATATACAGCGTACGTGCTATTTGTGTCTACTCCCGTGGTTTTACCGTCACATTCTAATTGATCATCTGCAGTACTCCTCAAACATGACCGTCGGTGTGAACTCCGATGTCTGCACCTCCATCGTCGTCGGGATCCTCTCCCAAGTATGGCTGCGCCGCTACCACCCCTCTTGGTACAAGAAGTACAACTACATCCTGGGCGGTGCGCTCGACGGCGGAGCGCAGGTTATGATCTTCATCCTCTCGTTCGCTGTCTTTGGAGCCTCAGGCACCGAGCGACCGTTCCCTGCGTGGGCCGGCAACCCGGCTCAGGGCAATGTAGATTACTGTAATGGAAACGGGGCTCTTGATTAGGTCGCTGCTGTTTTAGTTTGGGTCATCTTGGGATATGTCACTCTTGGACTTCTTCCTCCGTCATGGCATGTTTGTATCAGTACTATTTGGGTTAAATAGAACGTAATTTCTCTGCTCTCATGGGTTGTCGGCTTCCAGCGTGATTGATGTAGGCCGTCGTCGTGCTAAGAAGCGTATGAGATAGAAAAGAGCTCATCTCTGGGCGTGGCGTCAATGTGTTCAAGCGCGCGGGAGTGGTCCAGGGTCCTCACAGCCGTCACTTGCTCCTCTGTTGTCGCGCAGCTCAAGTCTATCGATATTCTGTTAGCGGTAAAGGACACACGCGAGCCAACTGACCTCTCGCCATTAGGTGTACCTGGCGCATGCAAGGAAAATCAGTACGTACTAGCGCCCAATTACATACCTGGGACGTGTACTGAGGAAGCGAGCATAATAGGCACCGACTGTACAATCGGTGTGCATCACGCCTGAGCACCTTTCGTCCTTACTCAACTTTCTGTCCCCACTCCACGCTCCTTACTCAGCTTGGAAATGCAGCCCCACTCATCGAAGGATATGAGCAAGACATCAGAAATCATGCAGCCACCACTGCTCTGGAACGCGCTCCCTTTTGACATCCTCTACATTGTCTTTGACTGTGTCAGCGAGTCTTTCCCCAAGTATTATCCATTCAAAGACTATTATAAGGACTTCACCTCACAAGATTACACGGAGGACGAAGTGGCCATCAAGCAATGCTTCCTTGCATTCAGCCTTGTCTGCCGACGCTGGCACGTTGCGACTCAGCCGTATCTACTCCGTGTCCTGTCTATCCGATTCGAAATGAGCTCTACAGTAGACACTGTTACTCGTCGCAGAGGGCTCCTGGACATTCTGCAGTGGCTCGATAGCCATCCCCTCCTCCCCGGCCCCGTTCGCCACCTGCGGCTGATCATGGATGACATGCCCGTAGAGAGCCCAGAAAACAGCTCAGACGGGTCAGTATGGAGCTCTGACGAATCAATAGAGAGCTCTGACGAGCCGGTTTGGAGAGGATGCGACCCAAACCTGGTCCACACCCTCCTCCGCTTCCATGATGTGCGCGCAGTTGACCTTATCAATCTGGTCTTTGACAGCGTACAGCTCACAGCTCATGTATCCACGATCACGACGGCACACGCAGACACCGCCGCGCCAATAGACCTCGATACGCTCACGATCGCCTACCCCACAGCCCAGCTGCCCGACGTTGATGTCTTGCAGCTGTCGACCGCCTGGTTTGGCTCCGTCTCCACGCTAGTTATGCGCGCCAGATTGCCAGCGGGCTTGGTGTGCTATTCAATGCTAGAGAACCTTCCCGCGCGACTCGCCGCACGCACCATTGTGATTGGCACTCCCATCCACCCAGGTGTCGGGAAACGCCTTCACTGCTCGCCGACGTTCGGTAACCAAGGCACGCTGCGTGCGCTCCACGTCAAGTTTGTGTCGTACTGGAATATTCCTTGGTCGTTGATACGTCCCGCCTCACACCTGCTCGAGGAGCTCCATCTCGACTTCACGCAGTGTTTCGAACCACAACGCGCCACAGACATATGTACGTCGCTGCTCTCTTCTGCAATGTTTGAGAGAAATCCCAAGCAAATAACGGGTTTTTTGTTCATGATGTAGTCCCTCCAGAGCTTTTCATCGACCTCTGCGCGCTACCGCGCCTGCGTGAGCTGACCGTGCAGCTCTTACTCACGGACCTAGCCTGGGATATACTGCACCGCATCATCCTCTCCCTCCAGCAATTTGATGACGACAGGGAGCACCAGTTGCCGCCGCTGCGCTGTGTGACGCTGGTGCCGCACGGCGAAATGGACAATCACATTCCCTGGGTCGGGCTACGGTCCACATGGGTCAGCGCGATGCTTGCGGGCGTCCCGACGCTCGAGCGGTGCACTCTCGACCTGCGCGCGGTGCGCTGTGCACCTGACAGGTTCGAGCAGCACAAGGCGTGGTTCAGGGAGCACATGGCGAAGCTCCATAGGAAGGGGTTATTGCACTTTGTGGGATGACGTGTGCCACTGTCAGCGTCGTTCGACATGGTGGATCCAGTCTGCGCAGGATGGCATCTTGTACTTATTGTTGGGATGCATGAACAGACTTTGGAACCAGACGAGACTGTAGTCATTATATAAACCCAAATTTACCTTTCTATATCGCCCGCCTAGCTCAATCGGATAGAGCGTCAGACTCTTACTGAGTGCGGGTGATTCACATGTACCTGTGATCTGAAGGCTGCGAGTTCGACCCTCGCGGTGGGCTAGTACTTTTGCACTTGCTGGGCGTGGAAAAGCCTTCGCAGTGAACAGTGCCGGCAAAAATCCATGCCAAGGAGATAGCGTCGATCAATCAAGTACACAACAAATCGTCGTTTCAGGGTTCTAGAGGAAGAGAACAAGTCGTAATGGTACTAGATACAAGGATGTTGTGGAAATGTCCGAGAAAGCTAACATACGTGCGAAGCGGTACACTAGTTCACAAGAGTCTCAAATGTCCATGCAGAGTACATCACAAGTCATCAATGTCCATGATCATAACGAGATGTCTTTACGCAGAGAGATAGAATTGCTGTGATGGTAACAGTAAGTAGACGAACAATATGACAGAGGGTATTGACGTACGACTGCGACAGCTTTGCCGCCAGTGGCAGAGTTGTAAGCGGCTAAGTCACCGGTCAGGAATAGCTCGTTGCTCTGCCAGTTGTACCCAATGACGACATTAGGGACGCTGCCATCGACGTTGACCCAGCGAGCTGCGATCATACAGAAATCAGCGTTCCACCCTGTATCGGAGACAAGATCGCGCAGTGAACTTACGCTTGATCTGGTGCGTGCGGTAGTCGAAAACCCAGATAGCTGAGGCGCCTGCGGATGTGGGTTCTGCGTTAATGGGGGCTAAGATAACATCGTTATTCAACGGCGCGGTAGAGAAAGCGCGCGGACGGGGCTTACTTGCGTTAACGTTAGTGATCTGGACATGGCTGCACGAATGTATTAGGTTGGGACATGTTCAAGCGTTCAGATCTATGTCGAAGTACTCACGCAGATGAGTGAGCAGCTAGCTGCGAGTCGCCGGCACCTCCGATGAAGGCAGACGTGAAGTTGCCGTTCTATCATTGTGAGCGAAAAGAAAGGACCACAACAATTTCATGACAAGGCGTGATCGGTACCGAAAGGAGGAGGCGGCAGAAGAAGACCGCGGAATGATTTGAACAGGACACGATATCATCATAAGTCAGCGTTCATTCCTATAATTCAGATGTATGTAGGCTAGCTACTTACGGTTGCCTGCAGGTTGAAGGGGGTGTTGGAGAAGAGTGGGGTAGTGAATTGGACTTCAAGGTCACCGCCAGTCGCGCCTTTCACGTCAACACGGGCGCTGGATGCGCAGTGTGTATTAGCGAGCACATTTTGGCACACGAGTAAGACACTCACGGCGAGCCACCGCTAACAAAGCCAATGAAGGGGGCAGCAGGCGTAGTCTTGATAATGATACGTCCGCTGAAACTGATAAATCCAGATTGAGTATCAAGCGAACTGCGTCGTCGAGCAAAATGGCGCTTACGTCTTTACGGTAGAGCCAACTGACGGTGAAGGAGAAGGAGAAGCACTCGGAGAACCCCTCCTCGTCGGTGTACGGCGCAAGTTGGGAGCACGCGGAGGGAGACCGTTCGCGAGCCGTTTCGAGTTGCTCCAGTCCCGAGCTTCAACAAGTTCCTTCTTCGAGTAAGTCCTGCTGCGCATGGGTCGGCCCTCCGACTCAGCGAAGAGTACGAAGAGCGCAAGCAGGGCGCAGAAAATTGGGAGGGTGCGCATGAACATCGCGGAGGGCAGAATGGAAGGTGATGCAAACGGCGTGTATGCGCGGAAAGAAAACGAGCAGAGCAAGCTTCGTACCGAGAGAAGTCGGTCAGCTGAACCAGTGTCTCTTATATAGAACGACGAGCGGCCCACCCCCAAAAAACGCCAAAATTTACGGTGACCAAACCGTGAACCTAGAGTTGAGTCCGCTGTAGTATGACGAAGGTGCAAAGTCTGCGGAGACATACCCATGGTCCGTTGGATCCCATCGCCTGCGTTCCCACTCTTCCGCCCACAGCACCAAGCCGGATGCAGATGGCCACTCCCCGAAATCTCGGCAAGGGACCATCGGCGTTCGGAGCGATTCCATGGGCATACAGTTCCGGGCGCCTGCGGCCAGGACTCGCCGTTCGCCGCTGTGTGATTCAATGGAGCTGGGGCGCGAAGGTTAGATGAGTGGCCTCGTGGTTGAAGGAGCCGCCACTCTGTGCGGCCAACTTGCCCGTCGCCGCTGGATGGGACCAAGACAACATCTCGTTGAGGCTAAGGCGATGTCTTGAATACAGTCACCAGACATAGCAGACCCGCCCGGACCAGACCAGAGCGCACGAACGGGGCGTCGACCTGGACGCTGCAAACCAATCCACCTCGGAGGCGGTCCGCTGGTGTCTTCCGTATGCAGCGGAGGTTTGGCGAAAAGGCCTGGCCTCCGGAGAGCGGGTGATCGAGGGATGAGCGCATAGCTGTGAGGGCGGAACACCCAAATGTGGAAAGACACGCGTTCGAGCATGCCGTGGTGGTGGGTAAAAGTGTGAGAGGAAAAGAGGGCCTTAAGGAAGCAGATCGATTTGAGGGTAACGAAAAGTCTTCGCGCCCCATAACAGTGGATAGCACGAGTAGCTGACTGAGACATAGAGCGCGACATTGCTGCCGACGCTGTTGTTCGTCTTGTAGTGCGGCACGGTAGACAACATGAACCTGTAGCAATACTATGTAAGACTCGGTGCGGGAAAAAAAAACATAATGAGGCGTACCGCATTCAAGAACCACGAAGGCTCCGAAGAGCACCATCTTCTTTTCCATTACATGTGGTTTTCTTCGTGTAATTATAACTGTATCCTCAAGACATCACCACTGAGCTCATTCTCAGCGGATCCATTACTGTTTTAGGAGATCCCGTGGTTCGCGATGCGCTGTGCACGTTGTATCCCTGTTAAGCTATTCGGAAAGTTAATCAGTCATGCTCATAGAGGCCGACACACACCGTGTCATTATCTGCCTGTATACATAACCGATCTCCGGTGAGGGCCTGAGGTACGACGAGGGCGTTTTGAGTATAATTGAGGCCTTGCTGGTGATTAGGGGGTGGCGAGCATGTAACGAGATGGCCGCAAAGCAAATCGTTAGCCTATATCACAGCGATGCTTCTAGGCCCCTGAGCCTCAACTTGAGAGAGAAAAGACGAAGCTTTGCGTGTTTATACAGTCAACAACGGTGCAGTTCAGGAATCCCGGGTTGACGACAGTGACAGCGACCCTCAGCGAGAAAACCGTTTCTGGCCAGAGCGCTTGCGTATTGATCCGCCAAGCACTCCCTCTCGTTTTGGTAATCGCAGTGCTTGGAGCGCGCACCTACTACAGTAACATGGTAGTGTATATAACGAGTTCATGCTTCACACCGCTGTATCTGCGGCACAAAATTCTCATTTAATACGAAGTGTAGCCCATCAGTACCAAGCGTGCTGAAAGACATTGCCCTGATGATCGTCGTTGCTGACTGCAATGTACAACAAAACCCAGCAAATCCAGCACCGGGTCTGAAGCCCCATGAATGTGGACCTAAATTCACGTCCTTGTAAATCTGGTTGCGTACAGAGGTATGGTCTAATTATTCGTCTGATCCGGGAAAAAGCAATATTTGTGGCGTCCGGGCCGCTGTTACCCATCCTGCCACTACGCAGTTGCAGCCGCTTCGCGACTATGACTCTACTCCGATCTTATGCTGCTCCTACGCATGCGATGACCAGACAGAGAGGGAACTGGAGAAGAGGGAACTGAGGCTCACCGGTAAGGTATACTGCTGGGGGCTGACATGTCAGCCTCAGCCTTCGAGGCTGGTCAGCTACGAGCGGGAAAGATCGAGGAAGAGGAAGACGGCGGTGGTTAACATTGAAATGTAGTCGCCGTGTTCTGAGGTCTCGCCCTCGACTGCAATATGTGCACGCTCATTCAGTGGATTGAGCAACAGAATGCATTGCATTGCAGGGACCCTGAGGTCGTTTTTACATCGCTGTAGACAGGGGATTAGAGCTTGGACGGTCGCGACGACACATGTCGATTCGACACTCACCGGACTACTGTAAAGACCAGAACT
Organism: Trametopsis cervina; assembly: GCA_022385755.1. Classification (NCBI taxonomy): domain Eukaryota; kingdom Fungi; phylum Basidiomycota; class Agaricomycetes; order Polyporales; family Irpicaceae; genus Trametopsis; species Trametopsis cervina. Next base: position 285,891 of record MU278356.1, on the reverse strand, counting down.
ATGCTACGCTATGACGCGCTTAGTGTATATGAGACTTGATTTTACTTGCGAACGTCGGGCATTGAGGAGGGGAGGGTACGGAAGAGGGAGTGGTGGATGAGCTTGTGATGGGAGCACCGGCTTGCTGCGAACCAATCATCGTCGACATCATATATTTATTTCCCGCGAAACATTATCTGTGTACTCGCTTTGCGAGAGCGATACCAATATCTGAGAGTCCTTTCGCCATAAATTGTCTGCTAGTGAATATAAATAGGTATAGGGAGAATGAAGTACAGTGTATGTTGTGCGAAGAGAACTACAATTTCCTTGAGCTCGATTGTACATCCAAGAGAACAGTATGACCCAGTAAGCAAGAGTGTTAGTCCAAATAAAATCCAATATACCCCCGCCACAGAACACTCATTCCACCTTCCACTGACACAACACCGAGAACCCCATCTCCTGCTTCCCCATCACCCTCTCATACTCCCTCCTCCCCATCCCCTTCGCATCCCGTCCCCCCACACTCGTCACAACAGCAACCATAAGCTCCTCCCCCTTCACAACCCTCAACCCATCAAACCTCCACCCCCCATTCACCTCATCCAAACTCATAGCCTTCCACCCCGCCCGCCCGGGGCTGCGCTCCTGCGCATCCAACGGGCCCATAACAACATGCACATACTCATCCCCCTCCCCTTCCCTAAAATGCCCACACTTCTTCTTCACATACACAGTATCCACCCTCCCCGCCCCAATCACCCCCGTCTTCGGCCACAACAGCCCCCGTGCATACTCGTCCTCCCCAAACGGACCCGTCACCGTCGGGCCCTCGTCCCTCGCGCTGATATACTCTTCCCACGTCCTCTCCCTCCCGGGTTCGACAAACTGTTTCCACGGCTCGCCCGGGTCCGGAAAATGCCTCGCCCCGAACTCCTCATTGTCCGCCACGAAATGCTCAGCGTCCCACCGTCTAATGAACACCCCGCTCGGATCCAGCGCGCCGCCCGCCCAACACGAGTCCACGAGCTTCCAGTCCCCGGAGGCCAGCCGTACCGCGTTCCACGCGTGTCCCGCGCTGTACCCCGGCGGCGCCTGTCCAGGCGCGAGCGGCGCGTACCCGAACCCTTTCCCGTGCCCACTGACGACGAGACACTCGAACCCCGCGCCGAGCGCAAGCGCAGCGAACAGCCCCGCGTACCCCTCGCACACCGCGAGCCCGCTCTCGAGCGTCGAGGACGGCGTGGACGGCTGCACGCAGTTGTTGAGGAAGGAGTAGGCGTCGTAGGCGATGTTGAGGTGCAGCCAGAATGTGATGGCGCGCAGCTTGTCGAGCTCGTGCGGGAAGGGAGAGGTTAGGTCCCAGGCGAGTTGGTCCATTGAGGAGACGGTTTGGCGTGGGAAGGAGGCGCAGTGGGCGTCGACGGTGGTGTAGTCGCGGCAGCGGATGCATTCTGCGACGTCTTGGTGCTCCGGTTCGGAGGTATAGGTGGCGGCTGCGACGGTGGCGGTAGGTTTCGTGGATAAGTTGATACGAGGCGCAGCAGAGACTGGCTCAGGTTCTAGTCTGGAAGAACCTTTGAAAGGTGGCGGAAGCGTGCGGCGCGGGGGCGGCTTGGGAGGGCTAGCGTCCGTCGCAGGTGCAGGCTCAGATTCCGCATGATGCTGCAAAGATAGATCCGGTCTGCGCACAGGCAGTGGCGGCACAGGGGTGACAAAGCTGCCTTTCGTCGTTGGCGCAGCTTCGGTTGTGGACTTGCGCACGGGGATGGGTGGACGACCGTTCAGCGGGGCAGGCTGAGCGTTCCCGTTCCCGTTCAGCTTGCGTGGAGGAGGCGCAGGCTTCGCCGGAGCTGGTACTGGTGCTGGTTGCTCCTGCGCGTGACCATTAGGAGCACTCCCGATGGTGGCCATCCGCTTAAAATACGCCGCGAAGAACTCGTCCAGCCAGCTGAACAACACATCCTTGTCCTCCTTCGACAAATTCGCCCAGTCGATCTGCACCTCTCCATCATCCTGAGCTTGGACCTGTTTCGCAGCTGCGTGTCCATTCGCGAAGCCCGAGACGCGTCGTGGAGGCGGCGGAGGGAATGTACGTCGCACAGACATCGTAGCCACGCCGCTCGTACAGTAAGGATAAGATGATCGTGGTAACCGTCCAAGTTTGAGTCAAGAGTTGGTTGACGCGCCCTCGCTGCCGTCGTGCCGCACTAATGACCGCGTCTGCCGTGGCGCTCTTGATTGTATCTATCACGGTCACGTGCGTTTGCGATCGGAGATAGTCCCCGAGGCTTTCATTTCCAGTGGTCCCATGATAGGCGTGACTTTATGTGATAACGGCGGGATGTGCGCAGCATGATTTTCTGAGGTTTGAAGACGATGCTTGAGATTGGCGAGGGTGATGTAGAGCAGGGTGCATTGGATTAAGCACAGGAGCGGTGGCCGACTAAAACGGCAATCCTAGACTTGGTGGCGTCGCTAGTGAGGTACACTCGAGATATGCGCGACGTCCTGTGACCAAAATGCGCATCAGATATGCGTTCGGGCGCTATGAAGAGCATGCCCCCAGCACAGCCTATAATATCCGAAGCAGAAGGTGGCTAACCGCTAACCTAAATGAGCCGTGTCAGCCGCGGAAGCACCAGTGGGTGGGGTATATGCAGAGGAGCATAGTAGAGGGAGATCTATTCGCATGATATGGATGATAATATACAACAATAATGTTACATGCAGGATATAGGGGGGTAGGCGAGCTGTGTGAAGGGAAGGGCGCGAAGCAGATGTAATGAAATCCGAGAAGATGATAGAGTGTGGAAAAGAGCGATAAGGGAAGAGGATGAATGGAGGAGGACTGGATGCGAGGGAGGACCGGGGATATGCGGGGGTCGGCGTAACGAGCGATGCGGGCGATAGCCAGTTGGACGTGATCGAGAGAAGCAAGGTCATGTGTAGCGTAATGAGACGTCCATATGAAGAGAAAGCAGAGCTCTAGATGAGAGGGGCGGTGCAATGCGAGTGAAGCGTATAGTGGCTGTGACAGCAATCCGAGCACAATGAGGGGACAACGATGAGGGGGATGAAGGGATGCGCCGCCCATCTCACGACATGAGCCGTTCTCCCCACACGAGCCGCTGGCGATGCGCGCGCACAGCCCCCCGAAGCGTGATCCAGGCGATCCACATGCACGCCAAGAACACAAGCGCAAACAGAACCCGCTGATAACGCTCTTTCAGCCCACCGCGCATTGCATTACATAGCGAGAGAGAAAGAGTACTTACGACCAACGCCTTCCACCGTGCGCTCACTGGCGCATTCGACGTGAATATGATCGTGCGCAGACGCAGCGGGATGGGCGTGTTCAGCCACTCGAGCGACTCCTCCAGATCCTTCGCCTACACGTAACAGAAAACAGACAGAAGACGCGCAGTTAGAGTTTAGTCTGCGGCACCACCACTCCCACGTCACACATGTGATTTCCACACACCTTGTCACGGCCCCTGTCATACACCGCTCGGATGTGCCGCACCTGGCTGCCAATCTCGGGGAGCTGTGCACCCAGCTCTTGCAGCGCGGAGAGGTCGTCCTGCAGTGCGTGCGCGATGTAGGGGACGGTGCTCGATAGTGCTGTCGTTGAGCGCTTTTGGGTGTGCTGTTGTGAGTATGAATGGTTATTGTAAGCACTGGCTGCGCAGAAGAATAACGGGGAGACTTGCCTGGAGACCTTGTACGACCTCGCGCAGGATGGTATCTATGGCTCGGGAGTTGCTCAGGTCCTCTGCCATCTTCGACTGTCAAGCGTATGAGCACCGTGCACGACGAGGTCTGAGTGGGGGGCTCACCTCCAGGTCTTTCATCTGCTGCTCGTAGTGCATCGCCCGGCGACCCGCAGACGCGACGGCGGCATCAAACCTACTCAGGTATCGACGCTAGTCAGATCATCCACAACTCGCGAACGATGTCAGGCAACGTACCTCGCAACACCAGGCTCCTCGCCAGCGAGCGTCGACGACTGAGCCGTACTGCCATGCACCGAATGGTACTCCATATTTCGTGCTTTGTCCTAAAGCGAGTAGAGCAGAGCGGGGGAATGGGCAAGCGCAGCCCTGGGTATATATACTCGTTCGTGCGTGGGTGGGTGGAGAAAGGAAGAGGAAGAACCACAGCACAGCACAGCAAGACAACAGCCCACGGGCGAAAAATTTGTCGACGGGTGATGAAAGGGGAAACAGGAAACGGGGCCAAGCAGGGTCGAGTTGCCCTTATTTAATAACGGAAATGCATGCGAGGGAATTCGAAAGTGATGGATGAGGGTTAAGTCGCCGGGACGCACACGTGATGCGAAATACCACTGTAGATCGGCAAGCCGCCCGCACGTTGGCTTGCGATGCCAACGTGCTTTTACGTACTGCGTGACGCTTATCGCTAACGTGTGGAAAGATCCGACGCTCTGATTTGCCGAGACAAGAACATCCGCGAGCACGAGTAGGTGTGTCGGCCGAACGTTCGCTGGGCTCGTGAAGCTCGAAAACACCTCGCGTAGGACAACATGACTTTAGATGAGACCCTCCCTCCGTCAGAACGCCTCGCGATACCGATTCCCCTTTTGTCGGTGTTTTCATTGATGTTTTGTGGACGATTGAGTTCTATGTATGCATGCTTACAGCAATCACCAAAGGCAGCTGTGGCCGTAACATCCACGGCGGTCAGACATACCCTGCGGCATCTATTTGCAACCTCCATCATCCTCGTACTCGCATTCCATCTCAGCAACCACACGGCGATGTTACAGTAGCCGAATATCTTTCAAGCATTGTGTTACCTGAGCGTATACACGTCTGTTTGAGTACCTCACCCACAGTACTACTCAATGCTTGGGAGATACGAGGTTGGCGTAGCAGTGCTTCCTTGGAGCTCGCTTCGAACTCCGCACCCACCACATCCTCCATCCCAAATGCACACCTCCCACCATTACAGTACGCAAAACTCTCTACCATTTTACCACCCATAGCATAACCTAAGTATGAGCACCCCTCCATCGTCCAGCACAACCACTCGAGACTCCCTCCACGCAGCCGCAACATCCCTCTGCGCCTCCTTCGCCTCACACGCCCCGCTCCCCGTGCTCCTCGCCCACTTCTCCAGCACGCACGCGCTCTCAGCACATGAGCACGGGCTGCCGCAGCTCGCCCCGTTCGTTGGGCGGACGTTCGAAGGGCGCGCGGGGCTCGAGGAGTACTTTGGGCTCCTGCAGAAACACTTGACGTATGAGGATATGGTGTTCGGTGAGAACTGCTCCCCTTGCCTCCACGTTGCTTGCGATCACATTTTGTCACTGAACAAACGGTACTGCAGACTCATGGACAATCGACGCCTCCGCCCGCAAAGTGAGCGTACGCGGGAGCGCCCGTTTCCACTGGACAGAGGGCGCGGGGGCAGGCCAGTGGTGGGACGAGCGGTTCGTGCACATGCTCGATTTCGACGACGAGTGCAAGATCACGGATTATCAGGTGTGGGCGGACACTGGCGCGGCGTATCTCGCGCGTATGGGGAGATTGGACGAGCTGCGCAATGAGGTGGCTTTCTGACCGACGGAGGGGGTGTCGGCGGATGGGTTGATCATTGCTGCAGCCTGACTGATAATCACCACTGAGATCTGCTTTGACGGGGCTGGATGCACGATGTTCGAAGGTAAGCCTGAGGAGTCTCATATATGTATATGACAAGGAGCGTCAGAGCATAGCATACTTCGTGTCTTTACAGCGGTTCAGTGAGTGTCGAATCGACATGTGTCGCGCCCGTCTGGACTCGACTCTAATCACCTGTCCACAGCGATGTAGAAACGACCTCAGGGTTCCTGCAATGCATTCCGGTTTTCAATCCACTGAACGAGCGTGCATATAATGCAGTCGAAGTCGAGGGCGAGACCTCAGAACACGGAGGCCAGAAAGTTGACCACGGCGCCGCCGTCTTCCTCTTCCTGGATCTCTCCCGTCGCTGACCAGCCTCGGAGGCAGAGACTGCCATGCCACCCCTAGCAGTACACCCTCCGCGTGCGTCTCCGCCCTCTTCTCCAGTTCCCTCTACCACGAGCCATGCACCCCCCAGTGTCATGACCCGTACCCGTGCCCTCCACAACTCACCCCTCCACACAAATACCGGCACCGGGCTCGTTCCTCCCCTGGAAGTTCTGCAGAGTGTCGTCTTTTTCTGTGGCTGGGCGTCGGCGAGCTTCTTCGCCTTCGTCCTTGGTTTCGTTTTTGGTAATGTTCTCGAGCAACTCGTGTTTGCGGCTAACGCGGTCGGACTCCGATTTTTCGACACCGTCACCCTCCCCCTCCCGACCCTTTTACGGGTCGGATACCGTGCCATATCCGACATCGACTGGTATGCATATGCGCTCCTCCGGATCTGCCTGCGGTTCGCGGCGAGGTCAGACAAGAGGCTGTGCGACTTGGCCGGCGCGGTTCTGGATTTGTTCGCTCGGCCAGACGTGCAGCTGTGGCTGATAGTGGTTCTGCAAGTGGCCACGGCGCTGATATGGATTTACGTGTTGTATTCTGTAGGTGATATGGTATCTATGCTATTCTGGTGCTCCGCTCATCGCGCACTCTCAGGTTGTTTCCCTTTCCCTCTACTTCTTCAAAGCCCGGTCCCGCGACGGAGCATCGGCTTCTGTAGAAGATGTCCAATGTGAAGAAGAAGAGCAGTGCCCCTGTGCAGCATGTCACCTACAGAGAATGCGCAGGGAATATTTCTGGCTCGTGCTTGATTTCAAGGACATCTACGAGCCGATCTCTCAGGACGCTGTAGGTAGCGATGTCGACGCCGAGGTCGTCGAAGACAGGCAGCACTTGCATACTGAGGATTGGGCTGAGCAGGTGTCGCTGGGCGACGATGTTGCAGATGGTGAAGTTCCCGCTGGCTGGGACGGAGTAGATGAGGTGGAGTCGCGGGATGCCGAAGAATTCAGTGAGGAGGCGGGGCCTTCGGATGAGACACAGCTTCTGGATGAGGTCGAGCCTTGGGATGAGGCAGAGCCTCTTGACGAGGTAGATTTTCTTAACGAAGTAGAGCCTCTCGATGAGGAACCGCCTTTGCATGGAGCAGAGCCTTTGGACGAGGCAGCACCTCCGGATGTAAGTTAACACCTCTCTGCATGTCTGTTCCGTTTCATTAACCGAATGTCGTTACGCTCAGAGCTCCGAACCGGTCGACGTTGACTATATGTTCGCTAGCGTAGGATCGGCCAGCAACGCCTACTCGGAACACTGCATCCCTGTTACGAGGGACGACGAGGAAGTCATCCAGTCCGGGGACAATCAAGACGTTGCACCCGCGGACGATGAGCACATCCAGTCCCAGCACAACGAAGAGATCCAGTCCTAGAACAACGAGGACATCTAGTCCAGGTATGACGAAGACCTGCAATCCGAGGACGAGGACGACGAGGGGACATATTCTCGTGATGAGCCCGCTCCAACAGCCCCTCTCTTACCGGCACCCGCGGATGACGAGGACGATCCATTCACCTCCCACGATGATAATGTTCCAGCCCACTTCGACTGCGGGCCCAATAGGAAGGCAAGGATGTTCTCCAACCACTTCCCCGACGGCTATTTGCTCCAGGCCGAGTTTGCGAGCACGTATGTCTTGGAGAGGGAGCTCGGGGCGGGAGGCTACGGGTTTGTGATGAGTACGCGCCATCGGGAGATGGGGAACAGGGTTGCCGTGAAGTTCGTCAAGAAAAACCACATACCCGTCAATGGATGGGTGGAACTGGAGGATGGAAGATGGGTGCCTCGGGAAGTGATGATAGCCTGCACCATCGACCACCCGAACGTTATCAAGTGCGGGAGCGACCTGTTTTATGATGACACGTACCCTTACATCGTGAGTATCTTGCATTGCCCTCATACAACACGGATCGACTGACACAAACGCGAATTGGTACAGATCCAGGAACTGCATGGGGATATGTGGGTGCACGCAGCTGGTGGTGGAAACAGTCTGTGTCACTTCATTCTGAAGGCCGGTCAGCTGCCGGAAAGCACGGCTCGGTATATCTTCAAGCAGGTTGTGTGTGGAGTAGCAGCGATGCATGAGCTAGGGATCTCGCACTGCGACTTGAAGCCAGGGAATATCCTCATTGACTGGAACCTCAAAGTAAGCATCCGAAGTTCAGGATTCTTCGGCTCCACGCCCTGATTTCTTCATTTCCAGGTCAAGATTATCGACCTTGGTGCCGCGGTACTGGCAGAGCCGGGACAGGAACCCCCTCAATATTCGTTCGCGACATTCTGCGGTACGATCCCATATGCTGCTCCAGAGATCCTTTCAGGAGAAGATTATTCGGCTGGGCCTGGTGATGTGTGGAGTCTGGGGATTATTTTGTGTGAGCTGGCGGCGGGACTGGTGTGCACTACACCCTTGACTTGTCCGGAAGAGGTGAGGGAGGATAAATTGCTGGATGACTGCAGCGAGGGACTACAGGATTTGGCATTGGATTGGTGTTTGGACGTGGATCCCGCGAGACGGGTGACGATGGAGGAGTTGATGGGGCATCCATGGATGCAGAGTGACTGAAGAAGAATATTTTTTAACCCCATAAAAATGCGGATAATGAACTGTAAACCAATGGACCATAGAGTTTTGAAAGTGAAATGCGAAATGTAGAACGCGCGCCGACCCACTTGGACGTGTCGAACAACGTTAACTACTGGAATGCCGTCAGGTGTGGATTTCAGCCTTTACTTCGCTTGAAGATCATCACATTACACATACATAAGCATGATATTTTTGTTACCAGAATCCTGAGCTCTATCTGGTCATCGCACGGACTCGACACCGGGGCAGGGCACGTGACTTACGCCTCGACGCTTCGCAGAGAGATACGCAAAGCTTTTCTATTGCAATGCCCACAGGAGCCAACAGAGTGCGTCTGTGTAGTTGCTGCCACATATGTCTGACATCGTCTCAAAGTTGTCTCAAAGTTGACAAAGTCCGCCACTCATCCGTCTATTTCTCGTTGATGGGATCGGGCTGGGTCTCGGGAACGTAACGAAGACGAAGGTAGCAATACCGCGGATATAAGATATTGTTGTCTCGGCGATGCTCTTGGGTGATCAGGGCCAACTCAAGACTGCAGAACGCATTGATGTGTTTGTAGTAGGGGGTTAGAGGCAGGCCATGGGATGTATTCCGTCATAGTCAGTGTGTTTTTCTCCACGGTCAATTGCAATGAAGCGTCTTGTTAATCAGGCAGCAGGTGCCTACTCAGGCTAGTTTCCCACCCGCGAAGCGATATAATCATGATAGCCTCGTCTACATCTGCTCCCCCACCACCCCTTCAGATAAGCTGAACCACATTGCTTCCCCACCCCCCGTACCAAAGCTCTGCTTCTACGCACTTGCCCACGTTACTCTGTTGATCTCTACAACAGAGTCAGTCGGTTCTGTTTATATGCTTCGGCTGAACTAACTGACATGCATTTGATTTTCAGGATCGTAATAGTCGAAATTGCCAGTCCAGCCATTTGTGATCATGGACGAAGCAACCGCCGCGTCTATCGTCGACGAGGGACCTCCTCGTCGTGACCCACAATTGCATCTAGACATACTTGTGATGATCATGGAGTTCTTTGATCCATGTACAGTATTCGGAAAGCAACATGAAGAAGCCGAGCGCGACCTCCGTTCGTTTGCCCTAGTCTGTAAGGCATGGCGGCAGGCCGCTCATCCCGTCCTCTTCCGCCATCTCATTGTCTTGTCTGATCCTGGATCCGAGCTCTTCTTCCTCCGTACCGCTCCCAGACCTTACAACGTGTTCCTCGACCTCCTGCGCCGCCCACCGCAATCATGTGCGTACACCCGCTCCTTCTATTTCTACAGGGAGATGGAGAATGGGTACGAGCTACCGGATCGGACGCCGCTCCCGCCACTGCCTGCCTTCCTTGGCCATCTTCCCAATCTTAAAAACGTGGAGCTGTATAATCCACCGCCGCTTTGTTCTATGGATGGCACCATCGAGCTATCCTCAATCCTTCCCGCCGCAGAGACACGCTCACTCGATGTTCTGACTGTGACCCGATGCAGCATCCCTTTCACGGAATGCCTGTTCCCATTACTCCACCAATTCAACAAGGTTAAGGAACTGGATATGAAACACGTTAATTATCCCATAGCGTCCTTGCCGCCTGGGACACTCATTCCCAATCCCAAATTCCGTGAAATCGAGCTGTTCGACGTCGACCACTGCCCGGGGCTCCTGGAGTGCTTATCGTACATGATTGGCAACCCTTCAATCGATGACGATGATGCTAGTCTACACGAGGCCAGTGTGCCTGTCGGGGGGGATGAGGGTTTGCAGATACTGTCCGTGAACGTGCACGACGATGATTCTCTGACCGGGCTGCAAAATATGCTGAACCAGTCTTCTGCGACGTTGACGTCCTTTATATTATCTCGCAGTAGATATCAAGAAGGTTAGAACGATTGCTGGGTGCGCGTCTTCCATCTCAATGATTGATTTCACTCGTAGAGCCTAAGCTGCAGCCGCTGGACCTCTCGCGCTGCGCGCACATCCACACTCTCCGCATTACGCACGCAGACAACGCTGGGCCGCTGGAGATTGCACTGTCATGGATCGCAGATCTTTTGGAATCTGCGAACGTAGACGCATTGGTCATCGTTCAAATCAGTGTCTCTGCCGTTTACAATGCTCCCGATCGGAACAGGCTCTCGGCTACCATCCCTCTTTGGATGTCCTCGCTCGCCCGGATGGACCGTTTTCTCGCTAAGCGCGTGCACCCTGCGCGACAGGCCAGCATGTACATCATCCTCAGCACCTACTTCGACGAGGAGCCCACGTATAGTGAGAAAAGTGCGCTGCAGGCTGAGCTGCGGCACGCCATCTGCGCTGCGATGCCCGTGGCACATGCGAGGGGGTGGCTGTTCATGAGGTTCACATTTGATGTGCGCTTTCCTCCAGTGCCATATGGTCTGGTTGTAGGGTAGTAGTGCGATAGCGGTAGTCTATCTCGATCATGTTGCATGGTGAGTGGTTGCGTGGAAGCCGGCGGTAACACTCAACGAGCACGCAGAGAACAGAACAGGAGCGCGTTCTATTTTCTAAGCCGACAAGCAGGTACAGAGGTCGAGGTCGTAAGCTAAAGAGTACTACGTCTCGGTGATGTTATCATATGATCAGAAGCAGAGCGTATGCGTGTTGTTCAACTTTACTTGTAATACCATTGATACCCTCCATCTTGAGGAACAAACATATAGAAGTGCATGTTGACCACGGACATAGCATGTGTATTCGAGCTAATGACGTACTGCTGGAGCTAAATGAGCAAAGGCGGTGAATATGATAGACGGGGCATAGGCGGAATATGTTGCAGACCGGCCTTGAATACCTCTACAGTCATTTGTCCTGCACCGGTTCCTACTCACACGCACGCGTGCCTTCGATGCTTTGCTCATCCCGAACTTCCAGGGGACGGAAAAGACGGAACGACATGTCGCGCGATTTCCATCTTCCACTTCCCACTTCCCCGCAACACTGCCATCACAGCAATGAACTGGATTCCACTTCACTCCACCCCATGCTATGCGCACAGCAAGACCTTCGAACGTTGTTTGTTTGTACGCAAATGTACAATATATTGTAGAGTGAATGCGACAGTGAAAAGAATACATGCAGAGTGCGTATATTAAAATTCGCCCGTGCACATCATGTGTGTTGTAAACTCGAATCCCGTTTTCCACTACCGCGCGTAGGGCAATTTTAAGTTGCCAGCGCCGTCTAGACGGGCCAGGACGAGGCGCGGACCTGCTGGATCCAAGCAGCAGCAGCGTCAGGCCACTCCCAGACCATCACACCGCCGTCTATCAATCATGCACATCATCAGTAAAGGGTCTGATCACTTCACGAAGGGGGACTTACTCCATCCCTGGTTCTTCGCCTGCGAGACACAGCTCGCGAGAGTCGAAGTCGACATCGCGCCGTTGGTCGCGTCGCCGGGCGCGGGCTTTCCGATGACGATCTTGCTCACCGGCACGCCGGACGCTGCGATCTGGAACACTGCGCTCTTGGGGTACTGCGAGCTCGAGGCCGTCAGCAGGCCCGCGCAGGTGGTGTATTCGGTGGTGCCCTCTGCAAAAAAGAATGTGTGGTCAGCAATTGTTTGGGCGGTGGTGAGGGAGGGGGAGGGTGCTTACGGTTGTAGAATTGGACGTTGTACTGTGAGGGGGATGTGCGGTTAGTCATGAGTAGGTGCGGGATGGCATAGATGGGCTCGTACCCAGTCGATGAGGCTGCCGACGCTGTTGTGGACCTTAAGGTATCCTCCTCCACCCCACATGTTGGGGGAGAACCAAGGAGCGACCGCTGAATCATACAACTCGTCAGTCTTGATTGCAGAATGCACAAGTTCACGAAACTTACGAGCGTGGGTAATAATGTATTGACCAGCGGGCAGCTGGTTACGCAGTTGCTGCGTGAATGAGATAAGCCAGTTCTCGCCAGAGCCAGTGCCGCCGTCGATGGCGTTGAAGTCCTGATCAAAACCAATCACAAAATCAGCGCCAACCCTGACGAAGCCAAAATAGTCAGATACTGACCTCGTAGTCGACGTCGATACCGTCGAGGTTGTACTGCTTCACCCATGCAGCAAAGGTGTTGGCAGTCTTGACGGGGTCGGCGCCGGAAGATGTGGGGGCGTCGGTGGAGCCAAAGGCGGACACGAGCAGCTTGATGCCAGCATTGGCATATTGCTGCTTCACGGTCGCGCGCTGGCTGGCCGATAGCGTCGTCCATTCCTGGGCCTTGTCCCATGCTCCCTCGGTGAGCAAGAACGAGAGGATGCTGTATGCGGTAGGAAAAGCGCGCGAAGAAGAAGAGGCGCGGAGAAGCCGTCAGACACGCGTGTGGAGCCAATCACATCAAAAACACTCACAAGACGTTGAAGCCCTATGGAGACGGTCGGAAGGCGGAGAAGAAGAGCAGCAACGGGAGAGGTACGTCAGCCAATCAGTCGATATCGGTGCCGTGCACATCAAATTGCGCTGTGTACGCGTCCATAATGAAGAACGAAACCGAGAAAGGCACTCACGGTGATCGCAGAGGTTGCCGGGGGACCGGTCGTGCCAGACACGAACTTGTCGCTGTACGCGACAAAGTGCGGTGCAGCCGGGGTGGCACGAGCCAGGATGTCTCGAGCCGTCTTGCCAAGGCCGTCAAAGTTGCTCGGGGCGGCACTCGAACTGGTAGAGAACGAGAGCGCGGAGAGCAGCGCGGCGAAGACGAGGGAGGAGAGCGCGGCGAATCGCATCTTAGGAGCTGAGGTAGCTGGCTAGATGGGCTGGCTGGCTGGGAGGTGTAGAGCTTTCGCTGCCCTTTCCTCTCCCCGACCTACACGTCTTTTATAGCTCACCGTCCGGCATAACATGGGTCAACAGCATGTTGCGCGTCCATATGGTACGCCGTCGCCCAAGATGCGAGCCCCGGAATCTGCTGATATGAAGGGGCAGGGATTGTGTGCACGCAGGCACAACGATTGAGCAGAGGTCTCCCATATTGCGCGAGATCGAAGCGGGCGAGTTGGGTGGTCGGCTGCGAGGGTGCATGTGCATGCGTCTCATCGTCCGCGGCCGCGATTGGGCTACATCGGAGAGTTCGCCATCGCCCACACGATCCCCAGAGAATGGGGCTGATCATGCGCTCCCGGACGAGCACGTCTAACTGCTTAGAACGGCGCTGCTTGAAACCTTGACGACATGGGGGACCAAGTCATCTGGACGGAGCAGATGGAACGTTCGACGTGGTATCGAGCGAAACGCGTCCGGAGAGAATGGGACGCGAGCGTACCCTCCCTTGCGAACCGCGTGTGCACCGTCGATAGACCTCATGCAGCATCCTGCATTGCAGCGCTTGTATGTACCGAGGAAGCTTGTAGATATCGACTAGGTTATTCCTGGGAGTAACATCTGGAGAATCGAGAGAAGCCGGTGTCAGGTATTCCGGGATTTAGATGGCTCCTTGGCGGTCTAGATCGAGCAGGTGCGCCCCTCTTCGGGAGCCCTGATGCAGAACGACGTAGTTAGAGCTACGCTTGAAAGCTACGTTCATTTCTATCTGAGATGAAACTCCACGCAACGCCAGTCTATCGTTAGACCAGACACAGGACCATATATAGGAAGGACTGTCGACGTACCATAGCTGCTTCTATCGCTTCTGACTTATCGTACCCCGCATGGTTATCTCGTCGGATGCTTTTCAGGGAGATACTGGACGTCGGTAACGTGGGTATCCCACACGTGCAGACCCACGGTACTGTACGTCTCTGCGCGGATCGAATGATGGGCGAGGATGCGTACTATCAGTGAGCCGCACACGACGCCTGCACCAGACTGCGCGCATGACTAGGGAACCGCGATGCGAGGTCCTAAGAATGGCTACGGCGTCCGGCACGGTGTTCTTCCCAATAGCGATGAACATATCCTTTGAACAAGGGACGTGATATGACCCACCCTCCGACGCTTGCGTACTAGCAAGTCACGAGCGCCTCACCCACATGCTCAATCAGTCTGGATATGGATGAACCACTCTACCAGGGGCGTGACGTCCTTGGTGGGCGGAGAGGTGATTCGGTTCGTGCGCTGACAGAAAACGGTCACGAGGGACCTACACAGGCAGTATTGTCAGCTGGACGTCGAGTGAACATAAAGTTAAACTCACGCGGAATGTGCGGAACTGAGTATCGGCCTCAAGATAGAACATACCCATGCTAAATAGGAACAAGACCTAGTGGTCTATAGTCTAAATTGAAGTGTAAGAGCCTTCGCCAATTTAGAGTGATCATGATGGTAGCAACTCAAGGAGTACCTCATCGACTTTGACGCGCTAACCATGAAACGCCACAAAGGCACTGGCCCTTATTCGGCTATCACCGCTAAACAAGCTCCGCAACACCACATTCACCGAGCTAGGGTCCAGACCGTGTGGGCTGCGCACCCCCAACTTTTTGTTTTGGAACAACATACTCCAGGTTGATGTTTTTAATGAAAGAAGCAGGTTGCAATATTTTCTAGCGTTGGCATGCGTGCTTGTCACGCGGCTGGCCGCAGTACAAGCGCAGAGATACCCTGATAAGCAAACTTACTATTGTATTCATATTCATATTCGTATTCTTGAATTTTAAATTCTGAACAACGACGACAGACACCACGCGTAGTTCAACAAAATCGCAATCATGAGCACAACCTTCGCACCCCAACTACTCCCAATACCGCGGCACCTTCGGATCCTGCTCTGTCCCCGCCACCTCCAAGAAATCCGAGGGCCTCTCCCTCTTCAAATTCCGTCGTCTATTGTTCAACGGCAGCCGCTGATACGCAGAGTCCTGTCCTGCCGGCTGCTGGTTCGTGAACGGGTTCGTCGACCACTGCTGTTGTTGCTGCTGCCCTTGGCCCTGCTGTTGCTGTGGTTGTTGCTGCTGCTGTTGCTGCTGCGGCATCCCACTATATCCCATCCCCTGCTGCTGCATCTGGCCCTGGGGCATCGACATCGCGTTCGCGGCCGCAGCGCTCGCCTGGATAATCGCACTCGCCATCTGCGCCTGCTGCAAGTCCATCTGTAGCTGCTGCAGCTTCATCTCCGTCTGCTGCCGCACGGCCGGCGGGAGCGACGGATTGTTCAACATAACTGTTATTTGTGCGATTTGCGCTTGCAGCTGCGGGATGTTGTCAGCGATGAGCTGCGAGACGTCGAACTCGGGCCCGCCGGGTTGTTGGTCGTAATAGTCCTGGTCGGGCCCGCCGTCTGTCGGCTCCGACGGCTAGCGTGGTGAGGGTAAGCATACATACGGCGACGAATAAAAGTATGATGAACACACGTTTTCAGACGCAGACGCGGCGGCCTGCGCAGGCTCCCTCGCCTCGTCCTCCGCCTCCTGCCTGCTGCGCTCGATCTCCCGTTCAATGTAGTCCTGCACGCGGGTGCGCGCGGGCTTATCGATGACGAGCCTGTCGAGCGACGCGATCTTGCTCCCGCAATTCGGGCACACAAAGTCGCGCTCGAGCAGGTGCGTCTGGATGCAGTCCTCGCAGTACGCAGTGCCGCAGCATGGCGTCTTCACCGCGAGCTTGAACAGTTTGTTGTCGATCGGGCACATCAGCGTCGGGTCTGATGGCATGCGCTCGCGGATGTCGGCCTCGGAGAGCCCCTTTGAGCGAGACACTTGTTTTTGCCACGCAGCGCTGCACGAGCGCTGAGCATTAGCAAAACCCCTACGGATTGGATGAGTAGACAGATAGAGTGACATACGAATCTGGCTGAGCGACCACATAGCCTCCCTCAGGTGTGACCATGACGCCCTGCCCGAGCTGGCCCGTCGTTGGGTTCTCCACCGCTTTCAAGAAGCTGCGCGGGATACCTGTCGTGCGTTTGATGCGCGGCCGGTTGTCGTAGTCGCGGTCGTTGTTCGTCGGGCAGTCCTGAATCCAGTGACCTGTGCAGAAACATCAGCGATAGGCACAGCGAAAGAGAACAGAGTCGTGCGGACCTTTCTGGCCGCAGCGGTAGCACACGTAGCTCGGCGGCAGGGGCCTATCGTGGTGCACACCAAACGGCTTGCCGCCCCTCCCGCCTCCAGCGGCGGGCCCGCCGCCGCGCGGATTAGAATATATGCGTTGCGCTCTATAACGGACCGACAGTTACGCAATGGCGTGACAGAGAGTGGGAGGGGGAAAACGGTGTTCATTAGGCACAAGTCGTACTACATCAAACAAACGCGCCGGGCGCGGCGACAACACTAACTGCGACATCTTCTCCTGGGTCTCCTCCCAGTTGGCCGTCTGTTGCTGGAACATGGCTGCCATGGCGGCCGCCTCGTCGTCCTGTGTGATGTTGCTAGGCTTAATGGCCTGGTCACGCGAACGATGCTGAGTACGAGCATGATGACGATGTGGTGAGTTACGAACCGGCATGGGTGCCCCAGCGGGCTTGGTCATCGAGTCTGGCCTCGGCGCGTCCTCCTTGCCGTCGAAGCGTTTCGTGATGTTGCCTCTGTGCCACGACTGCGCCCCAACGCCCGAGGACTTGTTGGAGTCTGGTGCAGCCGACCCACCTGGGGGGCCTGTGCCTCCTAGGTAGTACGCCGCCTTACCTTTACCCGGTTTCGCGAATACACGTTTGACGATGACGGATGACGAGCGGGGGATGATGTATCCGTCGTCCCTGAGTTCTACCCGGACGTGAGCCCCGAGCGGAACCGTCCCAGGGGCGGAGTGTGAGGGCACGTACCTTCGTTCGTAGAGCCATCTAGGATAACAAGGTCAAAGTCATTCGCCTTTCCGAGGTTGTTTGCGACTATAATCTCCTTCTTGAGGTCAAAGACGGATATGCCCGTCCCGTCAAAGTTCACGCGCGACTCATCCTTCCTGGACTTGAATTTGTAGAAAACGGAAGCAGACATTGCAGAAGCACGTCTGGTAGGGGTTTAAGATCGTGGAATGTATTACAAGCCGATGGCAGAGTGCATAGGATAGCCGGAGGGAGGAGTGTTCGTAGAGGAACCAAGGTTTGCAGCTGCAAGTGGCTGCAGACGCGTTGTGGCGCGTTTAATCTCCGCTTCAAATGGGAGCGCATCTGACGCGCCGATCGTATCGAGGAGGGTCGTGACACAAAAGCTAACACAAACCAAGATCCTCACGAACACTTCGAAATAAACATAGAATAGCTCGGCCTACGTAGGAAAAATACAGAACAAAGGCATCACCTCACCAATGCGCGGACACCACGTCCTCGGCCCGCCCCACTGCCGCCTCATACCACAAAGCGCAATACCCCTTTTTCATGCAACTCTACCAAGCACTTCCTGAACCACAGTTTCTGCTCCTGCAGAGCGCTGAACCCGTGAAGGATAGCCCTGAGGTCGACCGTGCAGCGCTCGAGCGTCGGCACGCCCGCGAGCACCGCACTAATGTGCGCGAACTCCAGCCCGTGCTCGACAACGCTCAAGCTGCCGCGCGGCGCCAGCGTCACACGGCGCAGCGGCGGCATCTTGTCCTTGTCATCAACGTGAGCTCGCCGACGCGACAAGAGATCATCGACGATGGGAAGCACGACTGGCCAGCATGTGCCGAGAAGCGGGAACCCCAGGACCAGCTCACGCAGGCACGACATCTCGCCGAGGTCAATGTGAGGGCCGAACTGCAACAGCAACAATTCCCACTGCGGCACAATCATGCACTGCAGCTCATTGAAGGGTGTGGTACCGCAACCGGGACTAAGCGACGGTGCGAGGTCAAGATGGAGCTCCTCGAGCACGCGCACGGCGGGGCGCACAAACTCGCCGAGGGAGTTATTCGCGGACGTGAGGCCTGGAGCGTGCAGCTCCCCAACGCCCTTGAGGATGGGACTTTCGGCGCCTGCGACGAGTTGCGCAGGAAAGCTCTCTAGCACTGCGTCGACGAGCAAGCCCAACGCCGAACTGCCGCGCACGAGGAGCGTGGAGACGGTGCCAAACCAGGCGACGCAGAGCTTCGCAGAGAGAGGCCGGCGCGCGCCATAGGCCAGCAGAAGCGTGTCGAGGTCGATCGGCGCGACGGTGTCTACGTGCGCCGTCGTGAGCTTGGATACATGCGCTGCGAGCTGCGCGCTGTCGAAGACCAGATCGAACAGCTCGAGTGTGCGCAAGCGGGGGAAGCGGTGAAGAAGCGCGTAGAATAGGTCCGGGTCGCATCTGCCCAACTCTGGTTCCCAGGGGGTCTTGTTCATGACCATGATCAGCCGCAGGTGGCGAACAGCGGGAGGGAGGAGAGGCTGAGTGTCGAGCCATCGCAGGATGTCGAGGAGCCCAGGGGTGCTTGCTGCAGTGTCTCTGCCGAACCGTATGGAGAACACGCGGTGGGCGTATGGCTGAGCAGCGACATGCCAATGTCGGCAGACGAGGCTGAACGCGAGGAAGCATTGCTTGAGAGCCACCTCGCTTTTTGTGTACTCGTTGCGAGCATGGTTTGTATCGTACTTCTGGACTGGAAAGGACTGAACGACGTGGTCGAAGACGATACGGATAATATCGAAAGGGAGCTCGCTTGTGTTTTTTGATGAGCGGATATGCATTTGTGCAGTGTAACGAACGAGGACGGCAGGAGCAGCGGCGACTCAGCGTGGGCGTCGTGCGGCCTGTTAGTCTCATTCCCACCCGTCCAGCAGACGCCGGAACACCTTTGTACGGCCTTCAACATTTTGTCATATTCTGGTACTAATTTCTCTTTCCTACTCAGACGGACGCGCATGTCTCTGTGCGAGATAAACCAACGATAGTTAGTCCGAGGCGCAATGTATTTGGGTCGTGTTTATATCTGCTCACTCAACAACAGCAGTAGCTGACGAGTTTGCATAAGGAGCTTCTTTGCAATGTCGCCGGGGTTCTCAGGCATACAACAATCATATCGTCGGTGCCTAATGTGCGATTCAGTTTGCTCCAATACGTCCCAGGTGTGCGATTGAGCACTGGAACGTACCGATTTTTCTTCTTGCAGACGCGAGACGAATCCAACGACGAGCAGCGGTGCGTTTGTACGAAGCTACGAGCGACGACGACAGACACGGCGTGAATCGTCGTGGCTGTCGTGCAGCAGCTATCGATCAGTGGTTAATCTCGCACCCAGCAGTCACTGAACGCCACATAAGACGACAGGCTGACGATAGTACAGTATCTTCAATATTCTGTCATTTTAGACAGCAACGTACCCGATTTTCTTTCCTGCCTAATGGCGCATGCTAGTACGTAACGGATCAAACGACGGGCGGTCCGAAGCGGAAGCTAAGAGCTTAGAGAGCGCGGGACCCAACCCGTTCGACGACCTCTCCCCCACGCATAACCAAGACAGCGCATACAATGGGTCATCGACATGGACAAAATGCTAGTATATCTTCTTTGTGGTTGCAATACAAACGCGCGATATGAGGACAACACGCTGCAGATGCTCCCATAGTATAACTTCCCAACCGGCCAACGCTCGCACATCCAAACAACACAGATCTCGTACGCGCAGAAATATCGGATTCCGCCGGCAGTAAACCATCGGGTATGCTTCTCCTATGTTGTTCAGTTCGATCTCATGTTTTCAGCCTGATGATAGCAGCGATGATGACAGGCTGCAAGTGGGTGGGAAAGTATGGTAATCAGTGCGTCTGTGTCATGTACACGAGCCGTGATGACAGCCACGGTGAACGTCCATGGTCCACGCAGCCCAAATGCGCCTCCGCTCGTTGAAGGACGCAGACGCCGCATCACGGTGGACTGAGCTCCCATTCGACATATCCTCCATCATCTTCGACCACGTCGTCGCGTCTTTTCCCGTCCAGAACTACGACGCGGATACCACTCGAGCCGAGTACACAGAGAGCGAAACGGCCCTCAAACAATGCTTCCTCGCGTTTGCGCTCGTCTGCCACCCCTGGCATGCCGCCGCGATGCCGTATTTCCTCCGCGTGCTGTCCTTTCGGTTCGGAGCGAGCCCCTCTGCCCGCTCAAGGGGGCTCTCGGACATCCTGCAGTGGCTCGACACGCAGCCCCGCCTCCCCACCGCCGTTCGTCATCTACGGCTGGTCATGGCCGAGCCAACGTCGAACGGGTGCGACCCAGCCCTCCTACATACCCTCCTCCGCCGCTTTCCGAACATGCGCGCGTTCGAGCTGTTCAACGCCGTCTTCGACAGCGCGCAGCTCGCAGCGCATATATCCATGCTTACCACGGCACACACAGATGCCTTCGCACCGATCGATGTTGACACGCTCACAATCGTGTACGGCGTGCGCCGCCCACCCGATGCCGACGCCGCGCAGCTATGCGTCGCCTGGTTCGGGCGCGTCTCTACGTTCGTCGTGCGTGCCTTGCCCAGGAGCGGCTGGACGATGCGCGTGAGCGGCGCGCTGGATCGTCTGCCCGCACGGCTCGCCGCGTGCACCCTCGTGCTCGACATATACAGTGTTCCCGCGGGCGTTGCGGCGTGCCTGCACCGCTCGCCGACGTTTGAACCGAGGACAGGAACGCTACGCACACTCCGCATCGCGCTCACGCCATTCTCGCAGGCCACCCTCGGCGCGCTCGTGCGCCCCGCAGCACACACCCTGGAAGCGCTCCACCTCGACCTCACATCGTACTTTGCGCGCAGGCTGCCCCGCACAGTGGTCGACATCGACATCGACCTCGATCTCGACGACCTACGCACGCGCGAGCTGACGCTGCAGTTCCCGCTGATGCATGACACAAGCGAAGCCGCGGCCTGCTGGACCGTCGTGCAAGCTGTCATCGATGCCCTCCGTCTGCGCGGGGTACGGCGTGTCACGCTCGTGCTGCACGATGACTCAGGCGTCGAGCCGACGCTGGCGTACCTAGGGCACGGCCCGCGGCTCGCACGCATCGACGCGCTGCTTGCGGGCGTGCCGACGCTCGAACGGTGTACGCTTGATCTCAGGGCAGTGCTTGACGCGTTTGGTGTGTTGGCGCAGCGCAAGGCATGGTTCAGGAATCATATGGCGGGGCTGGATGCGCGAGGCTTGTTGTGTATCGTCGCGTGAGCCTCGAGGGCGGATGTGTGGGTGTTGGCGTGCCTGGGCGATGTGTGTACATACGGTTGTTCCTATGCAGACAGGGTGGTTTTGCGTTGTATTCAAGAAGTGGCCGTGATGCAGGTGGGTAGTACAGTTACCATTGGCCCTAATATTCAAGTAGAACTACATAGATGCAAGTTTACATGTAAGCTACAGCCTCTCCAGTAAACACCGGGTTTGACATATATTTCTGATGTGACATCCAGGTACAGCCCACTGCTGCATCATACCACAAATTGCAATATCCCCTTCCTATGCAGCTCCACCATATGCTTGTTGAACCACGCCTTGTGATCTTTGGGCATATAGAATGTCTTGCCCATCGCGCGCAGGTCGAGCGTGCACCGCTCGAGGGTCGGCACACCCTCAAGCACCGCGCTGACGCGCGCAAACCATAGTTGGTGCGCGGGGTTCGTCAGAGAGTACGCCTGCAGTGCCAGCGTTACATAACGAAGCGGCGGCGGTCCGCGCCCATCCTCGTCAGTTTGCGGACGGGGGAGGAGGGTGTCGATGGTGCGGTGCACGACGGTCCGGCTCTCGTCCGATAGAGAGAGCCGTATAGTCAGCTCGCGCAGGCGTGGCAGCACGCCGAGGTCGACGTCAGGCCACAAAGAGGCTACGCCGCGAACCAAAGAAATGAGATTAATTTTGGAAAACTAAACTGCACAGCGTTTCTTTTCACACCAGAGCAGAAGAAAGGAATGACGTACGGTTCCTGTGATTCAAAACGGTTGGGTGGTAGTGGGAGACGTAGAATTGATTGTAGGGCGAGTCGAGCCACGCCGTGAAGTCGAGGTGGAGTTCCTCGAGCACGTTCGCGGCGAGGCGCAGTACGGAGTTGAGGGAGTTGAGGGAGTCAATGGCGGACAAGGCAATCGTGACGTGGAGCATGCGCAGCGTGCCTTGGTCTCCGAACATTGGCAAGCGGCGAAGGTACCCCATGACACCCTCAGTAATGGGAAGGTCGATCGTAAGGGTGCGTGCGGCGAGTCGTGCGGGAAGATTGTCTATCGCAATGCCAACGATCGTAGTCGCACGTGTGTTCCTGCGCATGATGAGTGCGGAGACGGAGCCAAACCAGGCGGTGCACAGCTGCACAACGTCGGGGTTGATCGGCCGGTACCCGCCGTAGGCGAGCAGGAGCGTGTCGAGGTCTATTGGCGCAATATGCGTTGTCGTCATCGTAGATGCGTAGGCTGCGAGCTGCGCGCGGTCGAAGCCGACATCGAACAGCTCGACTGCGCGCACGTTTGGGAAGCGGTGGAGGAGAGCGTAGACCAGGCTCGGGTCGCATCCGCATTGGTAGGCCTCGTTGTCCATAATCAGCCGCAGGCGACGAACGGAGGCGAGGAGGTACGGCCGCGAGTCCAGCCAACGCAGAACGATCGAGAGGTGCCAAGGCCCAACGATGTCAGCGTCAATTCCAGTTTCCGCTGTAAGGTCCGGTCTGAAGCGTACGGACAGGAAGCGGTTGAGGTACGGGTGGACGGCAGCGTACCAGTGTCGGCAGACGAGCGCCAGTGGTGGAAAGCATCTCTCGAAGGCTACTTCGCTTTCTGTGTAGTCGGCTTTGTTGTTGCCGGGATTGTAGACTTGGGCAGGCAAGGGCGGGGCGAGGAAGTCGAAGATTATGTAGAGGATTTCAAAGGGGGGCGCGTTCCAGAGCATGGGTGGCTGCACGGCTTCCAATGGTTTGCTCATGTTCTGTAACGAAGGGGGGTGAGCAAGACGTGCAGACAGCGGATGCAAAGGTGAGTAAAGACGAGAGGTATACTGTACGCCAATTATATAGTCGGTGCCTATTATTCTCGCTTCCTCAGTGACACGCCCCAGGTATATGGGCGCTGGTACGCAATGAGGCCTCCTTGCGCACGGCAGGTGCATCTGACGGCGAATCGTCAGATGGTTCGTTTGCGTCCTTTGGCGCAGAGTTATGAGGGTCAATGACCATGGACGCAGAGGTGAACCGTCGTGGGTGCCGTATGGCACTGCTGATTTCGTGCTCACCGAAAATGGCGAGATCTGCGTGACAAGGTACTGCATCAGTGAGGTCGTGCCCGAGAGGAGGCGTTGCGTGCGTGGGATTGAGCATGAGGGAAATGCGTCAGCAGTGGCGGATATTGGGGTCTAGCTGCCGCCTGTGATGTCAGCAGCATTGTATGGATGGCCTGGGCACGATGGTGCCTTTCCACCCAGCCTAACACCTGCTCTCTGCAGTCCGATTTCCTGTTGGATTTTGATGAACAGCGGAAGAAACAAACCGTGCCGGTAGTAGTACCAGAGACGTGGGGGAACAATGCAGCCGGTGGTCCTAAACGCATACTTCCTCAGTACGGCGGTGGAACATGTCACACCACGAAGTGCAGTATCCCCTTCCTATGCAGCTCGGCCATATGCTCATTGAACCACGCCTTGTAATGTTCGAGCCTGTCAGGTGCATTGCGCACCGCGCGCAGGTCGAGCGTGCACCGCTCGAGGGTCGGCACGTCCGCAAGCACTGCACTGACGCGCGCGAACTGCGCTTCGTGCGCGGGGTCGTACAGTTCGCTGGCCGGCGCCTGCGGCGCTAGCGTCACATAGCGCAGCGGCGGCAGCCCGCGCCCATCCCCGTCAGTTTGCGGACGGGGGATTAGGGTATCTATGATGCGGTGCACGATGTCCCAGGCCTCGTACATCAGCGAGAGCCGCACGGTCAGCTCGCGCAGGCGCGGCAGCGCACTGAGGTCGACGATGGGCGCTTCAGAGACTACGCCGCCAACGAAAAAGCTCAGTATTGCTTTTCGCAACAGAGGAGAGGAGAGTATTGACGTACGTATCCTGTACAGGAACGGAAAGCGCGCGGTGGCGGGGAAACGCCCGCGCTGGATGCGGGGCACGGTGAGCCACGGCGTGAAGTCAAGGTCGAGCTCCTCAAGCACGCGTGCGGCAGGGCGCACGAGGGAGTCAAGGGAGTCGAAGATGGACGGTGCAAACCTAGCGTGGAGCGTACGCAGTGTGCATTGTTCCCCGAACATCGGCGAGCGGCAGAGACGCTCTCCGACACCCTTATGGACGGGAGTGTCGATCATAAGAGTGCATATGGCGAGTCGCGCGGGAAGGCTTTCTAGCATCGCTCTATGGTCCAAGCCTGCATATGGGTCCCAGAGCACAGCGAAATTAGAGACCGTACCAAACCAGGCGGTGCACAGCTGTACGGTGTCGGCGGAGAGCGGCTCGTACCTGCCGTAAGCTAGCACGAGCGTGTCGAGGTCGATCGGGGCGGCGCCACTGGTGTGCCCTGCTGTAATTGTGGACGCATATGCTATAAGCTGCGTGCGGTCAAAAACCAGGTGGACCAGCTCAACTGCGCGCACGTTGTGGAAGCAGAGGAGGAGAGTGTGGACTAGGCTTGGATCGCATCCGCTTGATACGACCACGCCAGATTTCTCTGCTGACTCGTCGGAGCTCTCGACTGGTGCGTCCGCCATAATCAGCCGCAGGCGGCGACCGGAGACGCAGAGGAAAAGCTGTGTGTCGAGCCACTGCAGAACGTCCAGGAGGCCCTTGGGACTCCTACCAGTGAAGCGTATACAGAGGACGCGGAGAAGATACGGCTGAGTGGCGGCGTGCCAGCGGCGGCAGACGAGTGCGAGCGTGAGGAAGGCTTTCTTGAGGGCTATTTCGCTCTCTGTGTAGTCCGCGTTCACGGCGTCCGGGTCGTAGTCCTGAGCTGGGAAAGACGCGCTGACGTAGTCGAAGATGATGGAGAGGATTTCAACAGGGAGCGCGTTCCATGATAACGTTGGCTGCACAGCTTCGGATGCGTTGCTTATATCCTTTGACGAGTGGGGCTGCATTTTGCGACTGAGCTATGAGCATGCACGGGTGAGTAGACAAGTACTGTTGTGCTCGCTCCCTCATTAATACGTCTCGGGTATGTAATCGTGCGATAGTACGTACTGATTTTCGTCGCACACGCCAGATGCATCTACAGCAAAGGCTCGCTTGCGTCCTTCGACGCAGAGTTATGAGGGTCGACGACGGCGGACGCAGAGTTGCAGAGTTGAACCGTCGGGACTGTAACTTACCGCGGTAGAACCGGTCCGTGGACGCCGGTACGGTATGTAAATCACACCGTGTACTTACTCACACCTGGGCCTACTTACTTGCTCAAGTTGTACAGTAGACAGCCCGCCTTACGTTTTGTTTCGGCCTGAGCGTAGGCGAGCCGTCGAGGAGGTTGGGTAAGTGTCGGCTGCTCGGGGTGCATGGGCTTGAATAGGGATGCGGGGAATGCGCTAGTGGTGGCGGGGATTGAGGTTGAGCAGCACGATGACGACTTTCGATCCAGCATGGCAGCCTGTTATCCTCACTTGAATTTTGATGAACAACGGAAGAAACAAACCGCACCGGTTGTAGTACCAGCAACGTAGGGGAACGATACAACCAGCAGCCTGAACGCATACTTTCACAGTACAGCGGTGGAACATGTTATACCACGAACTGCAGTATCCCCTTCTCATGCAGCCCCGCCATGTGTTCCCTGAACCACGCCTCGAGCTGCTCGAGCCTACCAGACGCATTGCGCACGTTGCGCAGGTCAAGCGTGCACCGCTCGAGCGTCGGCACGCCCGCAAGCACCGCGCCGACGCGCGCGAACCGTAGTTCATGCGCAGCGACGCTCAATTCGCCGTGCGGCACCAGCGTTACGCGGCGCAGCGCGTGCTCATCCTCATCGCCGTCGCTGTCATCGTGGGCTTGTGATTGCGAACGCGGGAGGAGCGTGTCGAAGATGCGGTGCACTTTCGTCCAGTACACGTCGGTGAGCGGGAACTGCACGCTCAGCTCACGCAGACGCGCCAGCTCGCCGAGGTCGACGATGGGCTTCGAAGAGCCTGCAGTACACCGCCACCGAAGAGGAGAAAAGAAAACAGGATTTGGTTAGGGCTCACTGCAAGACAGAGACAGAGACAAAGCAGAGAGAAGAAAGTAGGGACGTACGTATGCGGGACCCGAGGACTGTGCGGCGCGATCCGCACGGGAAGTCGAGATGGAGCTCTTCGAGCACGCGCGCGGCCGGGCGCACGAACTCATCGAGGGGGTCGTGCGTGGCCGGCGCAAGCCTCGCGCGGAGCACGCGCAGCGCGCCCTGGTCCCCGAACGTCGGCGAGCGGTGCAGGTGCGCCTCGACGCCCGCGTTCACGGGTGTGTCGAGCGTAAGAGCGCGTGCGGCGAGTCGGATCGGGAAGAGGTCCTGTTCCTCTTCCAGCTGCGTCCCGCCCATCAGCACCGCCCCTGCTGGGTCGCAGCGTACTGTAAGAGAGGAGACGGAGCCGAACCAGGCCGTGCATAGGTGTACGGTGGAGGTGGAGAACGGGCGGGAGGGTGCGCTGGAGGCGAGCAGGAGCGTGGTGAGGGCGATTGGTGGGGAATGGGATGTCGGGAGCGTGGATGCGTGCGCTGCGAGCTGTGCGCGGTCGAAGATGAGATCGAACAGCTCGAGCGCGCGCACGTTGGGAAAGCGGAGGAGGAGGGCGTGGACGAGGCTCGGGTCGCAACCGCTTGGAAAAGACTCTTCGGAGCTCTCCAGTGACTCGTCGGTGCTCCCTTCCTGCTCGTCCGAGCTCTGCATAGACTCATCTGAGTCGTAGTCTTTCTCGTCTGGCTCGTCGGACATGATCAGGCGCAGACGACGAACGGCGGCGGGGAGGAGGGGCTGCGTGTACAGCCACTGCAGGATGTCCTGGAGCCCCCTGGGACGCGTACCGGTGTCTGCTGTAGGGCTTGTTCCGAAGCGGAGGGACAGGAAGCGGAGGAGGAGTGGCTGAGCGGCGGTGTGCCAGTGTCGACAGACGAGCGTGAGCGCAAGGAGGGATTTCTTGAGGGCGGCTTCGCTCTCAGTGTAGGCGGCGTGAGCGAGGTCTGAGGTGTAGTTCTGGACCGGAAAGGACTGGGCAATGTGCTCGAAGATGTCAAAAGGGAGCGCGCTCCATGTTGGCTGCGTAGCTTTAGATGTCGACGCGTGGGGCTGCATTTCGCCGCTGCGTTACGATGTTGCACGACAGATGCAAAGGGGGGCAGACGAGGACGGTGGGCTCTCACAACGATTATATAGTCGGTGTCTGTTGTGTTCGGCTTCTCAGTACGTCCCAGGTATGTAATTGGGCGCCGGTACGTACTCATGCTTCTTGCACGCGCAGATAAATCTAACGGCAAGTGGTCAGATGGCTCGCTTGCGTCCTTCGACAAATGGAGATGCGCTTGTGCAGGCCTACGAACGATGTGGGCCGACACGGCTGTCGTGCAACAGTGTTGATCTTGCGCGATGTGCTTGATGCGTCTGGCGTGCCCGAGCAGTGCAAGGCATTGCTCTGGGAGTGCAAGACGGTAGTATATGTGTCGGGCGTGTTGCATCTCGTCGCGCAGGCTTTGAGGGGTGAGATGTGGTGTTCGTGTGTAGGTATATGCGATTGTTTATGTATGCTGTTTGATAAAACAAGAGCGCGCCTCTGCCAGGTCGCTGGTGAGTGCCATGGCTAGATGTAAAGTTCGGCTCTCTTGAACGAAGCACTGTCCACAAAGGCTAAGTCTCGAAATGTGATGAGGATGTAAGAGTGGATGCCTGCGAAAGCCAACGTACGAGTTCACCCCTTTCATCGTCTAAGCGCGCCATAGGCCCCGGCCGATCCCGCCCGTCGCGAGATGTCGACGGTGGCCGCCTGCTCCATTGCAAGCTCAGAAGACACCTTGTCACGGCGGGAGATTAGGGGCGCACGCCGACGACGAAGCATGGTTCCAGTGAGAGGAGCGATTGACGTACCGGGGGACTGATTAGGTTCTAATCACCGTTGGACAGGCAGAGATTAGATTAGCTCCATGCATCTGCCAGCGGCGGCGTCGGCACACGCAGACTCCGACGTCGGTGGGCTCTTCCGTGGCGCGCACTAGCAGGTACTCCCCGACGTCCATCTTGCTCTGTCCTGTCATCGCGACAACACACGCACAGACGCTATTGATGTCTGCAACTCTCCATTCTCCATCGCACGAGCGAGAACAAGACTCGACTCTCTCTACGCAACCCAATCTCCGAATACACCCGATCGACTAGGGCGAGTGTTGTTCTCGCATGTCCTCGCTCTTGTCTTTCTGACAATGGTCCCCGCTTAGGCTCGCAATCAGCCGTGCTTGCTGTCCTGATAGATAGCGACGGCGTTACAGTGCGTGCCACCAAGTAGCCGTATCGCG
The DNA here is from genome assembly GCA_022385755.1 of Trametopsis cervina. NCBI lineage: Eukaryota > Fungi > Basidiomycota > Agaricomycetes > Polyporales > Irpicaceae > Trametopsis > Trametopsis cervina. Next base: position 257,063 of record MU278356.1, on the reverse strand, counting down.
CGTCTAGATCGGCGGATGCACAGCCTGAAGGTTATCCGTGTGTCAAGCGAGAGCCATGCATGATCGGCACTCCCAACGCACCTTCCGTGCATGCAGGGTTCTCGCCTCCGTTGCCGTGTCTTCGCCTTGTGTGCGCGTATAAATACACCCCATGCATCCTCCAGCTGTCTCTCCGGAACAACAAGCCCACCCTCGTCGCCTACCGCACCCTCGACCAACCGTCCAGCTCAGCCCGGCCTGAGCTCGTCTCGTAGTATTATTCAAATATCCTTCTCTCGATTGTAACCTATCAGCCTCCAGCCATGCCCAGACACCCGATGCCGCACCACTGGCCCTCCGAGTCCTCCTCTGACTCGTCCCCGCCCTCCTCCGTGCACTCCCACCACGGCACGCGTGAAAAGGTCAAAGAGGTCATCGACCACTTCTTCCACCGCTTCCACCGTCGTCGCCGCACCACCTCCACCTCTTCCACCTCACCCAAACCTACAAGTCGCTCGCGTGCACATTCGCTCGTCGCTCCCACCGCAGCACCTGTTGGTCCGCATATGGTCTCGTTCAACTCGACACGCACGGGCTCCGGGCGGTCCTCCAAGTCGGGCTCGAAGCGCACAAGCGTGTTCCGTCGCTTTAGTGTATCGAGCGGCGAATCGCGTCGTTCGACGCAGTCTGAGCACTCAGACGCGAGCCTCATGCAGCGCGTTGCACACGTTGAGTACGTACCTTCTCCTTCTCTTACCTCCCATACTATATGCTAACCTAATATGAATGATCGCAGACCCACCCCCGAACTCACACGATACTCACCTCCCACAACAATACAATACGACGCACCCCCTTCAACGTCGATCCTTCCAGAGATGATCCCCCTCCCCGCGTCTCCCTCTGATGAGCTCGAGCTCAGCGAGAGCACCGTTCTCGTCCCCTCGCAAACCGAAACCACCGTCGTCCCCGAACCAAGTGACAGCACCATCCCCGTCCCAGAGCCCGAGCTAACCGAAAGCACAGTCCTCGTCCCCACACCCGCCCCAGACGCAGACGTCCTAACACAAGAAGAAGTAAGCCTCGCCTCCCTCTCGCCCCCTCTCCCGCCCGTGCACGGCCCCGCCGCCGACGCCGACGTCGACCGCCTCGATCTCGACCTCGCATCCGCATCTGAGTCAGAGAGTGAGGAAGAGGGCCCGCGGACGCCGCCGCTTGCTGCTACGTTTGCGCATGCGGCTGAGTTCATGCGTGTTCTTGTGCATGATGAGGAGCATGAGCATGATGACGAGGGGGGTGTCCGTGTTCCGTTCGTGAAGTCTGAGGAGTCGAAGCTCGTCGTTGTCCCGACTCCCACCATCGTCACCGCCCCAACTCCCACCGTCGCCGTCGCTCCAACTCCAACTCTCGCCCCCATCCCCTCCACCACCACCACCACCTCCACCAAGGCAACCCCCGCACCCGCCCCCACGCCGACGCAGCCCGAGCAGCCGACGCTTGCTCAACGTCTACTCGAGAACGCGCGCCCGCTCGGGTACGGCCTCACGGCGCTGTGCTACGGCCTGACGTGGTACCTCGTCACACAAACCCCCGCTGCGCTCGTTTGAGCACCTACCTACATTCGTTCCACACGTTCGTTGTTTTTCTGTTGCATAACTGTCGTCGTCCCACTGCATCATCGTCCACCATCCATCCGCATCGTCTTGTTGTATGTTATGTTGTACGCATATGTTTATTCGCTGTATTATTTCCGCGGGGAGGTTTCCTTCCCATCTCGCCCCGCCTCACCTCGGCTCGCTCGAGCCGTTGTTGTGTTCGTAGACGCAGTCGTAGTCGTGTACAATACTGTACTTCGCACACGAGTTTGTGTACGATAACCTCGAAAATACGTTCCATTGATCGACTGTCTCGCAGAGCTGAGCACCATTGGGGACATCAATTGTTGCGACTGTACATTGCTTACCGTAACTCAGCCGCGTAAGACACCGATTTGCGTTCTACTCGGCGCTTGCTCTTGCCTCGGAGCACCTGTCGTTTGATCCGTCTCGCGCCACAACAGCTAACGACGGTTCGCCCTCTGCATCCATTGTCAGTCATCGTTCCTCGGAACTCTGCGCCAAAGGACGCGAGCTCACCAGTTGAGCACTCGCTGTTGCCTGGAGTGTGAGCAAGGAAATTCAGTACGTAGCAGCGCACAATTGCATACCTGGGACGTATCACTGAGGAAGTGAGCATAGTAGGCACCGACTTGCTCACCCTTGAAATGCAGCCCCCTTCGTTACAGAACATAAACAATCCATCGGAAGCCGTGCACCCACACATGCTCTGGAACGCGCCCCCCTTTGAGATCCTCTCCATGATCTTCAACTACCTCACACTGCCCTTCCCAGTCCAGGTCGACAATCCCAACAACACCCGAGCCGACTACACAGAGAGCGAAGTGGCGTTCAAGAAACGCTTCCTACCACTCACGCTCGTCTGTCGACACTGGCACGCCGCTGCATACCCGTATCTCAATCGCATCCTGTCTATACGCTTCAGACCGGACGACCTTACAGCGGAGACTGAGACTGAAACTGGCATCGTCAGGCCTTGGCCACTGTCGAGCGTTCTGCGTCGGCTCGACGAGCGGCCGTTCCTCCCTGCCTCTGTTCGCCGCCTGCGGCTGATCATGTCCGACAAGCCAGAGGAGAAAGACGACGATGACTCACCGGAGAGCCCCGAAGAGTCTGTTTCCAGCGGGTGCGACCCAACCCTCCTACACGCCCTCCTCGTCCGCTTCTCAAACGTGCGCGCAATCGAACTGGTCAACCTCGGCTTCGACCGCGCGCAACTCGCAGCCTATGCATCTACGGGCACGACAGCGCATATCGCGCCGATCAACCTCGACGCGCTCCTGCTCACCCACACCGAGCACCAGCCACTCACCGTCTACACCGAGCACCAGCCACTCGCCGTCGATACCGTGCAGCTATGCATCGCCTGGTTCGGCTCCGTCTCCTCACTCGTCGTGCGCAGCAACGTAGCAGTGAAATTGACGAGCGGCGGCGCGGTGCTCCAGCGCCTTCCTGCACGACTCCCCGCGCGACTCGCCGCACGCACTCTTACGGTCGACGCTCCCGCCCATAACAGCGTCGGATGGCGTCTTCACCACTCACCGACGTTCGGGGATCAAGGCACGCTGCGCGCGCTCCACGTTAGGTTCGCAGCGACCTCCTCTGACTTTATCGACCACTTTGTGCAACCCGGCGAGAACATAGTCGAGGAGCTCCACCTCGACTTCACGGTGTGGCTCACCGTGTATCGCGAAATAATGGTGCGGGCTCTCATCACCGGCCGTCCGTTGCCTACCACACGTACGCCACTGCTCTCTTCTGCTCTGTTGTGGAAATAATACGCTAAGCAGTTTTGTTGTCATTTTGCCGTTCGCGGCGTAGTCAACACAGAGCCCCGCATGGACCTCGGCGCGCTGCCGCGCCTGCGCGAGCTGACCGTGCGATTCACGCTGGCGTACGATGGCTGGACCATCGTGCCGCGCATCATCAACACCCTCCTCCTCCGTCCGCAAAGCGGCAAGGATGGGCACCCGCCGCCGCCGCTGCGTCATGTCACGCTGGCACCACAGGTGGACGGCAAAATAGACGATTCTGAACTGGGGTTCGCACGCATGAGCGCGATGCTTGCGGGCGTGCCGACCCTTGAGCGGTGCACGCTCGACCTGCGCGAGGTGGACGATGCATCTGAGAGGCTTGAGCAGCATAAGGCTTGGTTCAACGAGCAAATGTCGGAGCTGCATGCGAAAGGGATCTTGCACTTTGTGGTGTGACGCCGCAGCGGGCTGTACTTGGAGGTCACATCCAAAATATATGATATTAGGGCCAATGGTAACTGTACTACCCACCTGCATCACGACTGCTTCTTGACAGTCATCCTTCGCTCGCTCAAATCTATCTCTAGAACTCTAAGACGCTTACGGGTAGGCACCTAGTACTACTGATGAACCAAATACAACAGGCACTTTCAGCCCAATCGTGAATGCAGCCCAGTGTATGGTAACCGCGGAGATCAAACTGACTTGTCTTATAAGGCAAGCCAGTTCGATCATTACAAGCAGCTATCAGCGCCTGAGTGCCCTTACCTCTAACCACCACAGTGCGACGGAGTTACTTAACGTTTGTCCCTCACATTCTATGTAGATGTACTAATAACCACAGCTCGATATACACCCCGCTCTTGCGTTGTTCCCGTTCAATCTCTTCCGGCTGACCGTCAAAGGATACGAGCAAGCCGTCCGCAATCATGCAATCCCCACGGCTCCCTCCAGAAACCCTCGGCACAATCTTCGACTATGTTGCCCAGCCCTTTCCGGACGAGGCCTACAATTTCGACAGAGCTGATTACACAGAGAGCGAATTGGCCTTCAAGAGATGCTTCCTGGCACTCGCGCTCGTCTGCCGAGACTGGTACGACGTTGCCTACCCGTACCTCAACCGCATCCTGTCCATACGCTTCAGGCCGGGTCTTACAGCAAGAAATCGTGTTGGTCTCAAGGGGCTTCCTGACATTCTGCATTGGGTCGACACACAGCTGCCCCCTGCCTCCGTTCGCCGTCTGCGACTGATTATGACAGACCAGCCAGTCGAGAGCGATGACAAATCGGATGAGAGCTCCAATAAGTCAGTAGAGAGCTCCGACGAGCTAGTATTGCGCGGATGCGATCCCAGCCTGGTTCTCGCCCTCCTCCGCCGCTTCCGCAATGTGCACACAATCGAGCTTTTCAATCTCGTCTTTGACCACAAGCAGGCCGTAGCGCATGCATCCACGATTACAGCAGAGCACGTGCCGATCAGCCTTAACACGCTCGTGCTCGCCTGCGCTAAACACCAGCTGCTCCCCGCCGACGTCGTGCAGCTATGCACCGCCTGGTTTGGCACCGTCTCCGCGTTCATCGTGCGCGACGACTCAGAAGCGTCCTTGATCGGTGGTAGGGCGCTAGAAAGCCTTCCTGCACGACTCGCTGCACACACCCTTACGGTCAACATTCCCGGCCATAAAGGTGTCATGGACCGCCTCCGCCACTCGCCAACGTTCGGGAACACACCCACGCTGCGTGTACTCCACGCTATGTTTTTGACGTTCCTTCATAACAACATCGACACCTTTGTGAAGCCCGCTGCAAGCGTGCTCGAGGAGCTCCACCTCGACTTTACATCGGTGATTTTTTCCCGCCCCGCGAACCCTGCCCACGCGATCGCCGCACGTGCGTTGCTCTCTTCTGCTCTGCTGTGAAAGGAAACACTAAGCAGTTTGTTTTGTTTACGGCGTAGACCTCTCACTGGTCGCCATGAATCTCCGCCCGCTGCTATGCCTCCGCGAGCTGACCGTGCAGCTCGCGTCAAAACGTCACTGGTTTGCCGTGCTCCACATCATCGGCACCCTCAGTCACCCGCAAGCTGGCGTGGATGGGCGCGGGCTTCCACCGCTGCGCTGTGTGACGTTGGTGCCACAGGTCCTGCGCGGCGAAGAGGGTATCACCGCGTACAACCGGGAGTTTGCACGCGTCAGCACGGTGCTTGCGGGCGTGCCAACGCTTGAGCGGTGCACGCTCAACCTGCGCAAGGTGCACAATGCATCTGACATGCTCGAACATCACAAGGCGTGGTTCAACGAGCATATGGCGGAGCTGCATAGGAGGGACTTACTGCGCTTCGTGTCGTGACGTGTCCCACCGCCGTACTATGAAAGGATACGTTTAGCGCTACCGGCTCGAAGGTCGTTGAATTTCCGTGGGGAGGCTTCCCTCCCATCTCCTCCTGCTCCCTTCAAGTCATTGTCGTCCTTGTAGGCTTGAGTTGTACCTGTACATGTGTGTATGATAGAAATACAGTGTATACAGTATATGTGCTAGAGCTATCTCCGACTTCTTCTCTATCACGTACAACACTCAACAACGCATGCAATCGGTACGCCCAATCAACATGGATGAAATGCCGGTTGGGAATGGATATGGGGTGTCGATAGTAAGGTTGGCTCCATGCTCGTCGTTCCTTTCAAAGAGAGGATGCGAGCACCCCAAGTCTACTCGGTAAGGCGAAAAGGCATCGCCATCGGGTTTGGTCTTACTGGGCAGCGGTCCAGCGGCTGCTGAATTAGTGAGCGCGAGATCAGTAGTGCCGTACGACGCCGACGACAGTTCACCTCTGCGTCCGTTGTCATCGACTCTCATAACTCAATGTCAAACGACCCTAGCGAGCCAACTGACCACTTGAAGTTAGATGCACCTGACGTGTGCAAGGAAAATCAGTATGTACTAACGCACAATTACATACCTGGGACGTATCACTGAGGGACCGAGCACGACAGGCACCGACTATATAATTCGTTGCGGGAATTCATAGTACTTGCCTGTGCACCCATCGTCCACGCTCATAGCTCAGTCGTCAAATGCTGCCCCGCTGGTCTAAGGGTATAAGCAAGCCACTCGAGGCTACGCAGCCACCACTACTGCGGAACGCGCTCCCTTTTGAGATCCTTTCGATCATCTTCGACTGTGTTGCCCAGTCATTTTCAGCCCGTAAATCTCACCTGGAGTTCAATGCACCTAACTACTCAGGGCATAGAATGTGCTTTAATCAAGCCGGATACACAGAGAGCGAAGCGGCCTACAAGACATGCCTCATCTCGCTCGCACTCGTCTGCCGACGCTGGCACGCCGCTGCCCACCCGCACCTCCTCCCCTTTCTGTGTTACACTTCAGACCAGGCCTTACAGCAGAAACTGGCGCTGGGCCCAAGGGGCTCCTGGCACTGCACCAAATGAACGATTTATCGGCGAATAAAATGGATTAGAAAGCAATCAGAAATTGTAAATCTTATCCCCAAACCTAGAAAACTTAACAAAAAACCTACAATGTAAGATTTGTACACGATTTAGGCTGGATTCTACTGACGCAAAAATTGATTCTTTGGCGCAGTGTGGATGTCCTGCAGTGGCTCGACTCGCAGCCTTTCCTCACTGCCTCCGTTCGCCACCTGCGGCTGATTATGACAGAGGAGACAGTCGAGGGCTCCATCGAGGACTGCGACCCCGGCCTTGTTCACACCATCCTCCTCCGGTTTCGTAACATACGTGCAGTTGAGCTTCACAATCTCCTCTTCAACAGCGCGCGGCTCGCAGCGCATGCATCCATGATCACGACAGCACACATCGCGCCAATAGACCTCGACACGCTCCTACTCTCCTACAGCACGTACCGGCCACTCTCCGCCGACGCCGTACAACTATGCACCGCTTGGTTCGGCTCTGTCTCTACGTTCATCGTGCGCGGTGACTCCAAAGCGCGCTTGATCGGCGGCGCGGTGCTAGAGAACCTTCCCGCACGACTCACTGCACGCAACCTTACGCTCGGCATTCCCGCCCATCAGGGCATCAGGGACCGCCTCCACCGCTCGCCGACGTTCGGGGACCAAGGCACAATGCGCGCACTCCATGTCACATTTGCGGAGCGTGTCTTGACTCATTCAAGTCTTTTGTGCTCCCCGCCGCGAACGTGCTCGAAGAGCTCCACCTCGACTTCACGCCGTGGTTCGCCATGCACCTCGCCGAGCGGGCTCTCCACCCCAACCTTCGGCCGCCTGTCATACGTACGTCATTGCTCTCTTCTGCTCAGTTGTGAAAGGAAACACTAAGCAGCTTATTGTTATTTTTCTTCGCGGCGTAGGCACTTTGTGGCCTGATGTCGACCTCGGTGCGCTGCTGCGCCTGCGTGAGCTGACTGTGCAGCTCGCGCTCACGGAAAATGGCTGGTTGATGGTACACTGCATCGTCGACACCCTCCTCCCCCGTCCGCAAAGTGGCGAGGATGGGCGCAGGATGCCGCCGCTGCGCTATGTGACGCTGGCGCTGCACGGCGAAATGAACGATCCCAAGCTCGAACTACGGTTCGCACACATCAGTGCAGTGCTTGCGGGCGTCCCGACGCTCGAACGATGCACGCTCGACCTGCGCGCGGTGCGCAATGCACCTGACAGGCTCGAACATTACAAGGCGTGGTTCAACGAGCATATAGCCGAGCTGCATGGGAAGGGGATACTGCACTTCGTGGTGTGACATGTTCCACTGCCGTACTAAGAAAGTATGCGTTTAGGACCACCGGCTGCATTGTTCCCCCACGTCTCGGGTGCTACTACCGGCGCGGTTTGTTTCTTCCGCTGTTCATCGAAATCCAACAGGAAATCGGATTGCAGAGAGCAGGTGTTAGGCTGGGTGGAAAGGCACCATCGTGCCCAGGCCATCCATACAATGCTGCTGACATCACGGGCGGCAGCTAGACCCCAATATCCGCCACTACTGACGCATTTCCCTCATGCTCAATCCCACGCACGCAACGCCTCCTCTCGGGTACGACCTCACTGATGCAGTACCTTGCTACGCAGATCTCGCCATTTTCGGTGAGCACGAAATCAGCAGTGCTATACGACACCCACAACGGTGCATCTCTGCGTCCATCGTCGTTGACCCTCATAACCCTGCGCCAAAGGACGCAAACGAACCATCTGACCATTCGCCGTCAGATGCACCTGCCGTGTGCAAGGAGGCCTCATTACGTACCAGCGCCCATATACCTGGGGCGTGTTACTGAAGAAGCGAGAATAATAGGCACCGACTATATAAGCGGCGTACGGTATACCTCAGATCCTCTCGTCCTTACTCACCTTTGCATCCGTCGTCCGCACGTCTTGCTCAGCCTTGAAATGCAGCCCCCTTCGTTGAAGAACATGAGCAAACCATTGGAAGCCGTGCAGCCACCCATGCTCTGGAACGCGCTCCCCTTTGAGATCCTCTCCATGATCTTCAACTACCTCGCCCCGCCCTCGCCTGTCCAAGTCTACAAGCCCGACAACAACAAAGCACTCTACACAGAAAGCGAAGTAGCCTTCGAGAGATGCTTTCCGCCACTGGCGCTTGTCTGCCGACACTGGTACGCTGCCGTCCACCCGTACCTCAACCGCTTCCTGTCCGTACGCTTCAGACCGGACCTTCCAGCGGAAACTGGAATTGACGCTGACATCGTTGGGCCTTGGCACCTCTCGATCGTTCTGCGTTGGCTGGACTCGCGGCCGTACCTCCTCGCCTCCGTTCGTCGCCTGCGGCTGATTATGGACAACGAGGCCTGCCGATGCGGGTGCGACCCGAGCCTGGTCTACGCTCTCCTCCACCGCTTCCCAAACGTGCGTGCAGTCGAGCTGTTCGATGTCGGCTTCGACCGCCCGCAGCTCGCAGCCTATGCATCTACGATCACTACAACGCATATTGCGCCAATCGACCTCGACACGCTCCTGCTCACCTACGGCGGGTACTGGCCGATCCTCTCCGACGCCGTGCAGATGTGTACTGCTTGGTTCGGCTCCGTCTCCGCGTTAATCGTACGCAGGAACTCATTTCCGAGTGAGCCCTTTGGCACTGCGATAGAGAATCTTCCCGTACGACTCGCCGCACGTACCCTTACGATCGACCTTCCCATCCTTGAGGGTGTGATGATGTACCTTCGCCGCTTGTCATCGTTCGGGGACCAAGGCACGCTGCGCATCCTTCACGTTAAGATCCCCTTGTCCGCCATCATCTCCCTCATCTCCCTCAACCTCGTCCTGCCCCTCACCGCGAACGTGCTCGAGGAACTCCACCTCGACTTCAACTTCACGGTGTATCAGCCCTTCAATCTATTCAACTTCTTCGCCTACTCCGAAGCCATTTCAGATTACGACAAGCGTACGTCATTTCTCTTTTCTGCTCTGGTGTGAAAAGAAACGCTATGCAATTTGTTTTCTAAAATTAATCTCTTTTTTTGTTCGCGGCGTAGGGTCTTTGTGGCCTCACGTCGACCTCGGCGTGCTGCCACGCCTGCGCGAGCTGACTATACAGCTCTCTCTATTGAACGGGGGCCGGACCGCCGTGCACCGCATCATCAACACCCTCCTCCCCCGTGCGCAACCTGACGAGGATGGGCGCGGGCCGCCGCCGCTTCGTTATGTAACGCTGGCACCACGGGAGTACGAGATGATGGACCCCGCGCACAAACTATGGTTCGCGCGCGTCAGCGCGGTGCTAGCGGGCGTGCTGACCCTCGAGCGGTGCACGCTCGACCTGCGCGAGGTGCGCAATGTATCTGACGGGCTCGAACATTCCAAGGCGTGGTTCAAGGAGCATATGGCGGAGCTGCATGGGAAGGGGATATTACATTTCGTGACATGACGTGTCCCACCGTCGTACTGAGAAAGTATACGTTTCGAACTCCTGACTTGCAAGCTCGTTGGATCGTTCCCCCACGTCACGTGGGGAGGCTTCCTTTCCATTCCCCCCCGCTCCACTCAAGTTGTTGTCGTGTTTGCAGATGCGTAGTCGTACCTGTACGTGTGTGTATGATAGAAATACAGTGTATACAGTATATGTGCTAGAGCTGTCTCCAATTTTTTTTTGCCTTGACGAACAGACTCGGGGTGCGCGCACCCTCTCCTTGACGGGCATGGACCTGTATGCGTTGTTGCGTGTGGTACGTAGTGGAGGAAAGGTCGCCGTCGGTTTTGCTGTTCAGTTCCCGCACTTTATTCACCTCGGACCGCCCGTCGTTTGATCCGTCGCGGACTGGCGAAAGAAAATTGGCTGTCTATGGTAGACTCTTCGAATATTATTCCTGAAGTCGTACACTGTATGTGCTACTCATAGCCCTTCGTGAGCAATGCTAGAACATGGAATATTGAATAAACTGTAATATGTATGTAGTCATACGCAGCCGCTGGATCTGTGGGAACCAGACTAATAACGGTGTGATGCACAACACCCATGGCGGTTTGCCTCTACGTCCGTCATCGTCGCTTCAAGTTCTCCGCAAACACCTCTCCACTCCTTGTTGCAGATGTTCACCGAATGCCAGGTGGGTCATGAGACATCGCATGCAGTTAGAGCCCTGAATGGCTCCAAGACATATCTTCTGTCGCCGCCCGCCACCTGCACTGACGAATGAGAACGCCTCAACATACGCGAGGACGGGGAACTATGTACGTACTAGTGCCAAATTACATACCTAGGACGTACTTATTGAGCAAAATGAACATAGTGGCACCCACTATATAATCGTTGTGGGCCCGGGACCCATTGGTCTCATCTTCTCACCGCTGCAACCATCGTCCACGCTCGCAACTCAGTCGTAAAATGCGGACCCACGCGTCAGGGAATACAAGCAAGTCATCCGAGGTACCACTGTGGAACACCCTCCATTTCGACATCCTCTCCCCCATCTTCGAGTGCGTCGCCCAGTCCTTTCCGGTTCAGGAGTACGACCAGTCGGCCACTCTACACGAGTATACGGAGAGTGAAGTGGCCCTCAAACAATGCTTCCTCGCACTCACCCTTGTCTGCCAATTCTGGCACGCCGCAGCTCAGCCGTACCTCCTCCGTGTACTGTCCATCCGTATTAGTGCGAGCCCCACGGCAGAATCTACCACTGATTCGAAGGGACTCCTGGACATCCTACAGTGGCTCGATCTTGCCCAGCCTCTCCTCCCTACCTGCGTGCGCCACCTCCGGCTGATCATGGCAGATATTCCTGAGGAGTCAGAGTCAGATGGATGCGATCCTGCTCTTCTACACGCACTCCTCCGCCGCTTCCGCGGCGTGCGCACGGTCGAGCTGCTCGATTTGCTCTTCGACAGCGAACAACTCACAACGTACGCATCCACGCTAGCTGCGGCGCACACAGAGGCAATTGACCTCGACACGCTCATACTCACCTACGGCTTCGAAGGCGAAACCGCACTTCTCTGCATGACCTGGTTTGGCAGGGTCTCCAGGCTTTCCATACGCAATGACTCATACCCAAGCACTCCCGGCAGTGCCGATAGCACACTGGATCATCTGCCCGCACGACTCGCCGCCCGCAGCCTTGTGATCGATACGGATTACCTCCCCATGAGCGTGAGAGAGTGTCTGCATCGCTCACCGACGTTTGGGAGTCAAGGCACGTTACGCGCTTTTCGCTTTATGGTCAGCGCCAGTCCGGTGGAATTCATCCACACTGAGGCACCGTTCATGCACCCTGCCTCTCAGATACTCGAGGAACTCGAGCTCGACCTCACTATATTCTCATTGGACGTCGCAGACTCCACATGTAAGTCACTTTTCTTTCTTTTATTCTGCTGTGAAGAGCACAAAGTGACTCCATATTGGTTTTTGTTTTTGCTATAGATTCGGAAGGAGGCATCGACCTTAGCGAGATGCTGCGTCTGCGTGCGTTGACGTTGCGTGTCTCACTGCTGGGCGACACCCTGCCCGCCTGGGCCGCCGTGTACACCTTTATCGGTGCCCTATGCCCGCCGCCTCCGTCGCATGTCAATGGTCCTTCCACCGCCGCCTCCGTGTGCGGGGTGCAGTGTGTCACGCTTGCGCTGCACAATGAATACGGGCTGCCTTATAGGAAATATGGCGCTCAGTTTGCGCAGGTCGACACGGCGCTCGCAGGCGTGCCGACCATTGAACAGTGCACGCTCGACCTCAGAAATTTCCGTAATGGGTCTGGCACGCTGGAGGAGTGCAAGACATGGCTCAGAGACCATATGGCAGGGCTGCATGCAAGAGGGGTGCTGCGGTTTGTCGCGTGAATCTTAGAGTGCAGGAATGGGCGTTCGTGTGGTAGTTCGGGTGGATGATGCGGTTGATACTTGTACAACATCGATTTTAATTCTTGGAATGATCATGCTGCAGACTGACTTTACCGGTACGGATATGGTGGCGAGTCGCAGTGCACAGTGGCACAGTGGTATCATCCCGGCAACGTTGCACAGAAGCTCCTTATGCATTATGCAAACTCGTAAGGCAATGCCGAGTGAGAGATATAGACACGGCCCGCCTAGTAAAGCAATACAATGTTGGAGGCCGTACAAAGGTGTTCCGGCGTCTGCTGGACGGGTGGACTAACAGGGCCGCACGACGCCCACGCTGAGTCGCCGCTGCACTAATCCCTCTCCGTTTGTCGAAGGACGCAAGTGAGCAGTCTGACTGCCCCTCGTGAGATTTGTCTCAGTACGCACCAGTGCTCAATCACATACCTAGGATGTGGGACACCAGTACTGATGACCCAAATGCAGCCACGCTCGTCAGAGGATATGCAGTCACCACTGCTCCCTTTCGACATCCTCTCCATAATCTTTGACTACCTCGCCCCGTCCTTCCCGGCCCAGGAATACAATCCTAATCTTGACAGAGCTGGCTACACAGAGAGTGAAGTAACATTCAGGAAATGCTTCCTACCACTCGCGCTCGTCTGCCGACACTGGCACATCGCTGCCTACCCGTACCTCAATCGCATCCTGTCCATACGGTTCAGACAGAGACCAGGCCTTACACCGGAAACAGAAACCGAAACTGGCGTCGTTGGGCCAAAGGGACTCCTGGACATCCTGCAGTGGCTCGACACACAACCGTTCCTCCCTGCCTCCGTTCGCCGCTTGCGGCTGATTATGGTGAACGAGCCAGTCGAGAGCTCCGATAAGTCAGCAGAGAGCTTAGACAAGCCATTATCAAGCGGATGCGATCCGAGCCTGGTGCACATCCTCCTCCGCCGCTTCCACGGCGTACGCGCAATTGAGCTTTCCAATCTGGTCTTCGACAACGAGCAGGTCTTAGCGCATGCATCCACGATCATAACCGGGCACGCAGACGTCGCGCCCATGAACCTCAACGTGCTCGTGCTCGCTTACGACGCGCAGCGGCCGCTGTCTGCCCACACCGTGCAGCTGTGCACTGCCTGGTTTGGCTCCGTCTCCACGTTCATAGTGCGCGGCGACTCCAAAGCGGGCTTGATAGGCGGCGCGGTGCTAGAGGGCCTTCCTGCACGACTGGCCGCACGCACTCTCACGATCGACGCTCCCATCCATGAGGGTGTCAGGGAGCGCCTCCACTGCTCGCCGACGTTCGGGGACCAAGGCACACTGCGCGTGCTCCACCCCAGGCTCGCGCTGCACTCGTACGATCCCCTTGGCACGTTCATGCGCCCTGCCGTGCACGTCCTAGAGGAGCTCCATCTCGACTTCACACCGTGGCTCCCCCTCCGCCTAATCCTAACCGAATACCCTCTCGACCCTGCACCCTTTTCATACAAACGAGTCATGAGTACATCACTTGCTACTCTCTTACCGAAGAAAACGAAGAACTGACTTCTTCTTCTTCAAGATATAGCTTGTTCAGAGCCCGTTGTCCACCTCGGCGAGATGCATCGTTTGCGCGAGCTCACTATACAGCTCCCGGTGTTGCATGAGTGCTTCGCCATCGTGCAACGTATAATCTCCACCCTCGTCCTGCGTCCGCAGACTCATGATGATAACAAGTATGAGTTTCCGCCGCTGCGCTGTGTGACGCTGGTGCTGCATGGCGTATGGACCATCCTCGTTCACCAGTACTGGTTCATGCGTGTCAGCGCGGTGCTCGCGGGCGTACCGACGCTCGAGCGGTGCACGCTCGACCTGCGCGCGTCTGGGTCACGGGAGGAGGACAAGGTGTGGTTCATTCAGTTCATGGCGGAGCTGCATGAGAGGGGGTTGTTGCACTTCGTGGTGTGACGTGTCCCACCGCTATACTGAGAAAGCATGCACTTAGGACTGCCGGTTGGAGATGACGGACTGCAGAGCGTGTTAGGCTAGGTAGAAAGGTGACATCGTGTTCGTGTTATCTACACAACGCTATCGACACCACCGCGGCCAGCTTGCGCCCAACCCCCACCACTACTCACGCATTCCCCGTATGCCCTCCCGATCCCACGCAGCCCGAGCAGCCAACACTCGCGCAACCGCTCGCTCGCTCGTGTACCTCGTCACGCAGGCCCCCGCCGTGTTTGTGTGAGTCTTCAGTCCCTCCCCTATGTTTGTTTCTGTGTTATTGTTCCGTTGCATTGCCGTTATCACTATCCTTCGTATCACCGTTCGCATCACCGTCCTGTTGACGTTGTCTGCATACGTTTATTCGCTGTATTACAACTGCATATGCTCCTCCGACGCACAAACACCACGGTCTGCCCCTCCCACTTACACACACAACACGCCTAGTGCATGCAGCCCCGCCACACGCTCCCTAAATCATGCCTTGCGCTGCTCCAACATAACACCAACCGCATCGAGCATATTGCGCAGATTAGTTGCGCAAGCAATTACTCGATAGTAAATATAGAGTCGGACATCGTAAATGAAGGTGCGAATCACATGTACTGTACTGTAAAGATTAAAAGCAAATAGATGTAAATAACTAATTCATTGCCCAGTTGTATGTGCAACACTACTCATAACTGCACAAATCCACCTCTGATTGTTGAAGCACGCAAGTGAGCCGTCTGACTGCACCTCATTAGATTTTCAGTACGCACTAGTGCCTAATTACATACCTAAGGTATAGGATAGTAGTACTAATGAACCAAATACAACAGGCACTCGTAGCCCAATCGTGAAATGCAGCCACGCTCGTCAAAGGATATGAGCAAGCCATCCGCAGCCATGCGGCCACCACCGCTAAGGAATGTGCTCCCTTTCGAAATCCTCTCCATGATCTTCGACAGCGTTTCCCAGCCCCTTTCGGTCCAGGTCTACAATCCCACCAAAGCTGACTACACAGAGAGCGAAGTAGCATACAAGAAATGCTTCCTGCCACTTGCCCTCGTCTGTCGACACTGGCACGTTGCTGCCTCCCCGTACCTCAACCGCATACTGTCCATACGCTTCATACCAGGCCTTACAGCAGAAACTGGCGCTGGTCCCAAGGGGCTCCTGGAGGTTCTGCATTGGCTCGACACACAGCTGTCCCTCCCCGGGTCCGTTCGCCGCTTGCGGCTGATTATGGCAGACGCGCCGGTCGAGAGCTCCGATGAGCCAGTATTAAGCGAAAGCGACCAGCTCAACGCCCTCCTAGGGGTAAATCTAGGGGCAAACAAGCCAGTCGAAATCTCTGATGAGCAAGTATTAGGCGGATGCGACCCAAGCCTGGTTCACACCCTTCTCCGCCGCTTTCCTAACGTGCAGGCAGTCGAGCTTTTCAATCTCATCTTCGACCACAAGCAGGTCGTAGCGCATGCATCCACGATCACAACGGCGCACACAGATAACTTCACGCCCATTGACCTCGACACGCTCGTGCTCGCCTACAGCGCGCAGCGGCCTCTCTCCGCCAACGTCGTGCAGCTGTGCACCGCCTGGTTCGGCTCCGTCTCCAGGTTCACCGTGCGCAGCGACTCAAAAAGAGCCTTGATCCCCGGCGCTACGCTAGAGACCCTTCCCGCACGACTCGCCACACGCACCCTTACGATCGACATTCCTGTCCATAAGGATGTCATGGAGCGCCTTCGCCGTTCGCCAACGTTCGGGGACCAAGGTACGCTGCGCACGCTCCACGTCAAGATTGGAATGACCATCGTCGACTCCCTCGACTCCCTCAACCTCGTCGTGCGCCCCGCCGCGAACGTGCTTAAGGAGCTCCATCTCGACTTCACGCCGTGGGTCAAACCGAACCTCACCCCATACGAGGTCATTAAATACTCCACAGTCTTTGTATCAGGCAGCGAGCGTACGTCATTGCCCTCTTCTGCTCCGTTGTGTAAAAGAAATGCTAAGTGGTTTTTAATGTATTTTTGTTTATTTTCCGTTCGCGGCGTAGGCTTTTCGTGGCCCATCGTCGACCTCGGCGCGTTACCGCGCTTGCGCGAGTTGACCGTGCAGCTCGCGTTGAATCAGGAGTGGCTCATCGTGGGCCCCATCATGGACACCCTCCTCCCGCGCCCACAAACTGACGAGAATAGACGCAGGCTTCCGCCGCTACGCTGTGTAACGCTGGCACTGTACGACGGATGGGGCGTCAGATCGTACGGGCAGGAGTTCACGCGCGCCAGCGCGGTGCTTGCGGGTGTCCCGACGCTGGAGAAGTGCACGCTAGACCTGCGCGCGATGACTGATGTGTTCAGCCAGTCCGAGCAGCGGGAGGCGTGGCTCAGGGAGTACATGGCAGAGCTGCATGGGAAGGGGGTATTGCACTTCGTGGTGTGACACAGCGGTGGTCTGTACTTGGAGCTCACACCAAAAAGTATATGTTAAACCCGGCATTTAGTGTAAAAGCTGTCGCTTACAGGTAAACTTTTATATCTACGTGGTCTACTTCAATATTAGCGGAAAAAGTTAGCTGTATCCCCGCCCGTCTGCTTCGCAACCACTCCTTGAACACAGCGCAGAATCGCCCTGTCTGCATAGGAACAGTCGCATGCATATGCATCGCCTACGCATACCAACACCCTCACACCCGCCCTCAAGGCTCGCACGACGATACGCAACACGCCCCGCGCTCTTCCAGCACGACATCGATTGCACCGAGCGTATTGCGCAGGTCGAGCGTGCACTGTTCAAGCGTCGACACGCCTGCGAGCGCCGCATTGAGGAGTTCGAACTGCGGCGAGACCCCAGATATGACATCCCTAGATCCATGGCGTCGTCGTACAATAACAGGGCGGGTAGTCGGCGCACGGCAGAGGCGGGCGGAAGGTGTGGACGATGTCGTGTAGAGCGGCCCAGCACCTCTCGCCAGACACCAGCTGGAACTCGACGGACAGCTCGCGCAGCCGCGGCATCTCGTGCAGATCGATATCGACCGCTCCAGGTTCTACAGCAGATCCGAGAAAAATTAGAATTCGGCAATGTTAGCGGCGAGAAAGTAAGGGGGAGATGCGCACCTGTCTGGTTCTGCCCGCGCACATAGGATGAGGTGAAGTTCAGATGGAGCGCCTCGAGGGTGGCCTGCGAGAACGCCGTGAGCGCGGCACGCAGGACGCGCAGTGTCCCCGTCGCGCCGAACGTTGGAGCGCGATGCAGGCACGCCGCAATGCGCGCAAGGACGCCATACGTGTCGAATACGAGGGTGTGCGCAGCGAGCCGTGCGGGGAGACCGTCCAATGCGTCACTCACAAGCACATTCCAGGTCGCAGCGGGCGCGGCGCGCACGATGAACGTGGAGACGCGCCCGAACCAGGCAATGGAGAGCTGCGCGGCGTTAGCGGCAGACGAGACACGCCGTACGCGCGTATGACTGTATCCACGTTGATTGGGTCGGCATCTGTCGTAAGTGTGAATACATGTGCTGCGAGTTGACCTATGGCAAAGATAGGGTTGACCAGTTCGACCGTGCGCATGCGCAGGAAAAGGCGGAGGAGTGCGTAGGAGGGCTGGGTCGCGCCCCTCCACATCGGCTCGGCCATGATCAACCGCAGGTGGCGCACGGTGGCAGAGAGTGGGGGCTGCGTGTCGAGACGTTCAGGAGCCAGCTAGGTTGAAGTCCGCATCGTAGTCTTGAACGGGAAAAGACACGGCGGCGTGGTTGAAGACGATGGAAGATACGTGGAGCGGGAGGTTGCTCGACTGCGGTACAATGCTTGTGTCCATTGACGAGCGGAGGCGCATGTGAGAGTATGGACGACGAACGCAGGGGTGAACGTCCACCGTGGTTGTCACCGCACTGTATGCATGAGTACGCACGGATCACCACTTGCCCACGCACTCTTGCAGCCGGTCATCATCAGGCCAAAAACCTGATATGGTGGTGAACATTCCGACTTGGGTGTGATACATGAATGTTTTGCATGGTGATTTCTTCGTTTTTTGGAGGTGCGAGCATTGACCATTCATGAGATCTCACTGTGGGAGCATCCGCACGATGCTTATGCTTGCTGTCTTCGTGCTGTTTGCTCATATTGTGGCCATGGAGGATATATACTGGGCTTTCTATTCATATTGGCTTATCCATTGTATGCGTGGTGAAGGAGAGGTCGCCGACAGTCCTGCTGTTCGCACTGCGCGTCTATGGCCCTGAGGACTCCCTCGACTCCCTTGTGCGACCCGCCGCGTGCGTGCTCGAGGAGCTCCACCTTGACTTCACGCAATGGCTCATGTCGCCCCGCGCCCTGCGCGAGTACGGCTTCCAGGTTCTAGACACTATGACCAGGCGCGGAGAATGTACGTTGCTGCTCTCTTCTTCTCTTTTGTGAAGAACCTCAAGCACTTTTCTCGTTCACGGTGTAGACTTCAACGAGCCTGTCCTCACCCTCAGTAAGTTGCACTGCTTGCGCGAGCTGACCGTGCAGTTTGCGGTGAACTATCCGTGTTTGAATATCGTGCTTGTCACCATCGGCAGCCTCCTCCCGCGTCCGCGAACTCACGATGGTGGCGAGGTCGAGCACGGGTTGCCTCCGCTGCGTTATGTGACGCTGGCACCGTACGGGGAATTGAGCGTCGCCAGACGCCAACTGCAGTTCGCGCGTGTCAGCGCGGTGCTTGCGGGCGTGCCGACGCTAGAGAAGTGCACGCTCGACCTGCGCGCGACGACCACAGCGTCCGTCCGGCTCGAGAAGCACAAGGCGTGGTTCAGGGAACACATGGCGGAGCTGCATTGGAAGGGGGTGTTGGACTTCATGGTATGATGAGACGGTGTCGTGGACGAGGTGATCGCGAATCGATTGCGCCTTTCTAGTTTCTTTCTTGGCCTATATTGAGCGAGCGATTTGATGTTGATTTTCGTAGTGATAGCGAAGGAGGTCGAGTTGCGACGGAGTCCGACGCCGTAGCTTGCTCCCGATATGATCGGCGCATCAGATGCGCTGTTATGATTTAGCTACGTTCTCCGCTCACCGCGTACTATATGCTACACATTAAATATAATAACTCGGGCTACGAGCCGGCGTACAAGCAGCATGGCAAGCAGTCGACGCGATGTTCGCGCGTGTCGACCCTCGAACCGTGTACGCTCGGTGCTGGAACAGCGCAAGGGGTGGTTCAGGGGATGTATGGCAGTGCTGCAAGGGAGGGGGATGTCGCAGTTTGTCACGTGAGTTTTTGAGCTCAATGTTGTGTTTGTTTCGTGCATTGGGTTGCGTGGATGTTCCAGGTTCTGCTACGAGTAGTGCCTATGTGTGATTCAGTGGGCGTAGTAAAGCAAAACGGAGCGCCGAACGTAGTAGGCGCCAACTATATAGTTAGGATATTGCCCGAGAACGCACTGTCCTCGTCTGTTCACTGTCGTGTCCGTCATTTACGCTCGCAGCTCAGCCGTACAATGCAGGCCCGCTCGTCGGAGGATACATCCGGAGCAAGACAGACGGTGTCGCGATGGGGCGCGCTCCCTTTCGACATACTCTCCATCATCTTCGACGACGTCAGCAAGTCTTTGCCAGTGCAGGACTATAATGCGGACACTGCTCGCGCCGACTACACTGAAAGTGAAGCAATCCTCAAGAAATACTTTCTCGCGTTCGTCCTCGTCTGCCGGCACTGGCGCGTCGTTGCCCAGCCATCCCTCATCCGCGTACTATCCATACGCTTCGGATCGAGTCCTACAGCAGATATCGCTGCTAATCCAAGGGGGCTCTTGGACATTCTGGAATGGCTCGACACTCGGCCCCGCCTCCCTGTCGGTGTTCGCCATTTGAGGCTGATCATGGCTGACACTCCCGGCGAGCCAGATTCGAGCGGCTGCGACCCGTATCTGTTCTACGCCCTACTCCGCCGCTTCCCCAAGCTGGACACGGTCGAGCTGTTTGATCCGGCCTTCGACTACTACCAGCTCGCTGCGTACGCGTCAGCGCACACAGAAGACGAAGTCGACGTGGCCGCGCCAATTGACGTGAACACGCTCCTACTCGCCTATGGCGGCGCCGTCCGCGATCCCTCCCTCGACGCAGCGCTGCTCTGCTTCTCCTGGTTCGGCGCCGTCTCCTCGTTCATTGTGCGTACCACCTCAGACTCGTGGTGGGATGCTGATGACGGCTTGAACGATTTACCTGCGCCGCTATGTGCGCGCGCATTCATGTTCGACGTGCCCACCCTCCCCGAGGTCCTCGTTGAGTGCCTGATCAACTCACCGACACTCGAGGCGCTGCGCGCGGTGCGCGCACCGTTCACTTTGTATTCACTCTTGCACAACGCCTGGAGCCAGTTGGAGTCAATTCACCTTGACCTTCCGACACACGCATCGGAGGATTCCTCACTGGGTGCGTCACTGCCTTTGCGGTATGCTGTGATGCGCAGAGACTAACCTGGTTTTTTGTGCACGTGCAGATCCTACGCTGATCGACATCGACTTCGGCGAGATGCCGCACTTGCGGGATCTGTCACTGCGGTTCTTAGTGGCACGCAACGAGCCGCGCGGTTTGGCTTGTTGGGCAGTTGTGCATACCCTCATAGAGACTCTCCGCTCGCGTCCGCCAGCCAAACATTCTCTCCTTACGGCCGATAGCGGGGTGCGGCACGTGACGCTGAAACCGTACGACCTCGGCATGTACGTCGAGAGGCCGCTGCCACCGTTCATGAGGCACGGGCCGCAGTTCGCGCGCGTCGCCAAGGCCCTTGCGGACGTGCCGACGCTCAAGCGGTGCACGGTCGACACGCGCGGTGTGACTGAAGTTCTCGACATCCTCGACATTATAATGATGGGGGATATGAAAATACTGGGTGAGAAATTGCATTTCGTCTCACAGTAGAGTGGTCCGCGCATTTGTTTGGGCTGGGTTCCGTCTTTGTGGTCGTTCTGGGCTCTGTCTATGTAGATGGGGCGAAATATGCTGTTTGCCGAGAATGATTCGCGAAGCAAGTTCACTTTTAGGCGGTGATGTATGCTGGCTTATACAAGTCGCGGTGTATTGTGGCACAATTGCATTGCTGAGACGTCGAGCGAAAGACCTGCGCAAACTCGATGCTCGCTACAACACTGAGCGGATACCCTTCGGACCGCCCGTCGTTTGATCCGTCTCGCGCGTGAAAATCAGTGCGGTATTGGCGCCCAATTACATCGTGTTTTGGTCACGGTTCGCAGTCTGCTTCCGATTGGAGCGACGGTCTGCAACTGTAAGTCGGCACCAGCAGCAGTTTGTTACTGTACATAACGTTTACGGTGCCCACTCGTTCGTTCGTTTGCCTGGAAGAAAGACGGCTGCACACCGCTTAGTCGGAGTCTCTTTGACAGTAGGTGCACACATACTGTATGATATCCGCACTCCTTAACTTCTAGGCATAGGGATACCACCAGATCCCTAAAGCCGCTCATTCCTCCAGTTGCACAGGACAGAATGGCTGAATCTGGCTCATCGCTCGCGGCGGAACGCGTGCCCCTCCTCCAGCACGACCACAACCAGCAACGCGAGGAGGAGCACCCGGACGCGACAACGGAGGTGTACCCGGTCATCCAGATGATACGCAGTGTCAGTTGCCCTTCTTAGCCTTCTCCACTCGAGCTTCACTCGCACTCACGCTGATAAAATTTGTGCACGCAGGACGTGACGGTACGCACTCTCCTGTTGCACACGCGATGTACTAACGCGTCGGAATGTTCATAGCATTTTATAGGTGAGCTGGTCTGTCTATGCGCTGCAGGGACATGGTCTGACGTACACACACAGACACACCATTGTCGTACGAAGCAGTGCGTTCGCGGCCCTACGCGTGTCTTCGTGGTGCCCGCTGACCCATAATACAGCTCACAGCCCCTGACCTGACCTATACGCTCGTGCGCCCGCTGGAGGAAAAATATGCAGCCATCCAGCGGCGTGGCAATCTCGCCGTCGTATTCTGCCTGCTACTCAACCGCGCCTACTTTGCACGGGACACGCACCCGACGACGCATGCGCTCTCACGTGCCCGTGCGACGCTGTGCGAGCTCCTTGCTGTGCGTGCGCTGCGCGCCCACGCCGCTAGGGGCGTGCGAGAGCTCGCACTCGCATGCACCACGAGCTGGCCCGTGTATGCTGGTGCACGCGGCGAGCTGCTCAGGCGCGCACAGGAGGAGCGCGAGGACACGGGAGACTTGCAGGCAGAGCGCGTCGGCAATGCGCTCGAGGTCGCAATTATTAGCCAGGCGAAGGGATTCATCAAGAGCGCGGCGTGCCAGAAGGTGATTGATGGAATTTGGAGGTGTGTGCTCGCGGTTCTCTTCTCCTTTGCCTTTGTCCCTGGCCTGTGGCGGATGTGTGTGCTGGTGCTCACGAGCGGCGTGCAGCGGGAAGATCGTGTACCAGGCGGACAGCAGCCGGTCGATATTGTCGGATGTGAGTGGCTTCTTCTTCTTGTGCGACCTATGCGGTGTGGGCAATGCTAAGTAAATAATACATGGCAGACATACAAACGCACACCCATCCACTTTTACGACCCGCACAAGGCTCCTTTGCTCGACCACTACAGGTGCACCCGCCCCTCCCCACCTTCCTCCATTGCGTCGCGCTAAATTGCAGCCCCTTGCAGACTTAAAGTACCTGCAGTACGCTCCGTGCTCGAATACATAAAGTGCGTGCGCTCGTACGGACCCCTTTCACCACGCCGCACTGACTCGCCAACCAGTTTCCTTATCCTCTTTGTCCTGTTCATATTCGCACTCGAGTTCAACTCGCTCGACTCGGTGAACGCGTCCGAGGGCATATTCATGATCTACGCTTTGGGTTTCACGCTCGAGAAGGTCGCCGCGATGCAGGAGCACGGGATCAAAGGTGCGTGCTCCTTGTGTTGCTTGGGAGTGCAGAGCTGACGGACGCGCGTTGCGGGCGATAGTGTACTTCAAGGGCACCTGGGTACGTTCGCTGATCTTCTCGTCGCGCCACGAGCTTACAATTCTCATAGAACGGATTCGACCTTGCATTCGGTACGCCATTTCGTTTCCTGCGCATATGAGAGATTTGCCTGTGACTGACTTGCATGTGATTTTTCTGTGGTTTGCAGTGACTCTGTTTTGCACGTACACCGTTCTTCGGCTGTATGGAGTTTACCATGACCGTGCGCCACTTATTTTGCCTCTCAGCTATCAATGTTTGAGCTGACATCATGTGCTCCCAACGAATTTCAGGCTTGTGGGCTCGGACAACAGGAATGGACTTTCTCGCCATCATAGCCGTACTGATGTTCCCTCGGTTCGTACTGACCCTCCATCCCAATCCCACCAAAATATACTAACCTCCCGACGCGATACAGACTGGCGTTTGTCACATTCAAGAACAACCTCATGGTGCTATCGCTGCGCGCGATGATTGTGCAGTTCGTTGCGCTCATTCTCATCGCCGCGTTCTGCTTTGGTGGGTTCCTGTATGCGCTCTGGACGTACGCTCCTCTTTATTTTCTCCTTCTGTGCTGTGAGACATCTGACTATGGTTTGTTTGAAGGCTGAGCCGGAACCAAGCCGGGTAAGCTTTACCCTTTGTTTTGGCTCTCGACGTAGATTGCTGAATGGGACATGCGCAGGTACTCTGCGGGGTAAGCCACAGCAACCTCCGTCACCGTCCCATCTTCGCTCACGATATACCTCGCTAGGCAAATTGCATGGTGGATGCTCGACCTCTACTTTGGGCTCGATGCCTCCGGTTTCGACAAGTCTAGTCAGTCGCTCCCTCGTCCATGTGGACCATGTTTGTTTGAGTGACCTAAACTGGTGTTGTAGTGGACTTCCATCCGGTATTTGGCCCATTCATGATGATCACCTACGCGTGCCTAAGCAACACGCTTCTGCTCACTGGTGAGTTCCTCCTTGCTTTTCGTCGTCAAGATTCCGCTGATGCAATTGACGCGGACAGTACTCGTGTCGGTGCGTCTCTTTCCCCGCCGTTGATTTTCCTTCCCCTGACGAACACACGGGTTTACTCAGATTTTGTCACATACGTTTACAACAATCAACGACGATGCTGCCGCAGAGGTACGTTCCTAACCCCATCCTTTTTAAATGACCCGCGTGCATCATCTGATGGCTTTGGTAGGCTATGTTTCGACGCGCTGTGTCGACTATCGAGGGGTAAGTTCACATTCCCGCATATATCCCCTATGTTCACATCTGTTGATGATACGCAGCGTGAAGGCAGATTCGTTGTTCTCTTACCAGCCACCCGTGAACCTCATCGCGCTCTGTGTGATGTTGCCGGCGAGTTATATCTTGTCCCCGCGGTGGTTCCATAAGGTTTGTGCACCGCTACGCTGAGTTGCGGTGATCATGCTGACGAATTTACGGCTTGCTCAGGTCAACGTTTTCACTATCAGGTAGGCCTCATATCTTCTCAACAAAATATTCATCTCACCCGAAACCTTGTATTTTTAGGGTGACAAGTTTCCCGATACTGCTGCTGATTGCGCTGTATGAGCGGCAGGCGAAACGGTCGGGCTCACTCACATTCTACGAGACCATGTCTGCTGCTGCCGAAAAAGTGTTTGACACGCTTCCACGTGGGCTGAAGAGACTCTGTGAGTCTATATGGCTTTCGTCGTGGGTTGGCTAACTTACAGTGTTATATAGCCCTCTTTGAGGGGCTCGCCGGTGCCGACGCAGATATCGACGCGGTCCGTCTCTCTCTTCCGTTTTGCCTGTGGCACAACAGCCTGATATATGTCCATACAGATTTTCGAACTCGAAGACTCTGAACACGACGACACCGAAGCCGACGAAAGTGCGCTGGACATGAACGACGGCGGCGCGATCCCTCCCATCGACATCCGCAGTGGTCGGCGCCCCTCCCAGTCCTCGCGCCGCCCACGCGTGTCGCATTCCAGCGCACACACCAACGGCCCTGCCCACCCCTCGCCGCCTGCCTCGCCGCGCAAATCAGAGGGTGGTCGGTCCCCGCCCTCGCCCGCCCCGAGTCACGTCCCGCTACCGCGCACACGACTGGCGTCGCTCGTCACGCGCGTCGCGGACGGTTTACAGAATGCGCCGAGTCCGCTCGCGCAGGTCTTCCAGCCGCTGATCATGCACGAGGAGCAAGCGGACGCCGCGCCGCCCGACGGCCACAATGGTCCCCAGCTTGCCGGCAACACGCCGCCTGGTGCAACAGGGATCAGCTATGGTCCTGCGACGCGCCGCCGGCTCTCGTCTATGGTCCAATCTCAAGCGTCTCAGTACCAGTTTCCGCATCCGCACCCGCAACAGCAGCAGCACCGACGCGCCATGTCTACGGCCACTGGGGACTCGTTTGTGCCTACGAGTCCGTCGCAGGGATTGGGCCTGAGGCGGTTCCCTGTCGCTGGAGGTGCACCGAGCACGCTAGCTGCGGAGCCGCTGTCGGAGAGTCCTGACCAGGGTCGTGGCATGAAAGGCAAAAATGACAACGACACGGATAGTGAGGAGGTCGAACCTGAGCAGGCAAGTCAGATCGAGGAAGAGGGGCCGGAGGGTGCGCTGGAGAAGAAGCTGGAGAGAATGGAGATGAGGCAGAAGAGAATTGAGCAACTGTTATTGCAGCTGGTGGAAGATCGTAAAGGGTCTTAGTGCACATATGTCCTCTCAGCATGCAGGAGGGTTTTTCTTTCAGTATTTAGTATTCAGTCACTGCGCATCGTTGCCCGCATTAATATGAACAAGACGTCTGGTATACATTAGTTTGTACTTAGATAGAGTAGATGCTAATTTTTGTGGCCTGTAGGACTGTACGCACAAACACGAAGACACTGTTACCCGTTATTCACAATGAAACCCGATTAGTACACGCCAGGGATGAACTTGTACTTGACGATGGAACAGTAGCGCTCCCAGTCTTTTCCGTACTTGCGCGCACATCTATGCAGAGCATGGTTCGTCAGCCCTCGGTGTAGATGCAGTATAGAAGTACTGACCTCTCAAAGTCACGACCGACACGGTGAACGAGGACGGCGATGAAGAAGACCGAGTAGAAGTAGGGGATGGGCGAGCATGTGCCCTGGCACAGACCCCAGGTGAGACTCATGATCCAGTCGGCGACGTAGTTCTATAGAAAAAGATTATAAAATATTCGCAATGAATAGTTGATTTGTGCACTCACGGGCTTGCGAGACCATGCCCACCAACCGTCAACAAGCAGACGGTTGCTATTCAAATATGTTAATGACATCATCCACAGGGATAATTGAAATTTAGAGCTCACCCGTGCGCCGTTTGGATGAACTTGGGATCATGCAAGGTGCCGTACGGTAGCTGAGGGAAGGTCTTGCGGTACGACGTGATACCCTGAGTTTGCATCTTGAAACGACTTTTCTGCGACATAGACGTGTCCCAAATGTAGTATGCTCCCAGAAGAGTGCCGAACAGGAGGACGTAGGTGGGAGTGGAGAAACGGTAGTTCTCCGGGTCGTGTGTGGCCATGTAGACGACGGAGTAGATGTATGACTGTAGGAGCTGTGAGCCTCATGACTTCTCCTAGGAAAGATGCTACTCACGAACGGCACTCCGGCGAAGTTCCAGAAGATAACCAAGAAGCCCCATCTGCACAGTGGTTGGTTAGTTAGATTTCTTGGCTCGTTGATAGTATTGCGTACTTCTCATGGAACATATCCCACGTTTGAGGAATGCATTCCTCTCCCTTGATGCTGCATAGCTATGAGTTAAGGGTGAGCACAATAAGATGCGATATACTCACCATGCATTGAGGTAGAGCCATGTAGCGAGACACATGAAAGCCATATTCTGAAATAGTGTGAATAGAGTCCGCTCTGCGCAGAGCGACTGAGGCTTACCGGCGTGACGTAACCATATTGTTCGTATTGCTTGCAGGCTCCGGAAACCGAGATGAAGAACACCAATACCCATGGAATGCGGACTTCAAGCCACATCTTGAGGTCGATAGGCCCAATACGAGGGTTCAAGCACGCTCCCATGAAGACGTCGTAGATGAAGTTGCCAGACATGCGAATCTGGTTGCCGGTGGCCACCGTGAGGAAGTACATCCCGAACGACACGCCGAAGCCGACAATCATCGCCACACTCATTAGGTGGCCAAAGTTGTCGATGATCTCGGTGAGACGGAAGATGCCAGTGACGTGTAGGATGGCAGCGGTGGCCCAGGTGATATAAATAGACCAGAGAGCGTTGCACTTGTACATCAAGGTCTTGTAGCCTAGGGAAGGGACCGGCAGACCTTCCTGCATGTAACCGGGAACAATACCAGCAAGGATGAGTTGGTAGGCCATCAAACCGCCGTAGATTTTCCAGGCAACTAGGTTGGGGCTGGCATCCTAGCCGAGGCATGAGCATCGTAGAACGTTTGAGTATATGACACTACTTACGACACGGATGTGTTCCCACATGCGACCCAAGAAGGGCACCAGGTCGTCCACGGACTTGGGGAAGACAAGCTGACCGTCATAGAATACGAGGCAAATCCAGAGATAGTACATGAGGATAGGGAATCCAGTCATGATAGATACGACACCCCATGGCCCTCCGAACTCATACCTGAGACGTTCATTAGCTTTACTCTATAGCGCGAACTGCTGGCACGTACTCGGTATGGGAGTCGAGGATCTTATCAGTCTTTTTGCCTTCCTCGGTAGGAGTCACTATGCTGCCATTGCCGTTCACGGCGCGCTGGCGCAGGCCGTTTGAGGACACTGTGGCCGTGGAGGACATCTTGGACGTCGCCTGTGGTGGTGGTCGCGCTCTTTTTCGTGTCGATACTTCAGTCGCGTCAATGGTACGAGGCGCCTAATAAATACTGTGGCCGAGTTGCCCGTACTCATCGAGCTGTTATTCATTTCACCCACAGCTGTAATTTATTGGAGCGTACCCGCTAAGCATAACAGACTCTTGAGTAGACTCGTTGAAATGGACATGTGTGTGCCCCTATCCCTCTTAACAATACAGAAGGATACTGACAGCTGGTATACCAAGACGTCATAACGATAACTGATTCTCACTCTGTGCTAGCCTTGACCTATTGTACCACCTTAACTCCTCAGGGGTACCCGCGTGAACTACAATCTTGTCCACAAACTACTTGGAAGTCCCCGGCATATCAAAGACTTCGTATACATGCTGGACCGTCTGAACGACGACGTCCTCGTGCTTATCTGCGCAGCCGCGGCTGCTCAGGTGAGTGATTGCACGAACGGAATCGTAAACTAAGTTCTGGATCTTGCTTGCCAGGATACACCTTTGATTGCCCTGTCCGAGACATGCAGACGTCTCAGGATATTCTGTCTGCCCCACATATTTCGTTCGATCTCACTCCGCTGCGCCGACAGTGAGACCTGGGACAACGCTAGGCAGAAATTGCTTACATGGGACCCTGCATCGTCGACATACGTGCGGTACGTACTTAACCTATGACTTTCAGTCTTAACGTACCAACAGGCGGACCTTTCTAGTGAGCTGTCTGTTCTGCTCCCAATAGAGAAGAGATATGGAATATCCGACACAATCCCCCAAGATCTTCCCGATAAGCTCCTCGATATGCTGGAAACCCTTTCCGTCGCAAGCAAGAAACATCTTGAGAAGTTGACAATTGTCATCGACGAGGGCCAAGCACCTGTCTTTGAAGCAGCCTTCGCGGCACGGAGTCCCGTGTTCACTCACATCCGCAGGCTTGTCGTCAGCCCCTATAACGATTATGTTGCCAAGTATTGTCCGAACGTACAAGTATTCTCGGCGACAGAAATCTGGTATTCGAGACATGACGACTACTGGAATGAATGCGACCATTCGTTAAGAATGATCAAGCAGGCGGCAGGACTGTCCGACCTCAAGTGTTTTATCTTGGGCGGACAGTGGAATCTTCACCTTATGACCGGTACGGTTACAGTTATCATTGATGCCATGCTTCTTCTCAACTACGATGAACGCATGCCAGCATTGCAGGAGTCAATACCCCTAATCAACACTTTGGTTATATCAACCACGCTACTAGGTGCAGATTTCACCTTTCACGTTAGTTTCTCTTTCGCTCTACACTGTTTGGTTATCACCTGGGCTCACTCTATATTCAGGACTTTGTGGACCATCTTTCGACCCTCGGTGTAGAAGTTCTATCAGTGCCTGAGGTGGCCGATTTGAACCTAGGCTTTTCGCCTGCGTGGCATGGAGCTGAGTATACGGGGCCGAATGCAATGGACTTCGCCATGCAAGTCCTTAATGAACAACGCGACGTCGAAAAATACGCTGCCTCAGTCATCTTTCAACGGTGTGAGAGTGTCCAAGATCTTTGGTTCGGAATTTACGCGAAGGCGACCAGGCGAAAACCCAAGGGTGAGGTGCTGGAAGTGGTTTGGTCCCACGGTGAGGCGACTGGATGTCCGCCGTGGCTCACTTCGGACGAATGGCTGAGGCCTGCAACTTGAATATTTATCTATGACATTGCTTTCATATGCTCCCTCGAGCGTGTATTTGTAACTAACATGCGAAAGGACTGCTTCACCAAGTATCAATATCTTCATCCGAAATTTGGAAGAGGGTCCGAGAGGGTCACAATGGAAGGGCTTCCGCCAACGCTTCTGGTTCTACTGCAAGAAATCCCATCGACGCTGTTCTTGCTGCCGGACAACACCAGTATAGTAACTCCCGACGGCGAGCCACTACAGTAGCCATACAAGCGGTTGAGGTGGCGCTGAGGTCTGAAAACCTAGGACGATTTCTGCTTTCCTGTTCTTCCTTGAAGGTGTGTAACATGTGAAAGGACCCCTTCACGGGGCGTTTCAAATATATCCTGACCTGAAAAGGCCTTCGTTGTTCTATTGCGGGATGCTACGATCATATCCTGGAATACTGTTATGTATGTTCATATAAAGCGCGGACCCCCAAATGCTGGACTTGAGCAAGCTATTTCTAGACACAATCCGTGTGCAGGCCAAGGGTGTATTGTCGCTTGATCTTTAATTGAGTTCCGAACGAGACATACAGTACCGGCGTTCGTCATGGGGAGGAGGCTTGAATTGGGTCCAGTGGACGTGGTCTGCATTTGGTAATACGGGCGCCTACGCCTCGTTGGCGTCTACATACGCACGGCCGCCTGCCATTCGCCACCGCACGCTGAATCTTTAGACTTCCTTCCCCCCACCACGAGCTTAGCTGCGCTTCAGAACCCGCTTAACGGCCTTTACGAAACCAGATAGCGACTATAACGACCTTTCAGAGAACAACGATATCACAATCGACACCATCATGGAAACAGACGCGTCTAGCTCAGGAGGATGGCGGTTCGCACAGTGTTTCGGAGACAAGGGCGAAGTCGAGGATATAACGGAGGGTGAGTGCGCTAGATGTATGACGCGTCAATATACTCACGCAAGCTACACCAGCCGACATCATCTCGACTGTGGAGTTCGATTCAACAGGGAACTATCTCGCGACGGGAGACAAGGGTGGCAGAGTCGTCTTGTTCGAGCGGAATGAGATGGTCAGGCCAGGTCCGATAGCTGTTGTGTTCCCTGCGCTAACGTTTTCTATAGAAAAAGGGCTGTGAATACAAGTTTTACACTGAATTCCAGTCACACGAACCAGAGTTCGACTATCTGAAGTCCCTCGAGATCGAGGAGAAGATCAACAAGATCAAGTGGTGCAAACGACAGAATGCTGCACACTTCCTCCTGTCGACAAATGGTGCGTATTTTTGGCAATGTGAGGTTATGGTCAGCTATTTATTCCCTTTCAGACAAGACGATCAAACTGTGGAAGGTCTTCGAGAAGTCTCTCCGGGTCGTATCAGAGTCGAACCTCGCGGACGGCCAGCGCCCCATACCGCCTCCAACTAGCCACTCGCAGCTGAAGCTCCCTCGCATGCAACAACAAGACAACATTGTCGCTGCTGTTCCTCGCAAAGTCTACTCCAATGCGCATGCTTACCACATCCACTCGATCTCTGTTAACTCTGACCAAGAGACTTACATCTCGGCTGATGACCTCAGAGTGAACTTGTGGAACCTGAACATCTCAGACCAGTCCTTCAGTGCGTCTTATGTGTCTCACGCAATGCTGACATATTGATATGTGGCGTAGACATCGTGGACATCAAACCCGCGAACATGGAGGAGCTGACAGAGGTGATTACCGCCGCAGAGTTCCACCCGACCCAGTGCAACGTCTTCATGTACTCCAGCTCGAAGAGCAACATAAAGCTGGCGGACATGCGTGACTCAGCGTTGTGTGATCGTCATGCGAAGAGTGAGTGTCCAATCTGAGCCGGTTCGGTCAGCCGTTATGTAATCCGGGCAACTCACCATCATCGCCGCGCCGTAGTGTTTGAGGAGGAAGAGGATCCCACGAACCGTTCATTCTTCTCAGAGATTATTTCATCTATCTCTGACGTCAAGTTCAGCCACGACGGTCGCTATATCTTGTCACGAGACTACCTATCGCTGAAGATTTGGGACGTCAACATGGACTCGAAACCAGTGAAAACGATCCCTATACACGACCACTTACGAGGCAAGCTGTGTGACTTGTACGAGAATGACTGCATATTCGACAAGTTCGAATGCACATGGGGTGGGGACGATCAGTGCGTACCAAGACCAATCGAATCTATTGCGAACTACTCACACCGTGTTCCCTGCAGACACATATTGACCGGCTCATACCACAACTACTTCCGTATATACGACGCGGATACGCTGAATGACGTTGTACTGCAAGCAGACAAGTCGGCGTTCAAGGCGAAGAAGATCGGAGGACCGCTGCCGGGGAACAAACTGGGTGCGAAGAATGGACGGCCGGGCGGATTGAGGGAGAACATGGCCCTCGATACGCTGGACTTTAACAAGAAGATCTTGCACGCTAGCTGGCATCCTAGGGAAAATACCATCGCCGTGCGTATCATATTCACTACTGCCGCGCGTTTATCTTACTCACACGGCCATCTCAGATCGCCGCTACGAACAACCTCTTCCTATACAGTGCTGCATGATGACCCGCGATGACGGTCAGTCGCTCATTATCTACGTCAGTGCTTGCATTGATCTTACTTTTTCCCCTTTGCTTCGCATACGTCCTTCTCTTCTATTCTGCAGGTCAGGGCGTGTATGACTGCATTACTCTTACGGCTTCACGATCCTCCTGCTCACCGCCGCGTTCGTCGGCGCACAGGCCTCATCCCACTCGTTCACCCATCACTATCTACCCAATTCTCATCTTCCTCATCGTTCCCCATCCCACTGTTCTACGTCGATCCATCGGACTTGACCTCTGTCGTCGTCATGGCTCTAGTCTAGCATACGCTGATATATCGCTTCTATCGTATTATCGTTCAATACCGCTTCTCCCCTTTCATACTCCCCTTTCCTTTCTTCTCCCACTCCCCCGTTTCCCCTTGTTCACCACCGTTCCCTGACCGCCTAATGCTTTGTATAATGTGCAAGCTCACGCCTCTCATTGCTGCAGGAAAGAAGAGACGATGGCCCGGATCGCCAGCGGTGGTCGATAGAAAGGTGTCAGCCTGTCAGCGGAAGGTTATACCGATGCGTCGTGTATAAAGTGAAAGTAAACAAAGTAGACAGCTAGCTACAGGTTCACCGATACTGGTTGCTCGCTGCAGACTCTGGAATCCGAAGTAAATACAAGAAATTTGTGTACATATATATTGAAAGTCTCTCTTCCCTCCATGCTCCTTTCCGTGTTTCTTCCGTCAGTCGCTCTCTGGTCGAGCTGCGGGTTTTGTGTATCCGCCAGCGCATCGTACTCAGCACTCGAAGACACGAGAGGTGCTGACGTTGACGCGGCTCCAAGCAACGCCCCTCCACATACGATTGAGCAGGAGCCACGGCCAGGTGATATGACATAGTGCAAAGAACGGCCACGGGTCACTCCAATCCCATACGCCGTCCCTCTCTGAGCCGTCAATCAGATATCTCCGCAAGAGTTGTATAGGCCCCTCATAGGGAAAAGGCGAGGCCGTAGGGTCAAAGGGCCCAGCAGGAGGGTAGAGCGTGGAGAACAGCTGTGGGTGGATGATAGGGTGTAACGAGCGAGGAACCCAACGTGCGACGGTAAGAGGAAGGGCATGTGCTAGCCAGGAACGCGCTGCTGTACCGGGAGCGGGATATGCAACAGAATTCTTCTTTGTTTCACCAAGATAGTGAGCCCCGAGCAATTTATTGTCTGAGAGCAGACAGACAGCGGTATGTGCACGCTAGTTTCAGATTAGGATATCAGAAGATGTATAGTATGAGTTTGTGGCGAGGTGACGCACGAGATTGCATTCGAGGACGTATAGAGTCTGCTCGTTTTCTTCGTAAATGAAGTCGAAACTGAAGTGGCCGGTCAAGTTGAATGTAGCGCTAGTCTTTCCCTCTTTCTCCAACTTGGATTGATACAAGTCCAGAAAACGCTGCGACCACGCCTCGAGCTCGTGACCCCTCGCACGCTCTTCCGCACCAAGGTTTGCTACGTCGGCATAGCGCATAAGAAGTTGGTTGCTCCTGCATGCGACAAACGCAGTGATCCGACCACAGCGTGCGGCGACGTGCGTGCAATACTCTGGTCCGTGGAGAAATTGTTGTAGTAAGAAAGGATCCTTTGCGCTGATCGGTGTTGGGATGCTCGAGAGATGGTTAAACGTCTCTTCGGGCGTCGCGAGGGGGAGCAGAGTGAAGTCATCCCTCCCCAAGTCATCCAACGTTAGGCACTTGAGCAAGTACCGATGACCTTTCGCGAGCGTTTCGGGAGCGTGCAGGAAGTCCACCGCAGCGGGGACGGAGGTTACAACCTTGCTGTCGGGGACCGCTATGCCAAGGTCCTTCAGGAGAGCTTCAAATTGATCCTTCCAATGAAGCTCGCCAGCTATGATAGGCTCCGGTATGAAGCATTCACAGCCTGCCTTTCCTCCCAGCTTCCCCTCACGTATCCGCTTCGCTGCTTCTGAGTCTAGCATGGTGGCCTGTACGGTCGAACAGGGCACCCAAGCATCGATGCGTTCCGCAGAGATGATGCGTTGCAGGGCGTGTATGTACGCTTCCTGGTCTACATCTGAGTCAGGCAAGAAGTGATAATTGTCCACCCCGCGGGAGAACCGCGACATGGCGTATCGACCCCATTTCTCTTCCTCGGCCGCGATGACTCGGCATCCAGAACGCTTGAACGCCCGTATGAGAGTTAGAGCTTTGTTTGCTCTGGCTCCTGTGATCAGAACCGTCTTGACGGACTTATCGCCGCCTTCCGCTTGCTGGTTTGCTCCCAGGTGAGTGTTCGTGAGACGTGAGAGAATATAGAATGACAGCGTCAGCAGGAGGGTAAATGGACACAGCGCCAAGGACAGTGAAACCAGGAGAACCGTGGCGCGATTCGCTTGCTTGAGTGTCGGGCGAGTCTTTGTCTCTCGAGGCATTAGAAAAACGCTGTGCACTGCAAGGACGTGCCACGAAGCGGTTGCGGACAAAGGTTGAGAGAGGCAGGGTAGCTGGCTCCTCAGTGACGCTAGCGTTCGGCGTGTTAGAGAAAAGGGGAACGAATCAGCTAAATGAGTTACCGATTCATCGTGGGGCTAGCATTCCTGGTCGCACGCTGCAATTAAATAGACGTGCCAGTTTCTTCTTGGAGAACGTTACGTGGTATACCAGGTCATAGGAAGGGTGTGGACGAGAGCTACCCTCCTGCGATGATTAACTCGCAGTATATCCTGTGACTGCGTTCGGGACAAGATTGAGTAAACAAGAACGGAAGGACTGCTACACAAATAAAGCTTACAATATACCTAGCAGGCGGCACTTTGTTCTTGATCATACGGTACTAGAGTTTCTTCCAGGTGAGCGGGGGAAATGTAAGGAGTTACAAGAAGACAGCGTGTAGCGGTCACTTTGATATGCTCATATTTTGCTTGGTGAAGTAGTGGTATATACAAATAACCATAGCCTGTCAATGTAGGAGACGGTCCACGCTCATCACGTGACGACCTGGAGAGAGCGCTCCTTCACAGTCTTCACACTGAACGCCCACAGTCACCAGTGGTCACTCATTACAATAGTCGTGGTACATCAACTCCCACCACAGACCTGTGCAGACTCAGCTAGACCATCTCTTGTCAGTGTCATTTCCGCAATGTCTCTGGAAATACATGCAGGGTATATTTCTCCTCTTTTGGGGCACACAGTTCACATATTGCGCGCACACACAGGGTCTCTACCTCATCCTCGCGGATCTCTGACTCGTTGGAAGTCTCTTCTCCATCCATGCACATTCCCACTGAGCGAGAGGCCCTCCTCCAGCAAGAGCAAGATCTTCTGAAAGCTCTCGCTTCCGTTCGCTACCAGCTGAACGGTACGACACCCATTGGCAAACTTCCCACCGAGATAATAAGCGAGATATTCCGTTGGACCGCTGTCGAACGTGCATTTTCTCCTCCGTACACGGGCATAGTGTTACACGTGTGCAGGCGATGGTACGAAGTTGCAATGGCCACACCAGATTTGTGGTCTGTCGTTCAAGTGACAGAGGAGCGCAAGCAGATAGATGCGTACTTGATGAGGTCGAAGGACGCGCCGCTGGACGTCGTCATATCACCTTCTATTGCAAGCAATCCTCCGCTGCTTCGACCGAGCGCGCTGCCGGTTTTGAGAAATATCTTCCACCACGCTCATCGTATTCGGACCATCGAATTTTTTCTGCATCACAGTCATTTCCTCGAATTTATGGAAGGTCTTCCCAAGGTACACCTGCCTAGGTTACGGTACCTTTCCGTAGAAGCTTGGAAAGTTTACTCGGAGTTCTCTTACTTGACCCCGTCTAATTTCACCTTTGGAAGTCTAAACTGTCCGGACATGAGAGAGCTGAGTATCACACGATGCGACTTTCCATTTGAGAAAATCATCGATTACACGAAGCTGACTTCGCTGACCATTAATCTGTCGATCTATACAGCTATCAAAGCTCCATCAGAAATGCTGATATTGGACATACTCAGAGCGACTCCGGACTTGGTCTCCCTGTGTCTGCTCAACGCATTCCTCCTGGGAGGTTTGGCCACAGGCGGTGAAAGGCCAGAAGATTCAGCGAATACCAAAGGCCATACAATTCTTCTCCCTCGATTGTCAAGTGCCGAGCTAAGCGGAGACGCTGCTGCTATCGCCAGCATTCTCCGCCACGTCCATTTCCCTGGTACTGCGCGCCTTTTGCTGCCTTCGGTGGACTCGCGCTCCCCAGCAGCTATCGAGGCCCTTGTTGGTCCTCTTCAAGCCAGACTGGATGGCAGTGCAATGCTTGGCCCCCCGTTGCTCTTGCAGAGCATGCATGTTCACACGAGTGACGACATACGTGTTGTTGTTCAGGGCTGGGTCAAAACGTTTCATGACGTTGGACTAGGCTCCGAAGGGCCTGTCCTACACGAAACGCACTTGTACTTTCAATCACGCTACCCACGCTACCCTACAGAGCCGGATTTTGAAGTACGCTACTCCACACATGACTTTGATGCGCTATGCATGGTCCCGCTGCAGAACATTCAGTCACTTTGGCTGACATCATGGCAAGATTATTCGCCTCACCCGACTCTTGATTCGGTGTACAAGAATTCCCAGAGGGTGCTCGAACTGCGTCTGCGCCATTTCAGCGCCGATGATATTGTAATGATACTTGATTCATCTGAATCACTGGAGGGAAGCGAGTCCCAAGATGGTGATGTCGGTCAAACGCTTGTGCAAACCGCAGGCACAAACTCGGGAACAGGAGTGGGATTTAGTGAATCTCTCTCGTCCAGGTCCTCACATTCACGACTACTTTCATCTGCGGACTTCAATTTCCCAAACCTTCAGGCCCTCCATATATCAAACACCCGCTTCAGGAACTATCTCCACCGTCCAGAGAACGGCGTCGCTGACCTCACAACTCCTACGAAAGATCTGTGCGAGGTTTTGCGGAAGCGCAAGGAGGCTGGGTTGGATTTCCCGCGTCTGGTCTTCACCGAGTGTCGCAATCTGACCAAGGCAGCGGTCCAGGCAGCGCAGTTGATGGGATGTGAGGTTGAGTGGGATGGATTGTCTACAGTCGAGTCGGATGGGTATGAATCCACGGATGAGGAAAATGAGGAAAATGAGGACGCTGAGACCGACTCTGATTACTAGTACTGTGTATATACGAAGAAAACTGGATCGATGCTTGAACAATGCGTTGGATACTATCATTAAGTAGAATATATAGCGATTCTTCCGTGGAGGAGGGACAGTACTGTAAGGAAGATAAGAAGGGTTTTGTTACTTTGTTCTATTGTCCTATAGCCGCGGAGCACGAATGCGTGTTAGACGCGCCTGACGTTCATTGCAACACCCAAACACGCCTTGCTATAGCCTCATCCACATATCATCTATCTGACCCAAGGTCTTCGATGAGCTCACGAACGGCCCCACCACAAATAACACCTCACCGCAGGCCAACATCATCGTCACGGTTGAGAGAGAACAAAGCGCAGGCGTCCAATGCTGCACGCAACAGACGAAAGTCGCGCTCGCCAGATGCTCGGCCAGAGGATGGGGGCCCAGGAAGGAGTGGTCCATTCGTGACATTGGCGAAGAAGAGACGTGCAGGCGCGATACCTGCCTCTAATAATCCTGGCGGCAGTACATCCCGACCTCCATCGAGCGTAGATGAGTTTGGGGTTGAACAGGGGCGTAGGACAAAGAACAACAGACCACAAGCACAGTTATCGGAAGGTGTGGAGCTCCATGTTATCCAGGATACCCAGACACCGCGTAGACATGCGAAAGGGAGAAGAAAGGACCGTTCGCGCTCCCGAGAGGCGGGCCATCGGGGTAGGAAAGAAGACACTCCTGAAGGAGATGATATGGAGACCGGTGAAGACAAGGAGTCACAGGGCCCAATGGACTATGCCCGTCTGAAGGAGGAGTTGGACGTGTTGAGGAAGGTCAGTGTGCAGATGGTCATTCCGTCATACGTGCCCTGAGCATTTCACGCTGCATCCTCTCATAGAATGTGAACTCTGCGAAGAAGACCATTCACAAACAGAATAAGGTGGAGTTCACGAAATAGCATATTTTGTACAGATTCTGATGTTATTTGTAGATAATCGACGAGCTGAAAAGGGATGTGGCCAACACCGAGAGGGTGCGTCGCGACGCATGCATCCACACCAGAGCTTGAACTAATTACAACTATTTAGTTACATGATGAAGAACGCCAGCAGACTGCCAAGCTGAAAGCCGAGACGAAGAAACTGAATGAGATGGTCACAGCAGTAGAAGCTAATCTCGCATGTCAAATATGCATGGATATTCTACTCAAACCCTATGGGTATGATGGTCTCATATATGCGATAATTATCGGCCTGACTGACTGTGTGCCAGCCTATCGCCTTGTGGGCACGTCCTTTGTCTCGGTTGTCTGCAGGAATGGTTCCGTACTACTCCCCCTGGAGAGGAAGACATGGAGGATGAGGATCCCGAAGCCGTCCTGTACCGCAAGAAGTCATGCCCAGTCTGCCGTACGGATGTATTTCATAGGCCTATCCCCTTATTTGTCATCAAGTCGATAGCCACTGCCTTTGAGAAGGCAAAATCGGGTAGCCCACGTCAGCCATCGCCACCGTGCGAGGGCGATCCCTGGGAAGGTATCTTCCCCCAAGCCTACTCTCCTTATAGTGCCGACGGCGACGACGACTCCTACGACGATGAAGATGTCGATGATGAAGATTCTGACGGCCCATGGCCGGGATATGGTTCTGATTCCGAGGACGACTTCTACGACGGCGATTATGTCGTCCCGCACTGGGCTCCTCCGACTGTATACGTTACCGAGGACGACTACCCATTTGAGCATCTCACCGACGAGCTGCTCTCGATGCTCCGTCGAGGCGCCACGCTGCAGATGATCTCCCTCTTCAGCATGACGTACAGCCACGACGAGGGACTCATGGCCTGCTACGATGGGAATGAGATATACCTTGGGTGGAATATCTCATTGAAGCCTGACGACTTAACGGGCGAGGAGTTTATGGACTGGATCCAGGCAGATATCGTGAACCATGAAGAGCGATGGGACAGATCATTCTTCGGGCGGCAATGGACTGCCTGGCGTTTGGTGAAAGAGGAGGAAGATGAAGAGTTCGAGGACTCAAGCTCCGAGGCGTGGGCGGATGAGCTTGCCGATTATCCTTACCGGGAGTGGTGATGCTCTAATTCACCGTATAGGTGTGTTCTAGGCAGGGAATCTTACGATCAAGGTCCTTCTGGTCAGGGCCCTCATGCGACACGACATCCGCTTTCTATGCTGTAGTTTCCAGTTATGTTTTCACGTTCTTGGTACGCAATAACACACGCGGACACCTCTGCTCATAGTTTGCTATCAGCTGTATATCATGTATTTGTTCAATTAGGATTTATTATCATTAACTTGTCACACTCAAGTTCAATCGATGGAAGCCCCGAGTTCATCCTTCCTGTTATCACAGGCTACATGATGCGAATTGCTAATCCAATTTTTGGGTCACATCAGACTGTGTCAGGGACTGAAGCTTGATCAATGTCTTCAATGCAACAAGGGCGTCAGCGATCCACGACATCCTGTTCAAAATTTGAGCGATACGCGTCACTCACCGAACACCTGGCTCAAGTCCTTGAAATCAGCCTCCTTCCAGAGAGGCCGTCCGGTGTGGTTGAATCGATATACGAGTCGCAGGCGACCTCGCAAGGGGTCGAGGTCAAGGTGCTCTCGTTGCTTGTTGATATATCCCACGAGCTTCTCGTACGAGTCGAACAGGATCCATAATGCACCAAGCTCTGAGAACGAGCTGATGTGCTGGAAGACGGCTGCCCAATGACCAGACATGGCTTGGGCGGGAGAAGCTCGCCATGCCGGGGCCGCGTCCAATTCCATGGGACCGAGTACGACCGTGACGATACGGCGGACGTGCGTCCCAATAGGGCGCAGCTTCGAGCACTCGGATCGCGTATGAAAGCGGATTGAAAGATGACGCTGCCAATTATCTCCTGGCAGTTTAGACGTCTTCATTCTCCACAGAGCAGTGAGGAGATTTCCTGGCGGGAGAACGATACAAAGCAGCCTCAGCTGGTGTGGCAAACATTGGGAGAAGAGTTCACGTACCGTGACATGAGCCACGCCGAGGATTTGCGACGTGGTTCCCGTTACACCCGGATGGTCTGAGTGTCAGCACCGCAAGCTGAAATGGCTCGGCCGTGCTCATCCCCAGATGTATAGCACGCAAGAGTTCAAGAACGTTCTGACCGTCCGTTGGGTTCAGAATGAAATAGGATCCAGACATAGCCGATCCACGCTTGTACTGACGTTCCACGTCGGTGAAGGATTTCATCACGAGCAACGCAGCATCGGTACACTTACTCGCGATGGTAATGACGCGCTCTGGGCCCAAGGGAAAGACAAATGGTCTAGGTGCCTCCGGAGGGGCGTCAGCATCTACGTCCCACGTCACCTTCTTGAAATCTTGCACGGGAAAGAGGCCAGTAAGTGAAACATCTTTTAGTAGATTCTGGATGCCTTCAAAACGCGTGAAGTGGACATCTTTGAGTTCGAGGCGGTCGCATCGACGGAGGATAGGCGGTAACGTTTGCGGCAGGTTTCTGGAAAGCGGGTGGCGACATGTTGGTTGAGTAATGAGCGGCCCCGTGAAGCAAAAATGAGTAGAGACAAAGTGCGATGTAGGCAAGGAGTCCAGGATGATATGCGCGTTATAAAACCACAACCGGTCGTTCAGACTTTGTTCCAGACAGACGAGACGTAAGTAGGCTAGAATGCCTCTCACTCTTGGCAGCTGAATCTCCGAAAAGGCCTGAAGCGTACGGACGTCCCGTAGAGAGCGTAAAGTCAGCTCGGAGAAAATATTCTCGCGACATAGTGTTGCCCAGTACACGCAAGTGAGGGAACAAGCAGAGAGGGCGTGTTTTTCGCGCTTGTGGTCCTTGTTCCGGCGAGAAGTGTCAGCACTTAGGATAAAGGCTAGAATATTCCGTATTATTTCGGGCGGAAGATCGACTCCATTGGCCATGAGAGGGTGCCAGTGATGGAACTGCTGGAGTTCATGAGCATAGCTGGTAGGCTGGCTAGGTCGCGGAGGATTCAAACACACTGGAAAAAGGCTACAAGTTGTGAAGACGTTTGTCAGTCGCTACTTCAGTAACAACTTATGAGAAGCTAACAACGTAGCATACCTGATATAATATATGCCAATGGTAGGCCAGAAGACACTTGTGTACTCTAACCACAGTTCGAAGATGAAAGCTCAGTGATTCGATGATCGTGATGGTAAGGCTCGCAAACAGCCGAACTCGATAACCCGATAACCTTCG
The DNA here is from genome assembly GCA_022385755.1 of Trametopsis cervina. Taxonomy (NCBI): domain Eukaryota; kingdom Fungi; phylum Basidiomycota; class Agaricomycetes; order Polyporales; family Irpicaceae; genus Trametopsis; species Trametopsis cervina. The sequence continues at coordinate 215,058 of MU278356.1, read as the reverse complement.
TGGCGTTTGACCCGGATAGGCCGCTTACCATCCGGCGACATTGCGCAATATGAGGTCGACCAAGGTCCTCGGAGTCTATATCTGTCTCAAGTATTCCTGATCCTGCGGCTTTGGTTTCTACCATCACGAACTATGGACTTTCTTCCCAGTAAGTGGGCTTCAAAAAACACGAGTCTGGCCGTTCTCACGCGAGCATCGAATGACTCATTAGACTCAATCATCGATGCACAACAGGAACGGGATATCTTGTCCTTGGTGAAACGAATCTGCATTATCGGCGGTGGTGCGAGTGGCCTTGCTGCACTGAAAGTAATCGCAGACACACCACAATACAAACAAGGCTTATGGCAGCCGGTCGCTTTTGAAGCACGGGAGGCATTGGGAGGAGTATGGTTTGTAGAGACGATTCGCATCCTATTATGCAAAACCGTTACATCTTTTGCGCAGGCTTCCTGCCCCGCCTGTGGGTGACCCGCCTGCAACACCAATGTACGACTCGTTGACGACAAACTTGCCACATCCCATCATGGCGTTTTCCTCTTTCCCGTTCCCTCCGTCTACGGACTTATACCCTCCTGCTTCCACCGTCCTCGACTACCTGGGATCCTATGCATCTCACTTCAACGTGGATCAACACGTTCGTCTCAACGCCAAAGTAGAGTCACTAGAATGGGACAGCGCGATCTCGCGGTGGCGCGTGCAAACGAAGACGAAGGCAAAAGAACTGGGTCATGAAGATGTTGTCGAAGTCTCCGAGTTCGACCTGGTTATCGTCGCAAATGGGCATTACACTGTTCCGTATTACCCTCCCATCCCGGGTCTAGCGGCCTGGCGAAATTCCGGAAAAGTGATGCACTCAGCCTGGTACAGACATGCGGAATACAAAGGTGAAACTGTCTTGATCGTGGGTCGCGGTCCAAGTGGTATCGACGTTGCAGACGAGATGCAGGCGGTTTCTCGGACCGTCATTCAGTCAGCCTCCGGTGCCGCGCCCTCTGATTCCGAGGACGGCTCTTTCAAGCTGCGCGGGCGGATCGCCGAGTTCTTGGATGTCAGTACAGGGCTTGTTCGCTTCGCAGATGGTACTACGGAAAGCGGAATCGACTTCTGCATACTTGCTACAGGTTATGAACACTCCCAACCATACCTTCCGTCTTCACTGCTACGCCTATCTCTCCCACCACCTGTGCCTCCGATCCCGGAAGACCTTTACAATTCAGGATTTCACATCTTTCCCTTAGCTAAACACATTTTCCCTCTCAGCACGTCTATCCCGTCTTCCAGTCTGGCCTTTGTGGCCCTCCCGTACAGAATTGTCCCTTTCCCCCTGGCTGAACTCCAAATGCGCGCTATTGTGAAGGTGTTGGCAGACCCTTCGAGCCTCGATAGTTCTAGAGAAGCTGTAGAGATAATCTCTCGATACGAGGAGCTGCGCGCGCAAGTCGGGGACAACGAACAACTGATTGCGAGACTATGGCATAAACTAGACGAACAGGCCCAATTTGACTACAGAGACGGACTGCTAGATTTCGTCAGGAACCCTGGAGAACCGGAGGAGAAGGTCCCGCAATGGTTGCGAGACATGTACCCAATCAAAATGACTATTAGGGCGGAATGGAAAGATTTGGTGCGCAGAGGTGAGGCGGAAGCCTGGATCAAGGGCGTGGGCGAAGTGGGCGGAGAAGCAGGGCAAGCTGAATGGGTTGCGCTCATGTGGAAGTTGGTGGAAAGGGCTAAGAATAGACATTCGCAAAGCTCAGGTCCTCCAGCAAGTCTACTATAACGACGCAGACTGCGGGAATCGCATATTGGCTACCGCATTTTCAGCATTAGCAGGGTACGTTCTAGTATTGGTATGAATCACGTAGGATGATGACTGGAAAAACCGGATATGCTTTTCTCTCTCAGAATGACAAGTTGTGTCGAAACTCTACATTTGGCTACGAACGATACCGAATTCGCGTCAGTACTATGTCAAGGAATACCGGTATTGTAATTACGCCTTCCAGCATTTGTTTAAACTCTGACAGTCTCTATTGACCGCAAGGCAATCAGATTCCGAGGGCAATACCGGATGACATGTTCATTGAACTGCCGTACTTTTATTTGACTCTTTCTATCACGAGAAGGTCACGATGATCGAAGGATGCTATTTGCACAGCAGTGGCGAAGGTGCGCCGCCGGTTACGCCCTGCCCGACGTGCGATCAATGTATGGCATTTGGCTCCATGAATATTCAGTCTAGGAGGGTACTATGCCCTTCTGGCATTATTTTCGACACTGCTTCTTACAGCGTGACACTGCTGAATACTCTGGTCTTACAATTTTACCACCCGAGAGGAGGGATTGTCGTGTACAGACGGAGCTGGACCTGCTTATATGAACCGAGCTCTGCTGCCCCGGTCTGCATCAACCCCAGGCTTTACGCGCACCCACAAACCCTGGACGCTTGACAATGGCTTGGACCTTCCCTCCTGAATTAGACGATATCATTTTGGATCACCTTCACGACGATGCGCTTTCTCTCTCGCGCTGTGCGCTCGTTCAACGATCCTGGCTCCCTACCGCACGTTACCACTTTTGGAACCACCTCCGTCTTAATTGCACTGCTACCGAGCTCAATAAACTCCGTGCCCTCCTGGACTCCTCGGACGTTGGATACTATGTCCAGACCGTCTCTGTCCTGCAGAAGAAAGGCGAGGCATGCCAATGGTATGACCTCAACCTCCTTCACCACACCCTCTCCGTACTCTCAAAACTCCCGAGCATGACGCATCTCATCCTCGATGGCCTGTGGTTCGGCGCTCCGAAGGGTGCGGAGCCAACATCGATCGTCGTATCTCCCTCGGTCCGGAAGCTCACCGTGAGCACCTGCTCTTTCGACAACTTCGAGGACGTACAGCAACTTTGCCGCGCTTTCCCCTCGCTTGCACGTGTCCAATTCGACGGAGTATGGTGGGGAAGATGGGCATCGGAATTGAGTCTTGAACGAGCGGCGGAACTGGAGTTGTCAGCCCGTGCAATTGCGTTACGGGAGCTGGACCTTGGAAGCTGCTTCTCCAGAGACAGAGTCATTGAATGGCTCTTGACGGCAGTCCCTCGTGACAGCATCGAAACCCTCCGGCTGCCGCTGGTCAGCCCGCAGGATACTCGCCTGAAAGAGCTGCTTGCGTCTGTCAGCAGGTCGTTGAGACACTTGGAGATTGGTTCTCCCAGTACGTGCCATAGTGCCGTTCGAGGTGTGTGTTGTTTCCAAGATGGTATTCATATGGTTCTGACATCGCGCGCTTTGACAGCTGGGGCAGGCCCCGAGCAACGGTTAGAGTCTTACCTCGATCTGTCCAAGAACAGGTCTCTACGATCAATCACACTTGGTGTGCCAACCTACCGCGACCCGGAGTTCATCAACACCTGGCTGCGCTCCATTCTCACCCAGATAGCCTCCTCCGACCTCGAAGAAATCCGTTTCGCAGTGTATCCTATATTGCGCGGTGACGCAGCGGACGCTGAGAACATGCTCGCGTCGTTCGGGTGGTCTGACATGGCTAAGCTGCTGGACAGTCCACGCTTTGCCTCGGTCAGGAAGGTGACGTTCACCTCCGGCAGAAAGACGGACTACACACAGATCCCGGGGGCATTTGTGCCGTTAACGCCGCTCTTGCAGAAAGTCATCCCGCGGTTCTTCGATGTTGGGTGGCTGGGTCGGAGCGGTATCAACTTGGCGTTTCAGTGCATTTAGATGACGGTTATGCTCTTTGTACAGTACGACGACACAGGCACAAGTGTTGCTAATTTGTAAGCATAGATAATTTGTATATAGTGCATAGTGTATTGTAATTGCATTAAGCAGTGCTTTGTGTCTTCACGTTGCGAGTGTGTTGAGAGTGTGTCTGAGGAGCTTTATCACGGACGTTCCGCCACTCTCGAGTTCCCAGTGCGGGACTCCGGACCGACCTACGGAGTTGTGACGCGATCGCCGCTTAGCGCTATCGCGCTTGAGTATAACGGCCACCACCACTTGAAGCTCGTTCAAAGTCTGCTATTAAGACCTTTATCACTGCTTGCACCCCATCATAAAGCGACAGGACAAGACAGGCCATACAGGGATGATATACCAGTACTCCACGCTGTAGAGGGTCTTCTGTGAATCATGACTCAGACCATCGACTGCTCGCGGAGGCTACCAGGACCATGATTGCTTACGGTGGGGGCGAAGGGAGCCACGGCCATTCTACTGTTCTGTAACAAATGACTAGATATATGGAGTAACAACGTTTGATTGCAAGCCTTCTCTCGCAAATCGAGGATGTTACCCTCGGAAGAAAGGTTCAGTGAAGAAGATATTCGTTAGGGCTGCACATCCTTCGGACCTTTATTGCAAAGGATCCATGTCGCGTATCATTGTATTTGCCAGAGACGTTTTTCAGGTGCTTTCCTCGATATTTAACAGGATGTGATACTGATTAGTTTTTACAGAGACGTCTCTGCTTTTCGAGCTAGTGTTTCCTGCATCGGATTCGATCTGGGTGCGCAACATGGCGAATTCACCAGTGAATTTGACGCAACACTGAGCCGAAAATAAGACGCACACGACCACCACCGATGCCAGACCTTTATCACTTCCCGGTAGGTTCACGGCCTTTCACGGCAGCATTGTCTACGTCACTAGGGTATTGTTATTTTTGGAGTTGTGTGTGGACAAACAGCGCAGTGCGCGAGACGTATACTCCCCGGCTGTTCTATATCGCAACCATTCTCCCTCTTATCTATCGCCCACTTCTATCATTCCTATTAGGCCTTCGCATGCGAAAGTCAAGGGCGTCGTTCTATCTCTTAGCTCGCAAAAGGAACTTGACCTCCCGCACCCACCACAAAGTCCATGGCTCTCCATATGAGCCCGAACATCTTATTCCCCTCATGGGATCCTCAGATCTCCGTGCCATTCCCATTGCCCCTCTACCATCCCTGCATGGTATCTCGTTCGCAGTCGTCTGATCATCATCGCCCTAGCTTTAACAGACATGCTACAGCAAATTAGGTGGCTCTTATTAGTCTCCAGAAAACACACACTCATCGACAACATAGTGAAGATCTGCCAGATATTGATCACAGGAAATTACCTTGGAGGATGCCAAGGGCGGGGAGAAGTACCGGCCGCCCATCATGACCGAGTGGATGGATTCAAAGCCACCGAACACGTGTTCACGATGCGCCCGTGGATGCACTTGTGCAATCTCCTGCACACACGACGTTGTGGGCGGTGGCACAATCTGGAAAGCCAAGGGTGTCACAGTCAGATGTTCCGCCGGACGTTGAAATGATTGGCGAGGGAGCTGTGATCATCCAAGTACTCTGCGTTCATGAGGTCAATGTCATTATTATGAGCCTTCAGAATGCGGGTCTGAATTCGACGCATCATATGGCGTACTTCTGACAAGAAAGACAGATCAATGGCAAAGCTTGGCGGCCGCAGCTGAGAGGGAAGCTGAAGCTGGCTCAATCTCATGGTTCCGCCGCGCTAGTCCTGGCTGGGGCACGAAAGTGCAACGCACATACTGTATGCATACCGCAAGCAGGTACTGTGCTGCAGTTTGTCAATCCTTGTGATAAACTGTACCAGTCCTTCGATCGTACACAAAAGTCCTCAGCCTAATATTCTTGCATCATTTATCGATAATCTCTCGGGTCCTATTCCAGCAAACTTGAGCACCATATATTCTCCTTTAGGCTGTGTTACTAGCCTCTACCGTAGTTGTGCGTGACATATCGCGCTAGAAGAACTGTAGCTTTGTGTCGCACGACTCTGCGATTTATGTTGAAGTGGGGCATACATATCTGACTTCAGTCAAAACTCCCTCTGTGTCTGGAAATCCGAATGGCGCGTTCATACGAGAGTATTGCGACGGAGGCGCGACACGGATCACTGGAATTTTGCGGGTGCTTCCGAGGTATAGCAAAGATCCCGTACCATGGCGCGACGCCAGTTGCTTCTCAGTCTGGAACTTCGCCAACACAAACCGTCACCTCGTCGTATCCCAGTCTCTGATACTAGGTGAGTAGTGCGTACAGTATACTCATCTAATCACAGAAGGATGACTTTAGATATCCGGCAGACAGGTAGACGGACGTATCTTCTGTCATCCCTGCTATTATCACGCTGTGGGGTCCGCACCAAACTTGTCCAGTCAGTCTCACCAATACTACCGCCTCCGTGATGCTGGCATGTGGTCCATGCGGTTCTCCCTTCAACACTCACACTATATCTGATATGGAACCGCTCTGAACATATCTCGTATAGAGATAGCTGCGATGGATCCAGGAGACACCGGATTTCCAATGGTGTAACACACGACAGGGCCGTTGCGAAAGGCCTGCATTCCTCATAGGGCACCATTTCGCCGTTCCAGAACAAACATCAACAGGGATGTCTCAGCTTGCTCCTTAAGCGTCGGGATCATGCACGTGAAGTTTGCGAGAACAGGGCGGTTGATTAGCCACAGCTTCTACTGGCATCCTTGGCACCATATGGCCGGTTGTACCGCTGGCTGTATAACGAGATGCATCCAGATGCACAACTGGGGAGCAATTCAACTACCGTATCCCAGGCATCGAACTGCACGCGACACGGAGCTCGATAGGATATCGCACAAACTTGCGTCCTGATGTCGCGTTCCACCGCATCCACCGAACATTGCTATCCTTTCCTGCCTTATCGAGATTGGGGCCACTTAAAGGGAGGCTTCCTGGACTTGTTCTCTCGGGCGACCCCCTCCAACCGCACTCCCCTACGCAGGCTCTGGGCTTCACGTCTGTCATGGCTCCCCACCAGCCGCAGTCAGAGGACGTCAGTTCACTCCCTGTATCAGATCTCCCTGTCCTTCAGAATGAGAAGGAATATACGGACGAGAAGCACGCTGTAGACGACGACGAAATTGTGGAGAAGGTCGACGCATACGATAAGAGCTCCTCGCTCGAGGACGCTTCCGCTGAATACCAGAAAGAAGGTGTCGAGTACGTGAACGGCGAACCTGTGATCAAGGATGGCCATGATGTCTCAAACTTCTTGATCGATGTGCGGGACGACGGTGATCCTTCGCTCACATTCCGCTCCATATTTTTCGGAACTGTGTTCGCTGGCCTTGGTGCTGCCCTATCTCAGGTACGTAGAAGGCGGAGTTGAGTTGATCTGGGCCATGGTCTGATCTAGCGTCCTTCAGATCTACACCTTCAAGCCTATCCAAGTTGGCGTTTCCACGGTTTTCTTGCAACTGATTATATACGGCTTGGGAAATGCATGGGCTGCCACTTTTCCTCGCGCGTCTTGGGTTAAGGACACTCGCTTTGCCCGTCTAGGCCCTCTGTTCGAATTCATTAATCCCGGTCCCTTCGGTATTAAAGAGCACGTCGTGGCTACCCTCGTCGCGAATACTGCGTCTATCGGGAGCTCTTCGATCATAAACTTTGCGGTTCAACGGGTAAGCAGTGCAGCATGTCCATGTCTTCATAGCAAACACATTCAAATCGGCTGCCTTCATTCAGTTGTTCTATGACACTAAAGTACACGCAACCACCGCGGTACTTGCGACCTTCTCAACAGCTTGCTTCGGGTAAGCCATGCTTCCCTCCTTATCTGACACTTACTTACGGTGACTACCAGATATGGTCTGGTCGGTCTTCTGCGCCCTCTCACAGTCTATCCTGCCGAGATGGTGTACTGGGGCAACCTCTCCACGATATCCGTCTTCCAAGCCCTCCATTACAACAACTCGGACAATGCGAAGCGGTACAAGCTCTTCTGGATCGGCTTCGCTGCAATGCTGATCTACGAAGTCTTCCCGTCGTACATCTTCCCGTTTCTGAATGGCATAAACGTTGTCTGCTTGGCCACTCAGGGTGCCCCAGCGGGTGCCGTCAACGTTATCACCCACTTGTTTGGCGGTTCAAACTCCAATGAGGGTCTCGGCTTTGGCGCTATTGGGCTTGACTGGCAATACATCGGCTCTAGCTCCATGACTTTGCCTCTTCTCTGGCAAGGTGAGACAATTGAATTCGTTGTTCTTTTTGTCGTGCTCACTGGCCGCTTCTTTCTCAAAGCCAACTTCTGGTTCGGTCTCAGTGTTTGCTACATCGCCGTCATGGGCATCTACTACAGCAACACTTGGAACGTCAGTACCTATCAGTATGCTACAGGGATATATTGCTTACAAGCGTTCAACCACAGTCCCAGGCGTTCCCGATGCTATCCACCTCGCTCTTCGCTCAGAACGGGACCCGCTACCCTCAGAAGTATGTCTTCGGTCCCACATTCACACTTAACCAGACGAAACTCGATGAGGTCGGATTACCGGCACTGACAGGTATGTAGCAGGTTTGAGTATCTGGCGATTGTCAGCGTTGCTAACTCCCTGGTACTGCATAGGTGCGAATGCCTGGGCGAATCTTGTGTCTAACCTTGCCGTTGGTGCTCTCTTCACCCATGTCCTTCTGTTCTGGGGCCCCTACGCCATTAAAGCCATCAAGCATTCCAACGCAGGCACACAGCCTGACAGACACTACCAGGTACGCACAAACAATGTTCAGTTCGCTCGCTGCTGCTGCTAATTGCCACGCATTCTTCTCCTCGATATTATAGGCGATGAAGAAGTACAAAGAGGCGCCGTGGTGGTGGTACTTGATCCTCCTGATCCTAGCCTTCGTTGCAGGTATGCTATGCTATCCGAATCTCATCATACTCTTATCGCTGATCTTTACTCAATAGGTTTGATTGTTTCACTGAAGGGAGAGACAACGCTACCGGTGTGGGCATACATCATTGCCTTACTACTTGGAGGCATCGTTACACCGTTCTCGACGCTTCTCTACGCTCGGGCTGGCAGCGGTGTCGGCACTGCACAACTCATGAAGATGGTTGCCGGAGCTGTGAACCCCGGAAAACCAGTCGCTAACCTCTACGTGCGTTATTCGAGCTCCAATCTAACCATAGTATATTGATAAGGATTCAGTTTTCAATGTGGAGCCACGACGTTGTAGCGACTTCCATCAACCTCGCAGCAGATCTTAAAATTGGCCAGTACCTCAAGATTCCTCCCCGCGTTATGTTCTTGACCCAACTGTGGGGCACGATCCTTGGTGCCGTTGTGAACTACGGTAAGACATCTACGGTGTCTCCAGTGCACTTCCGCTCATCACATTTTCTCTAGTCGTCATGATATCGGTTGTCGAGGCTCAGCGTGACGTCTTACTTGACCCAGTCGGAACTAACGTTTGGGTAAGTCCAGTCTCGTGCTCCCGGTGTACAATGGCTTATGTTTCTACGCGTGTAGTCTGGTCAAGCTCCTCAGAGCACGAATAGCGCCGCTGTTACATGGTCGTTGGCGAAGGAGCTATACGGGCCCAGTGGTCCCTACTTCATCATTCCGATGAGCTTGCTGATTGGAATTGGCCCTACCCTCATCCACTACTACGTCAATAAGGTAGGCTGATAACCTCTATTTTTGAACTAAATTGACCACGATTGACTTTGTAGCGATGGCCGAAGATTGGTCCTCTCCAAGTAGACCAGATAAACCTTCCATTGATTTACAATGTAAGTAATGACTATGATTGCGAATCCCACAAACTGATCATCGCATGCGAATATAGTACGCGCAATACGTGACGGTCGGCGTGAATTCCACCGTATGGAGTTCCGTCGCAGTTGGCATCATCTCACAAGTCTGGCTCCGCCGCTATCAAACCGGTTGGTACAGGAAGTACAACTACATCCTGGGTGGCGCTCTCGACGGAGGAGCGCAATTTACGATCTTTATCCTCTCATTCGCTGTGTTCGGCGCGTCAGGCGCGGATAAGCCATTCCCTACATGGTGGGGCAACCCTGGGAAGGGCAACATCGATTACTGTAACGGTAATGGTGTATTGCAATGATTTAGCTTCTGCTTTCGCTTTTGGTTCCTCTGGGTGTTGTATAGGATCAGACCACATGTATTCTTTGTGTAGAGTTGGCGAAAACGCACGTCAAACACATATACTTTCTCATTGCATTACCATAGCCATAAGGAGATGTCAGTGATCCATGGTCGTATGTTTCGAGAAAGATAGAGCAAGAGTCGCCGTGATCTGCAAGGGAGAACGGAAAGCGTCTCTGAGCTTGCTATGATTGAATACGCGCCCATAAGGGTCTGCCATCCTACACCACAAGCGGTCAAGCTTGCCAACCCGCCTGCCTCAACCTGCGCCCTCAGGGTGGAATAGAGCTAGGAGGACTTCATGGACAACTTCGACGACCTGTTGGCTCCCTCGCGATCTGCGCTCGAGCAGAATCCATTCGCCGACCCATTTGGCAAGCGTTCCGCATCACCAGACCCATGGGCAAGCTATCACCCAGATTCAGCGTCGACCGGTCTGGATGAATCATCTGCATTCGCGGACGTGCGCAGTGCGACACCTACGCTAGACTCGCCAGCTTTTGGCGGTGTCTCTACTGGTGGAGGGTTCACGAGCTATGAGGAACATGCCGACCCATTAGACTCGGACCAGGTCAAAGACCTCGAGACTACTGCCCCAGAGCCCATCACACCCACGGACGCGTATACAGGAACTGATTTCCCGCGTTCACCAGGCTTTCGCGAGAGTGTCCCTCCTGTAAGCGATGAAACCACTGAGACCCCAGTGTCTGAGTTGGAACACAGATCATCACCTCCTCCCGTAGTCTCCCCACCCATATCAACAGCACCGTCCGCTGCTGCGTCTCTACCTGCAAGTCCCACAGAGTCACCCGCCCCTCAATTTACATTTAACGACACACAAGCCTCCCCTTTTGCGCCGCAAAGAACATCCTTCGAACGGCCGTTCCTATCTCCATTGGAGCAGCCACAGTCTATAGAACGGTCGTTCGCCAGTTTAGCAATCGGTGGAGAGACCTTGAACGGATGGCAAGGGTCGCAAAGTACGTTTGTTGGCCCATCGAAGCCGGTGCCGACGTTGCAGGAGAACGAAGACGACGATGACGATGACGACAAACCCATACTGCAGGCTAGGATGAGCTTGAGTGAGCGTGCGCCCACTACAACTGTCCCAGTGAGCTCTACTCTCCATTACACAATTATTCGCGATTGAGACTTGTAATCCTAGGCTTCTACCCCTTCGACCAAGCCAACAACCACTTCAAACAATGGGATAGCACCCATTTTCACAATAACGGTGGACGACCCTCAGCGGGTCGGAGATCCCATTCGAGGTTATACTATGTACACCGTGCATACTAAGGTATGTGTCACGCCTGCCTGTCAGCCGGTCGCGAGTCTTCATTGATTCACAGACAACGTCTCCGCTCTTCTCAAAATCCTCATTCTCCGTGCTGCGTCGCTATTCAGACTTTCTGTGGCTCTACGAGACTCTTTCGAACAACAACCCTGGTGTGGTCGTCCCTCCTGTTCCCGAGAAGAGCCCTTTCAATCGGTTCGATGCCAATTTTGTGCAACAACGGCGACTCGCCCTCGAGAAGTGCATCCAGAAGATTGCCAACCATCCAGTATTACAAAAGGATGCAGATCTGAAGCTGTTCCTCGAAAGTGACGGCTTCGCACTTGATGTCAGTACTGTTTTTGCTACTTTTATTAACTGTACTGAGCTATGACCCACAGATCAAGCACCGCAAGGCGGAGATAGCTCATGAGAAAGGCGGCCTTATGGCTACAATCGGCCAAACGATCGCAGGTCCACGGTTTTATGAGAGCGACGAGTGGTTTGACAAGCAAAAGGCCTACCTGGATAGCCTAGAGCTACAACTCCGCGGGCTCGTAAAGGCGATTGACTCCGTCTCCAAGCAGCGCGCGGAATTGTCTCTGGCCGCTGGCGAGTTTGCGCAAACCATCGCTGACTTGGCCACGTCAGATGTCGGGCTTGGCACACAGCTTGCCGAGTCGTTAGAGGGTTTAGCAGTGGTGGAACGAAAGGTCCAGGAATTGCAGGAGAAGCAATCAAACGAAGACACGATGGGAATCATGAGCACAGGTAATTGGATTCACAACGCGTAGTGTTTATCCTGTCGATAGCTAAAATGCACCTTTTTAGCGGACGAATACGCGCGGCTCATCAGTTCTGTACGAGTAAGTGGACAATTTTGATTAGAGCGGGCATTCCCAGATGACGAGGTTTTCAGCTTGCGTTTAGTTCTCGTGTGCGGATGTATCACCTGTGGCAGAACGCGGACGCCAACGTCAGACGAGTGAAACAGACGCACGAGACCAACCGTGCTCAAGGCAGGATTCCTACGGACCAGCTGAGCAGGTCGCTAGCGTTAGTGGCTGATGTGAGCATATCCCCTTGTCTATCAGCGGTGACGCACTTACTCACATATACAGGCCGAGCGACGAGCACTGGAATCGAAACAGGAGTTCGATCAGACTTCACGGCTCGTGAAGGCCGAAGTAGCGCGGTTCGAACAGGAGCGAATCGCAGACTTTAAGGTCTCACTCGAGGGCTATCTAGATGGGATGATTGCCAAGCAGAAAGAGGTGCGTATACTGCGTGCAGCACAAAATGTACCAGACTGATTCGTATTCCCAGTTGATTTCGGCTTGGGAAGCTTTCCAAACAACACTGCTGAAGAAGCCTCCGCCTGCAAATCGGTCATCTAACGGCGAGTCGAGCACAGATGTAGCTGAGTAGATCTTGTACTGGGACAGTCGTGGGTATTTGTGTCGGACGTAATATATTATATGCCGGTTTGGGCCGTAGACTCAGTGTGGAAGAACCGTCTTCACCAAGACGAGGATATTAATTACGCGACCGGGAAAGCAACGGCTACGCACATCATGCATACGTAAAGCAAGACTACATCGATTTCTACACAGCGGCAGCCAGAGAAGAAGGCCCCGCTACAGGGACCGCAGGCTCTTGCGGGACTACATCCATTGGAAAATGGGGCTGACTACCAGACGGACCGTCCGCATCGAGTATCATAGGATCACCCTGGCTCGCGGAAGGCGCGTCCTGCGTCTGCTCAATCTCTTGCAACAGGAGCTTCCTTGCATCGCTGTCTGCGTCCTTGAACATAAGGTGGCGAGAGCTCTTCCAAGCCTCGGGGTCCATAGACTGATGCACGCCTGGGAGCAGCCCTTCCATCGCCCACAAGTGCTTGTTAAGCATGACGCCACCCTCTTCGACGGGAACTTCGAGCGCTTTTTCGACGACGCTGCGCAGATGGGGATGTTTGAACAGTCCCGGGTAATAGCGGCCGCTGATGAGGGAGAGCGACAGCACGCATTCGTTCCCGGGCGGCAGAATGGCGTGGAATTTATAGCCTTGTGGGGGGTCTGGAAGAGGAAAGGGTGTTGAGAGGACGGGACGAGACAAGTTGCTGTTTAGCGACTGATCCTTCCCGGCGGGTGCGGATGCGCTCTGAGTCGCAGCCGTAGAAATGCTTCCGCTGTGAGGTAGGGAGTTCGCGTCCTGAGCCCGTTCTTTTCCCTTGCCATTAGTGGGTGCAGCAGCGGGTTGCACAGACTCGTTCGGATCGACCCAGTCCTCGTCTACCAGCTCGTAAAGCATTCCACTAGCCCTACATTCTTTGATCACTCCAGGCTCGCCGTCCGGCTTCGGCACGTCCACGACGAATAATCCTTCGATCTTCATGAACATTCCTTTCTCTCCAGACCCCGTGAGAGGTTCGTTGTTGTGCAACCCTTTCGCAGCATACCACTCCTCCTTGCTCTTGGAGGGGCCGGCAGGCGGGTAAACGGCTTGGGCTCCCTGAGGAGCGAACTGGCATCGAGCAAGCTTGAGGCGGACCAGTTCGTCCGTCCATATCCGCTCGGCGCCCCACCAGAGACCTTGATAACGCAGTTGTGTAACAGTCTGCGTCATCGCGGATATTCGCTCGCTGCTACGACTGGGCTCCCCTGCCGGAGGAGGCGCAGTTGAGTTGGGCGCATCCTTTGAAGAAGTGTCAGCATTGTCAGGCACCTGCTGCGAGGAGGGTGGGGCTGGCGACGCCGGTGGGATAACGAAGTTGCACTCCCATTCATCAGTAGGTGACCAATATGTAGCTATGTGTGACGCGATCTGGATGGCCAGCGTGTACGGGGTGATGGAAGCGGTGAAGCGATCCACTGGGCTGATCGCAGTGTCAAGGGGATTGAAGTCAGACATAACTTCTGGATTGCGCGCCAGCTCTTGTGAAGCCGGCGTTTGTAGAGCCTGAGGAAGAGCATTACGAAGACTCTCTAGGAGCGTTTCGGAGGGTGCATATGACAGGTAGGGCAAGACGTCGTCATCCGAGAGGAAGTATGACTGGGCAAGAGCGAGAAGCTTGACTCTGTATGACGTTTGCTGCTTCACGGACCAAGTGATGCGAGCCTTTGCTGTTGCTCCGGGGTGTGATATCGATTCAAGCTCGCGAAACTCATCGAGAACGTCGGGTTCGGCGGCATTGGGGAGAGGGGTCGTGATCGCCTTTGTAGTGACAACATCAATCAGGCCCGGCCAGAAAAGAACAGCATCTTCTTCGTTACGAGGTCCAGGTATTGGTGGATTCAACGCACACCAGACAAGTTCGCCTTTGCGGAAGTATCTGATCCCCTGTACAGCTTTGTGAGTCAGGGCATAATGTATGTCATTGGTTTTGTCGGGAGCAAGCGTCTGCTTTGGAGCTGGTAGAGTAGTAGGGACCGGTGCCGTTTGTCTGACGGGCTTCGGAGCGCGTCTGACTGCGGCGTGAGGAGGTTTAGGCTTGGGAGCGGTGTATGGTGCTGGTCGACGCTGGGATGATTTTGGCTGGGGAGTACCAAGGGAAGTTCCTTCCCGTTTTACGGAGAGACCGAACGACGCCGATATTTCCGTCTGCGATTTCTTGCCGGTGCAGTACTTGCAAGCGCAGGTAGCGGTTAGGTCGTTCGACGCAAGCCATAGTGCGTGAGGTATAAACTCATTGATAGATCTAAACTTGTTCTTTCCGATTCTGGTCGAGCCTGAGCGCAACGTACCGGTCAGAGCCAACTTGGATACAATATGTAGTCTGTCTTGGACGACTCACCATAAAGATACACATCATGCCTGGGGTTGTCTGGCTTTCCCTTGTTGTGGTCAAACAACTGATATGCATTTGGGAAGGCTTTCATAACATACGCCTTACCGGCTACGTTGTTATCGTATTAATAATGGGATATGCTCTCACAATCAGTGCAACTCACCTGGGAGCCCCAAAGATTCAGCTATCTTAGATCCTACCTGCCTCCTCCAGTTAATAGACAGGCTTTCATCCTGTTCAACAGGCCGAAAGTAGTTGACTTCGCCCCCAGTAATGACACGCTTAGTATTGGGCGGCCATGTACTTTTGTCACCGTCCGTTCTGGGAAACTCGAGCCACTCAGGATTTGGAGGTAAGGTATGGGTGTTTCCTATCTTCCTGACTGACATGGCGACAAGAAAGAGTGTTGCTGGGTACGATGTTCCGCGTACGACACGCGTGCGAGTCGCATAGACGTCGCAGTCCGTCGAAGCCAAACCATGCCAAATGCCGCCTGCCCGAGGCGCGCGCAAGTCGAACGCCCATTTAGTAGGTACGAATCAATTGCAGACTGCATTCACCACAACCCCTCTGATCCAGCCCAAAGCAATTAAGAGAACGAATCGGAACAGTAGCATACTGTGAACATGAAGCGGGGGGGAAGCTTGTTCAGATTATTCGTCAGAAGACCTGGAACTTGGGCTCCCTAACTAATTGTCTGGGTAAACGAGTTTATTGATCAACGCGTCGCTGCAAGGTTCCTCTACTCGACTGGCACCGCAAGTGAGTAGCCCTGCTAGTATCGCCTGAACTAACGCGACATCGCTGAGAATATAAAGTCGCAAGGATACAGTACGGCCCAATGAATGTGTATACCGCCGATTTAACTGTTGCGAAGTGCTCAGGCTATGGTATCGGAGACTTCTGATATTGAGACTCCGCCAATACACTTCTCATCGCACTTTTTCGTTTCCTGCCTCTTACTGTAACTAATCCCTAGTACATCCGTTCCGCAAGTAATCCGTATACCACCCCCTGTTAGCCTCATCCGCTTGTTTGTGCTTCTTGCTTCCCCTGAATTGTGTCTGTTTCCGTTGCGCCGTGCTTATCTACTCCTCACATCGAGTTTTCCACTGCTGAGGCGTTAAACTACGCGGCCACATTGAACGAAGAGTCTTTTCTCTTCAACCATCCTTGCAGAATGTCTACCTTCGTATTCTTCGGGACGACGTTTTGATAGGATGGGACATGGTCTACGCCATGAGGTCGCTGTTTCCGTAGTGCTTGTACTTAATTAGTTTCATGAATATTTTCAATCTCCTTGATGCTTACCTATCGGCTCGAAACTGTCTGATTCTCCTCATCGTCTTCACCGTTTACCATAACGTCCTTCTCGCTTTTGACCCCAGTCGCTCATTCTGACGGAGGATCCGTCGTGTCTCGCAAGAAACCTGTTGCTTATACCCTCTTTCCTCTGCAGCGATTTCAACCAGACGGATCCTCCTTCATCCGCCCAACAACATCCCTCTGGTCTGCCGACACGCGTCATTTCCGTCTCTCCCACCCGTCGTGAATTCCGCTGCTTGATATGCTTCGTATAGCATCTACCTCCAGTCTCCACTCAACGCCTAGCTTGGATCATGCGCTGCCATCGCCATCCCCTTCAGTCGCAACCCTCAGCAGCTCAGCGTCATCTTCTCGTGTATCCCTTAACCATATGGACGAAGGTAAGCTCCAAGCTTGGGTCAGAAGGCTTTCCTGATCTCTGTAAACAGAGAACGCGACTATCACACTGAAGGGATTATCAAAGCTGAAGCAGAAGAGTTCAGAGTATGTGGGACAAATGGGTTGTTTGTGCCTACTAAGTTCTCTGACGGGCTTGTCAGCTCTATACGCATCCTAGCAACCTCTACCAACATCACAGAGTTATCATACAGTATTTCAGATATTCAAACAAGGATATTCGGTACGCGCCCCCCTCTATCTAAGAGCTTCCGAGTTTAAGTGGCCTTGTTCAGAGATTCAGGAACTTCGTCATAAATCTCAATCCGGAGACACCTCGGACGCATCCAGAGTCATTGATCAGTCTTTGGTGCAGCTTGACGAACGATTAGAGGCGGTATCACAAGGCATAAAGGCAGTCAACGAATCCCTTGAACCGCTTCTTCAGGCTGCTAGTACTCCCACAACAGCCAAACCTCACAACAGGGACCCCGATGAAGATGCTGCCTTACTTCGCAAACATGCCGCCATGATTTCTGAATGGGAAGCCGTGCAGAAAGAGTCGCAGGTTCTGAGAGAGGAGTTGAAGGAGGACAAATGGCTTACTGTGTTTCGTACAGTCACCGATCAGGCCGATGGAATGATGAGCAGTTTGGAGAAGGCGATCAATCGGTGCCAGGTGTGTGTAAATGGCTATTGGGGTCTTCCCTATAACTTAACTGTCTATTTCTACAGGATTTCGTTCAACAGATGCGTAACCGAGGCCATGAAGATTCACTCAGTCAAACATCATCAATGAGTTCGCTGCGTTCAGAGAAAGCCCCATTGAATCTGGACGTTTTCAATACACTCTCGGACTCATATGAAGCGAAGAAGAAGTAAGCGTTCCGGTTTATGTCTAGGTACTTCTGCTGATTTGCTTCAGACATTATATGCCTGCCACAACCAAGGTCCTCAGCATAATTGACAAGGGTGTACAAGATCGTGTGACCAAGAACGGTGAATGCCTTCGAAGACATGCAGAGTGCAATCAACGATGGAAAAATCTCAGAGAAAGGATCGCTCGGACTGATAAAGACATGGACGCTGTACGGAAATATCTGTTAGCTCTGGAGGCGAGTCCCAGCGATGGTGGTTCAAGTGGTTCCGGTATTACCACCCATTCTCGTGGCGTACATCTTTCCACCACACCACATAATCAGGGTGGGAAGCACAAGTCTCCTGGTTCAAGCACTCTGTCTCGATCTATGTCACCGTTCAGAAAGCTGGCACGAAAGATCAAGAAGAGCCACAAGTCTCCCGCTCCTGAGACTCCTCCCTTGCCGAAGCTCGAGACCAGAATGCCTTCGTCTGAGCCTGTCCGCACGCTCAAACATCGCTCCTCGCTCTTCAACCTGATGAGTGGTCAACCTCCTTTAACGCCCGAACGTCCAACTCACAAGTACAGTCAAAGCCTCACCCCGGATTCTTCACCAGTGAGACAACCGGATGCCAATAGTACGCTAAAGAGCAATCGCCCTGCTTGGAATAGTTCTACTCGAGTCGAGGAGGAAGCTCGCAACAATACGCTCAAAGGAGGTTCACAGCGTCGCCCTTCTAGTAGCATGATGATGCTGCGGGACCAAGACGAGAGGCCGCCGCTTTCTTCTGTCAATGGAACATCGCCCTACAGACGGAGCCTCTCCCGTAGCTCCATGGCATCTTCACGACCATGGTCTCCCGTTACATCATCTGTCTCGACCGCGCACTCGTCAACCAATCAGCCGCTAGCATCTCTTTATCGTCCGCCTTCTCGCTCTCATGCCCCTCTTCCCGTACCCATGACGCCTCGTTCACGTCCCAAGACCCCAAGTCATATACCCCGCCCCTCACAAAGTCACTTCCGCTCTATGTCAGCATCTCCATCCCCCGGTGGTTTGTGGGACGATGAAGATAGCCCTTCATCAATGATACAACGCGCCTTCTCTCCTAATCGTGCGCAAACCCCCAGTGGCCATCCGCCGCGACCTCCTAGTCGCTCCATGATACCTCTCCCCAGCGTTCAGATTTCTGGGGCGTCTCGTCCCTCTAGTGCAATGTCGAACTACGGTAGACCAGAAAGTTCGATGTCATTCCGTGCGTCTTCAAAGACGCCCGATATTCTCCGTAGCACTCCCCGACCTTCCATTCTCCAATCGAGAATGCCGCCCTCGAGCTTCAAGGACGCTTCAGGGCCGCGCACCCCTGGTAGACCACCCTCTCGTACCGGAGCTGCCACCCCTAATCTCGACGGCAATGGTCCCCTCCATCCTTACACTCCTACAAACCCCAAGGATCCCCTTGACGCAGAGGTTGCTGCCGTAGCCAACTCGATGAGCCACGGTCTGCTCATCGAACGTGTCGACCCCCCTCTGCGCAACATCCCTCGCGAGGGTGAAGAGGTCAGGGCTGCGTACGCCTTCTCTAACCATCTCGCGCGCAAGGTGGTCAACTGTAAGCTGACGACCCTCGCCAGACGCGAGAACGTCACCAAGAAAGTGATGTGCCGTGTCGGCGGAGGCTGGCAAGATCTGCACGTGTACATTGCGAATAGGCAGGCGGGAACGGCCTGAGTTCATACTTTCCGATTTGCACGGGATAGCCTGGTCGAGAGACCAGAACTCCCCACCGTTATCCTTGTTGTATGCGCGCTCCGTCGTTCCACTACGTTATTCCTTATTCTCACAGCATACTACTATTATCAGAGTCATCGCATGCCCGTTCTGTGTCGCATACCTCATTATGGAATATGGAATCTCACCTTCTGGTCGTTGTTGGTAGTAATGGTGACAATACATATAATATCCTCGTACACATACTTACATATACGCGTGCTACGCAGTGGGCATTTTGAGACAAGCTGTTCGGAGCCCATCTCCAGCCCACTTGGCTACTTCGACAAGTAATTCGCGTTTCTTGTCTGCGGCGGTAGTTGACCGCAGCTCATATAGAGTGGCTAGAATGTGAGTCAGAATAGATGATCTTCAAAAACAGACGGATGCTTCTCACAGAGATTAAACAAGAATGGTTCTGCCACCGTGATGGTAGATGGCGAAGCCTTCAAAGCATCCTCGAGGATTTGTATACCCTAAATAAAGAAATGCACATAAATAACGCTGTGTACAACGGATTTGCATCACTAACCTCTTTCAGGTGCCCTTGACTCAGAAGGGTGACTGCTAAGTTATTGACGGCCTACGGACAAGCAATTGTCAGCATTCTGCTCCATATTGCGAGACCACTGTATATACCAGGTAATTGTCGGGATCATCCTGGAGAATCTGTCGCAGCGCAGTGTTTGCCTCTTCCCAGTGACCTTCAGCTGCTGCCAGAAGAGCTGCGTTCATCGTCTTCAACCCCACATCAGCCGTAGGATCTTGTACCACGGCGGAGAAGTGTTTGATGGCCATGCCAACATAACCACCCTGAAGATATATTCTTGCTACCGCCGATTGCATGTGAGGTGATGAAGTTCCATCTTCTTGTTTGCATAGTGGCTCGAGGAGTTTTGCCGCGGCGATGAAGTCCTGCACTCACGAAGGTATGTGATTAGTTCGTTGAACGAAACGAGTGTGTCCTTACCTTCATTTCAATAAGCTGCGAAGCAATGATCAAACACAGCCTTGCCCCTCGTTCCTTCCACATGCCGTTTGTCGTAGCATCTTTCTTCTTGGATGCCTCTCGCGCCTTTCGTTTACTGAGCGTCAACAGCGCGACAAGAGCGTCCAGGTATCCCATGTGATCACCGGCCCAGTACTTCGTCTTCGCATGAAGGACCTCGAGCTCGAATGGTAGGAGCCGTTCGTAGAGCCATGTACGCGCACTTTCGGGTTGAATGCCGTTGATCACAGAGAACAGATTTGTGCACTC
The DNA here is from genome assembly GCA_022385755.1 of Trametopsis cervina. Classification (NCBI taxonomy): domain Eukaryota; kingdom Fungi; phylum Basidiomycota; class Agaricomycetes; order Polyporales; family Irpicaceae; genus Trametopsis; species Trametopsis cervina. Next base: position 194,441 of record MU278356.1, on the reverse strand, counting down.
GGCGGACGTCTGGTTGAACAGCCGCATGCGCGCGAGAGCTGAAAGCCGTAGATACCAGAGCTATAATATGTTCAAAAGGGCTTATACTGGATGAAATGAGCGCATGCGACTCACAGACAGTATGAGCGGCAGGTCTTCCGGGTTTGCGCTCACAATCCGATCCCGTGCCATGCGAGCAATGGCACGCCAACTATTCGTCATCTTCAAAAGAGTGAGATAGAGAATATCTTTCGTCCAGTAACAAAAGAGGCTTACAACCAGCGTGTGGAAGTCAGCGCGATGCCATTGGCCAGTGAGATCCCGAGCAGGTCGCTTTTCCGGTGGTATGTATTTCGTCAGCAGTGTTGTCAATGGATCTGTCTTTGATCCGTCCTGTGAGCTTATGGTGCATAGCATGGATGGAGAAATACTTACATTTGGTATCGGGAGAAACATAGTCGGGATAATGAGCCCTGGAAGAAACAAATCCGGAGGTTCTTCCTCATCTTCTTCATCACTCGCCGTCTCTGGCGGTGGGGGTACTGCTTTGTTGATATTCGGAGAGGGAAGAGGCTTCTGCACCGTCTCAGGGACAGCTGGTTCAGAAAGCGTCGACTGAGCCAGCGCTATGTTCTCTTCAGCTGCTGGTGTGTGTCCGAATCCACCATCTTCCTCGGGTTCACCTTCGGACGAGGACTCCCCGTCATCAACTATGAAAGGGTCCGGCACTTCAGGCTCTACCAGAACTGAAGGTGCGTTAATCGTGCTGCTGTCTCCTTCACCCTCAAAATCGGGATCCATGTCCGTCACACTACTACTTTGGTGTGATGTGTAGGAGGGATGGGGTGACAGCGGATGAATGAGCTCGTTGCTCGCCGCTAATGATCAACGATGCAGTCAATATGAGGATACGCCTGCAACGATCGCACAGTTCTTACCTTGCTCGACAGCAGAAGGTTTTATGCTGGAGCTCATCCTGGCGCCAGACAATTATAGATATTGTTGTAGCTGGATCAGGGGAATGCCGATGCTGTGAAGGGCCTCTTCTGTTCATGTTCAGGCGGTGCAATGGTTCAACGTTCAGGAAGGAGTATCGTACTTACGGGTAACTTCAGGGCGTTGCGGTCAGGGCTGTAGTGCCGCTACAGGCTTATATTTGGCAGTGCTGGTAACTTCGTTCGGTAGGTTGTAACTTGTGAATTGTGACGGTGTAACAACCCTACGGTGTCTTCGGCCCGCCTCATCCTGATGCGCCATCACCGTTGTGGCGCTGGATTTCTGAGCGATATATCTTGCTTCCGGGTTTTCCTCATGTCCTCTACGCAGAGTGCGAGGTGTAGAGCTATATAAAGTATTATTGATTCTGTACGTGTGTTTTAGATGGTTCAGCCAAATCAGTTTAACGTCGTTCAGTATACAGGCATTACCAGTTCGTCGCACTAAATGCTTTGAGACGCGCTAATCAGTTCAATGGACTCTGATTATGGTGAGAGGCCTCCGCTTCGAATATCTACTTTGCGCACGTCGAATGCACACAACATCTGCGACACATTTTACAAGGATATTGCCTGCACAACGGGGGGCGTAGCCCAGCACGGCGTGACTACGGTGTGACTACGCTTGTGACGACCGACGCGGTCATGTGGTGTCTGCAATTCATCAAGGTTTGCTACCAATCACGCACCTCTCTCACTCTCTCTCTTCTTCCTTCTAGTACCTACCTACACCCCTTTCGAACCGTTTCCCCGTCTCTCCCGACGACCATTCCGTCTCCAGAATTGTAATATGACCGTGAGACAATACTGTCTGAATAAAGTTAAACTAATAAACGCTTGCTTTACGCGCTGAACGCAACGTTTGTCGGGATTTTGACAGATCGCACCCGGCAAGCCTGTAGCCAGTTTCGGTATGGCCTCATATCACCGTGCCTTGACTGCCTGGCCACCAAGTCATCCAAGCATTCTTGAATTTCCCTCAATTTCCTCCCTTCTGTATCTGTCAGCTACCTTGCGGGATCGGACGACACGCAGCACCCTATGCTCGCTGCGCGAGTATTGGAGCCACTGACTCTCTTAGCTATCGTAGAGCTCGCACATGCTGCGCATCTGTCCAAGGGCGGTGCTCCCGAAGACCTCTTGGGTGGGCCACCTGCGCATGGCCTCTACTATCCGCTCTCGCGCCAAACTGCCCAGAGAAATGCATCGGAGAACGATTTATGGTTCCAGACGAGTAAAGCTTCGCTGGGTGCGAAGTATGATCTCAAAGCAGGTGGCTCACGGCGGAGAGCAAGTGGTGATAGCATGTGAGTAATTATTCATTCTCCCAAGGCGATGCAAACAAAGCGTTCTTCAGGCTGGCGAACGTGAATGCGGATTCCAGGTAAGGGCCAAGGCTTGGTACCACATGTGTAGCTAATGTCATATCTTTGTTGTATAGCTACTTTGGGTCCATTCTCGTCGGCACACCTCCTATCTCCTACAGCGTCATAATGGACACAGGGTCTGCGTATGTACTCTGCTACCGTTCCTCCGATGCCAACTCACCGCAAACGTCGCTAGTGACCTCTGGCTTGCAACGGATGGCCCCACGGTTTCCACAGGTACACCTATCTTTGATCCTACTCGTAAGTGACTCCTATGCGCAGGAAACTATCTAATCTCACTGATTGATTCTTCTCCTGCTATGCTGGAACCTCGTGTTTGTGGCGGCAATCTGCTTTGTCTGTTGTTGACTGATGTTTGATGCACCCCCTTGACCCAACAATGTCATTGGGACCCTTGGTATGTCCTATTTAACAAATATGTCGAACTTGATGCATATACCGCTGGGACCCTTGGTATGTCCCATTTACAATTTGATGCATCTACCGCCTCATCTCTACTGGATTGTTGGGCTCTTTGGGATACCCTGATTTTCATTAAATCTCATCTCTGTACATTATATCTAATCGGGCAGGATCCACATCGTATGTGCCCATAAACCAGAGCTTCTCCATAAACTATTCCAGCGGATCTGCCAAAGGCATACTCGTGCGTGATGTTGTCCAATACGCCGGCTTCGAAGTGCAAGAGCAAGTTTTTGGTAAGTTGCAGTGCATGCCACCTCGTTGCAACCTTACTCATCTGTGATATGTAGGTCTCGCCTCTGAGCTTACGAGTCATCTCCTCAGCGGTTCCATCTCGGGGGTGTTCGGCCTCGGCTTCCAAAGCATAGCAGCCTCTGGCGCAAAACCATTTTGGCAGTCTCTCGTCGACCAACCTGGTGCACTCGACCAGCCAGTCATCGCTTTTCATCTCACGCGCTTCATCAACGCATCGAATGACCGCAGTATCGAGCCCGGTGGTTCATGTACACTCGGCGCGTTGGACGAAACCCTGTACACCGGCGAGATCAACTACCAGAATGTCTCCGGGACGCCGTCGTACTGGAGTTTGGACTTGAGCTGTGAGTTCCGCTCTCTAATGGTGGCCGGACGGGTGGCTCGGCCTTCTGATCACTGATTTGCAACTGCGCCACAGCTATCAGCGTACTGGGTACTGTGCTTGATCTGTCCAGCTTCCCGGTCTTGGCTGCCATCGACACTGGTACGACGCTCATCGGTGGTCCGCCAGATGCCATCGCCCAGCTGTACGCAACAATCCCAGGTAGTTTGGTAGGCACGGGTAATCTCACAGGATATTTCACATATCGTAAGTGGCTCATCTTCCATTCTCATTCAGCGGTCCGTTGAACTGTGCTTTAGCCTGTAACACGCAGGTATCCGTCTCTCTGTCCTTTGGCGACGGTCCTTCTTGGCCCATAGACCCGGTAGACTTCAGACTCGCGCAGCTCGACGAGGAGACATGCGTCGGCGCGTTCTTTCAGATGGAAAGTAGTGGCTCCGGATCCTTTCCTGCTTGGGTCATCGGCGATACCTTTCTCGTGCGTCGTTCTCTCCTCCTTTGTTTAACTACAACTCCCGTTCATGGACCATGCATATGACCAGAAAAATGTGTATTCGGTATTCCGCGCCTCGTCTCCTCCCTCAATCGGGTTTGGCCAACTATCCGACGCAGCACTTTCTCTGAACGGCGTAACCGCGGCAGTTCCTAGTCCTACAACTAGGCAATCCATGTTTACCATGACAGCGCCACCTATGAACTCTGCTCCTCCGGACAGGCGGTTTGACCTCGCCACCGTTGGTGTGGCGGCGTGTGTCACGGTGCTTTTACTTGTTTTGTGACAAGGATCTAGATATGGACATGGACATAACATACCTACAGAGGACATTTCCAGTATTAAGGCCCGACTGGAACTAGAAATACAACGGACAACACTAGACATACACTATAGACATAGATCACACATAGGCTTATAGACATAGATGAATCCACGTGGACGTATAGGTAGTGATACGTGAACTTCGTGATGGAAGATAAAGAACGGTAGCTATGCAGCACGGCCCATCTCTGTCTGCGTTCGGAAGGTATAGCTGAGTGAATTACTTACTCGTCCGCCTGGGATGGATATGCGCAGCCTTGCACGATTTCTAGCCGCGTGCTTTGTGCACATTCACACAGCCTTCCAAATGAGGGATAACAGCTATTATACCGAGTGAGTGAGGGCTACATATGCTTATGTACTAGTCTGGAACGGATCGTTTGTGTATGATAATGTAGAGAGTGAGCTGGCACCAAATTCACAGCTAAGATCTTTGCTTCTCCTCGTGCTTCCCGAGGACGTATCGCAGCCATTCCCACCACACGGGCCCATAGCTCCAATACAACACTCCGAATAGTGCGCCACCCAGGTGGGCAAAATGATCGATTCTATGACAGGGGTTTTGTGAGCAGGTCCACCAAGGCGATAGTAAACACGTGTCAAGCTTACCCAGAGAAGGGACCACGAATGACACCAATGATATCGAAAAGTACGGCGGCCCCTACACCCCACTGAATTGGTATGGGGACCATGGGCAGGAATATCAGGGCAACCTGGGCGTAGGGTGCGGCCATGGCTGTCAACGTCAGACCAGCGTATACTGCACCGGATATGCCAACGCTTGGGTTGATAGTCCACCCGAATTTGCGCGGAGCCGCTGGTGTCTCACCGGAGGCACGCTTGGAGGCTGCGCGGACAGCTGCGGAAGCCCTCGATATAATGCGCGAGAATACCCACGTTGACTTTGCTACATGGGATACCAGACCGGCAAACAGGCCCGCTGTATGTCAGGTCTCGTCAGTTCATGTATTTGGGAGATGTTGAGCGATGAGAGCATTACCTGATATGAAGAAAGCAAGTGCATGCCACCGTGAATCGGCTTCGCCCATTCCCGTGCGCTTTTCAAGGTTTCCTTTCGCATTGCGGAGGGCAAACCAGACGGTACTTGCTGTGTGACTATACATAAACGACAACATCACATTTTGACAATAGGGTACGTACCTGTGCCGGTGAGTACGAAACAGTTTATAGCCAGATGAAAGAACCCGGCGTGGCTGAACCAGCGTATCAGTATTAGGATAGCTCAGACATTCATGTAGAGCTTGTACCTGAACATGCTTGTAAGGAGTGTGTAGGACCGGCCAGATAGCGGGTCATGTGCGAAGTGTTTTGTCATGAACGACTGCATCCTGGGCGCCCTCCACATGAGCCATGTACTCGCACACAACCCCACGAGGCCCCATGCCATCACTCGACCTTCCTCGGCATCCAAAACGGGTTGCATGATTTGAATGTACAGCCATGAGGCGGTGGTTTTCAGCTGGTTAGGCCATGATTGAAGCGTGTCCATGAGGCTGTCATAGCCAGCTTGCACGTCCTATACCACCTGTCAGAATATATCTGGGGGTTCCCGCCACAGAATAGCACTTACGCGCCCAAGCTGAAACCTCTTCGCTGCTCTCATATCATTGGAAGTTGGCTCCGTCAACTTGAACACAATCTTTCCCTTCTCTCGCGCCACCGCCGCCCATTTCTCCGTGTCTTTGTTGGTGTAGTCGGCAGCATAAACAAACGCGGCTAAGCTGCCAAACGTTGCAAACTACTTCAGAGTATGCTGTCGATGAGTGATGATCACAGTGGTCAAGATGTCCTGCGTACAAGAATCTGATTCCTGATACCGGGTCTTTGGATTGAGGATTGAAACGACTTCAGCGGCTTGCTACGTGCAACTCGATCACGAAAGCTTGGAATTCGAGCGAATGCATCGGACGATATTCGAGGTAGACGATGAAACGACGAAGAGGAAAAGAATCGCACGGAGGATGGTGGTAGCCGTAGCATTACAGGGTGCAATGCTCACCAGGTTGAGCAGGGAGCCCAATATTGCGAAGCTGCCGGCGAGTTGCCGAACATCTGTGTAGACGCCCGAGACAAATCTGGCTTAGTCAGAGACGCAGACGCCTTTGCTCTCGCTTGGGTTTCACTAGTTCACTACATACCAGTCAGGAGGATCTTTCGCAACATCAGTGCACGCATGTTCTCACTTAGATCTATCTGACCAAATACTGGCCTTGTCTATTATAGCTGAAAGATGTATTATGCTACTGAGATGATGAACAAAAAGTAGAGGATAATACATGAGTTGCGGTAGACCAATTCTGTAATGGCAGCATTAGAAGGGAAATATTGTTATTCGTACATTTATCGAGATGTAACGACCGCCGTTATCATCCATAGTCGCCTTCGAACCTGGGAACCCAAATATGGTTCACTGCCTTCCAAATTCAGCAGGTGTATGATCCAGAGCCTTTTCGGGCGCCCATACGTACGCCAAACCCTCGTCACCAAAAAGACCAAGACCGATGCGCTCAATGTTAACATAACATTGATAGCTAAGGAACGACACTCCCACTTTCACTAGCATGTACTATTACCTCTCTTTCTTGCGCCCTCCTCCTTTGCAGGCCCCCTTAGGCACGCCACTCACGATTACCCCTCAGATCGCCAACGATCTTCGAACGGAGCGGTATCCTGACGCGTACGACCTCTATTACTCCTGGTCGCTCAACAAGCCGGCGGTCCTTACAAGCGCATCAAACCAACCGCTGCAGATTACTCGTCCATTAAAACTCACAACATGGCGAGAAAGCAATGCTTACAGGGAGCTTAGCATTCCCGGCCCTTTGGGTGCCAAAGAAGGACAGGCTTATCGCCTTGTTCTCCTTGCGCAGCCACAAGGGATGCCACACATAGTCAACTTCTTGGCTGACTGCTCGGCTCCTCTCCCCGTGATGTCTATGCCTATTTTATTCTCCTCGCGGAGAGGTCCACATATCTCAAAGCAAGAGCAGGTAGAAAGGATATACCGCTTGCCGCTTGCGGAAGCCTCCGACGCATTTCTATCTATCGTAGAACAAACATCGTTCGACCTCGATAAAGTAAGGCACCGCTCGTCTATGTGCCAACAGCGGCTTATATGTGACAGAAAGTCTGGGACAGCGGCGTAGGGATGAGTGCATGGTTATCTGATATTGCCCGTCAAGACGGTCGGACGGCGCCCCAGAATGCAACAGCACAGAATCTGCGTTCCATTATTGCGAAGAAAGATTGTAATATCATTGAGTTGGGCAAGCAGATATTGCCCAAGCCGGCGAACCGTTGAACTGATGTTACCACGTAGGAGCCGGCACTGGTATCGTCTCACTTGCTTTGGGAGCACTTCGCTCCGAGACAGCAGGTCCTGAATCCACGGGGACTATCATCAGCACCGACCTTCGTGAGCGCATTGCTGTCGCCGCTCGTATGCCCCGTTGACGCAGAATTGCAGCGTCAGCCATCCCGCTCTTGGAACGCAATATCTCGGCGAACAAGCATTACTTCTCCACGCATCACACACAGCCGCGGGCTGTAGTACTTGACTGGGACGAGGAGCGCCTACCGAAGGAAGTGACCGATGTGAAGGCGGGGTTTGACTTGATTGTGTGGGTGTTCTATGTCAGCTCATGCAGATTAACACGCTTAGATATGATCTGCCACTTAGCATGGCCGACGTGGCCTACAACACAGCCTCATTCGACTCGCTGATACATACGATAGAACGTATCTTCTCCATTAGCCGTAACTCAAACCGTCGTGCAGCACCTATGGTGTTGCTAGGATACAAAGAGCGAGACGCCGCTGAGAGGTCGCTATGGGACATGTGTCTTTCCATTGGCGTGACGCTGCAAAAGCTCGGTGAAAAGGTTGGAGCGGGTGGTGCCCCCGTCGAAATTTGGGCAGGAAAACGCGACTGTGCACTGCCAGAGACTTGAGCACGTAGTAATTGGGCGGATCATCGTCCCGCAAAATATTAGGTTTGCTCATGTAAGCTTTTACGGAGAGTATGTATTCGAGACATTCGGAATGATCAAGCCGTTCATATTCAGCACTGTCGAATGGCGGACTCCTGTTGCATATTGAAGACATCGGCTGGTGCCGCCGGAAGCGTATGCAGTGTATGTGCACCCGGTAACATAAACTCATAAAGTGCGCAGACTCAGACCGCCGGCCCCCGTCCAATTCTTGTGAGGGGAGTTCTTACTCTGAATCTGAGTGAGTTTGTAGGTAAGCGCACCTATTGAATCATCGTGGTGTATTCGGACCACCGGCGGAACTACTTGTGACCTTCGCCACACTTAGCACGCTAATCTTGACCGGGTCTGTCTGCTGGGTATCAAGATCGTTGTCTACTAGATTTACTCACAGCGGGAAGACACAAACATGAAGCTGGGCATTTGAGACGATTTGTATGCATGATTGTTTTGGCCTCGGTTGACGGCTATGTACTGGAGAAAGCACCACGACAGCGAGCCTCTGTCCCGGTGAGCGGCCGGCGCCAATAGCGCGCGCTTTCAAATCTAGTGCTAGATGGATGCGGTGTCATCAACAAAGCTTCGAGGCCAAATACACACACAGCCTTGGGTTACGGCGCGGCTGATCAGAGCACAGAATATCACGGCTAGCTAATGTAAGCATACTCTATGTTGAAAGCTATCTACCTTGCTTATAGTGAAAGGACGCACAAGATGTAAGACATGAAATACTGTAACAAAGCCGGTGCGTTACGAATGATGAATGATGTACATATCCTTGCAGCGCACCACCCAAACATGCTCTTCAATCTCAGCGGAGCGCTATCATCGCTATCATTGCGACTGGGAATCTGAGTCTCAAAAACACCCGTCTCTCTGTAAAGACCGATGGTTCCTCGAGGCAAGGAACATCTTTTTGGTTACAGATGTGCAACGAGGCACATAAAATTTGGGGACCAGCTTCACTCTCAGATACCATTGGCGGACCTGGTTTTCCAGGAGTCAAACAGCAGCTTCGTGGTTCAACGATGAATTGACCCATGCGCGCCGATAAGGCAGTTGAGGGGTCCGTTACGTCCGCCGCGCTCTTAGACATCGTGCGGTGGTGACAACGCTGTGTTCGTCAATACGCCGGTAGCCCAAGACGTCTGCTGGTTTGTTGCAACGCTATACAGTGCGCCTCTCTGTACCCTCTAATGTTGTTCGCCACTTCCATCGACAGGAGCGCTGTTCGACGTATATGAGGAGGAGTAGAATCCAAAGATGTTCACAACGACCTACAGCCCTCCGAGACATTCAGCAACTCACCAACTAGTTTCCACACACACCAATCAACCTATATCATAATGTGCTTTACCGTAGCGACGTTTGTCCAGCACAGCTGCAGCCACCAGGTGGAGCTTCAGAGGCAGACAGTAAGCGTTTGAGAAATTTAGACGATCACATACTCACGTTGTTCTTCAGGTTGACTGCAACAGTGAGAGGTGCAGATTGAGCCAGAAACACGGTAGGGCTCCGCCGCACACTTGCGCCTCCACTGGTTGTCAGATGAGGTATGCTGAATAAAATCTTCCTTCAGTGAACATTCGCTTATCTCACTTACCTAGCTTGGGACCTGAGCAACGACTCGTCACGGACAAACGTCCGACGCCTTGTTCCCGTTGCGCATAATGCACGAGAATGCGGTCCTGATCCCTACTCATTCAAACATGAACGGGATCAGCGCGGACTCTATGGCATAGTGATCCGAACACTCACTGTAGCATATATCGTTTGTATCCAACCTGATCTTATCAGTACTGTAGTGTTTATCTTGTATATTGATCTCAGGCTGTTAGTAGCGTACATACCTTTTGTAGTCGCATCGCATCATATAGTACCAGCATCATGATTAGCTCTTTTCTCTCTCTACTCGTTAATATGTATCTTGTCAGTAGCGTATAAATCCTGTTGATAATCGAGCTGTTCTCTACTCACCTATGGACGACGTGAGGATGCCGCCAGCACTGAATGAAGAGCCCCCAGCTTAACATCCGTAGCTATAGAACTTCAGCCTTTGTATCGATACATGGGTGATGTGATACCACACAGCATAGCATGAGTAGCGCAGCATAGCACAGTGGTAGCACAAGACAAAGCGGCGTCGTGACATAGCGCGCTTTGTCACCTGTACGCGACTGTCACGTATCACGTGATTCCAAACTCGCGAACGTAGAGCGCCACCGATCTTTTGGCCATTTCAGCCTATAACCTCCTGGATCGGCTGGTGGACACTTCTACCGCCCTACATGTCACAAACCGGCCTCTCCTATCTAACACCACCTCTCTTCGAAGGAGATGCATCGCGCGATTTCGAAGGTTCAGGTCGCACCCTCTCTCTTGCAGCCTCTCCTCGCGACGACTCAATAGCTATACATGCTGCTCCTAATGTATGTCACAAATCGATCTGACATATGGGGTCTTATAAGCTAACTCTAGAAAGGCAGACTCTCGCGCTTCGAAAACTGGACATCCTAAGGAGCAACTGGTATATACTGCTATTGGCGAGAGACCCCCGACGTCGGAGCGAAGAACGGTACGTAAAGCTGGTGTTCTTGATACCTTGGCTTATGCTTCTATAGTTTATTTCCGACTCTTCAGTTGTCTTTGCTGCGCTCCAGAATCTTGTCACGGTCGCAAAGACAAAGGAACCTGAGCTGTGCGTACTGAATAGAATCCTCCGCTACTCTTCCGCTAACAAAAGGATAGCCTTCGTAATGACCAGATACAACAACTGATTCGGAAGTTGAGCATTGACTACAGCAACTTTTGCAAGGAATGTTGGGCATATTCTTCGGTACGTGGAGCTGCATATATTGCATGGAACTCCACTGACCATGGATACAGCGGAACGAGTCTCGAGAAGAGCCTCTGCACCTCGAGCCAGACCACTATCGCAAGCTGTACACATGTTTTTCGCTTTTCACTGTACTTTACCTTCCGGATAGCGGGTACGAAGACGCGCCCGTGGGGGATGAACTCATGGACTGGTTAAACACTCACTATATCGAGCCGTCCACCGAGGAGGGAGTCCATCTTAGTTCTCTGGAGCGACCTTGGGAAGATGAAACCTTCTGGCCATATCTCGCCCGGTGAGTGACTCGGTAGCAGTGCTATATTTCATATATTGAGAAGGTGTCCAGAGCTACTCTACGTGGTTTGTCGAAAGCATCGGCATTCTTTCTAGAACGGTTATCAAAACACCCATCGGAGCATCTACAAAGGCTGTCGGAGCATCTTGTCCCTCTATTGACGAATCATCCACGGCTGCATCAGTTCAATTCAGAGCGCGATTTCGCCATAGCGTCCAGACGATGGAAAGACAAAGTCAAGACCCTGCGGATTGAGCTTGACTACGTCCCCGAAGACGGTCGGGACGACGGATTTGATAACTGGTGGGATCGTTTCAGTGATTTGGTCTCCATACTGGAAGGCAGAGCAGAGGTTCTAAAAAAACTATGCACTGATCTTGGAGCTGACTGGAAGGAAGTGTGTGTTGCATGGGGCATCTTTGTTGATCCTCGACTCAGGCGACAGGATCTACCGTAAGCCAAATCTTATGTTCGTCGACCATCACATCTCATAGATTTCTCAGTGACGTTGTGGTACAGATTCTTGACGAGATGCCACCGGATCCAACAAACTTAGAGGATGTCATTCACTCACTGCTAATGCTGGGAAAGCCAAATCAAGTCCTCTCACGGGCATCTGAACTCGATACCTGGTTGTCAGCGCATCTTGCAGATGCCATGGAGCCTCTGGAGTTGATTGACCGAGAGTCCGATGAGTGAGTTCTGACATCATCATGTGTATGTACTGTCCTAATCTCGTACCTAAGCTCTGGTCTCTCCCTCCGTCAGCAATACGTCTTATCTTATGCGGAATATCTCCACTCCGACCCTGGCTTGTGGCGGCTAACCGTGGACTACTTGTGTAGTTGTGGTGATATAGGAAAGGAGATGGCTGACCAAGTGTTGATGCGAATACCTTTGCAACTAAGATCCCAAGCCCGCGATGGCACAACTGACGAAGAAGCATCAAGGATTCGAGCAGGAGATTTGGCGGGTGTACTAAAGGAAGTGAACGCCTCATGTCACCATCACCAACGCGAGGCTGCTCGCCGAGTGATTTGCAAAGTCAGTCTCTAAGCTAATTACTCGAAGTAGACACACTGATCGTGTTCCATAGATTGCCGCGCGAACATTCCTGACCGAGAAGGAATATGGTCTCGCGGTGGCATATTCATCATCTGCCGAAGACTGGCCCGGTCTTGGTCGGATTGTTGACCGCGTTTTGGATGAGTATTTGATCGAAGGTAATGCCTAGCAATCCTTCTCGTAAAATCCAGCGTTCATTGTGGCCAACACGCTGACATAATCTATGTGTGTCCAGGACCCGCAAACTTTGCCCGTCTGGTCGCAAACATTGCCCCATCACTACAGAGTTTGCGCCGGCAACAGAGCTCAGTCGCAAATGGCGTGTTCATTTATCGTCTTATGTTCGCGGTCCGTTTTGCCGAATTCCACCAGCGACGCTTGAACGGTGAAATGCAAGACGCGGCTGTTGATCTCATTTCTATGCTCAAAGACGACATCGCACCGAAATCTTGGTGGGCAGTAATCCTGTCAGACTCCGTAGACCTTTTGCAACACGGTGGGCATCACTCTGTCATCAGTCACGGCTTTCATCTCACTTGCAGCTTTAGGAGATGAACTGTTATTCACATCAGACGACGTGTATTTGCTTTTAACCAAGCTAGAGGAAATAAGTACACGGGCGTCGCAGGGAGCAGGTCCTGATTATTTGGCAATGGTGGCTAGGACTACAAAGGGCAAGGACGAAAAACATGCACTTCAGCGCTTACAGATTGTTCGACTGGCACTGGCGAAGTACTACGCTCGTTGTAGTGCCATTGGTGTCGGTGGTCGCTCAACAGGAGTTGTCGGGTTTTGAATTATAACCATGCTTTCTGTAACAGTATGTGTCGTATAATTTCACAGAAAGTTGTCTAGCTGCCGCACCATTCCCCATGCACAAAGCATCAGGAATAAGAATCGCATTGAATACGTCAAATGAGCTCTCCATCTAGTTCGTCCTCATCCATATCATCGACTGAGATAAAACGTTTGCCTGCGTCGCGCTGTTTGTATCTCTGTCAGTTGTTATTATTACGGCTTCGTCAGGGGAAACGCGTACCGTAGAAAACTCAGGGAAGACATCGCGAGCGCGACGCTCTTTGAGACTGATCGGTCTATTCTGGTCAGATGCCTTGAACGCCGGTGCCGCGGATTTGGTGACCACTTTTGTTGCTGAGCTCTGGAGGTTATTGAGATCCAGGACAAGATCAGAAGATTGGACGCGTTGGAAGTCAGAGACCGGTTGTTCATCTTTGACCGCTACATTGGATGTGAATCCCACATGAGATCGTTGTAAACGGTCAAACGCAGAAGGTGAGAGTGATGTCAGATGTGTCGCCCCAAGGACCGGCATTCCAGGGAAAGACGTCGGGGTCGGAGTGGTTGAAGGGGAGCAAACGCCAGAGGGCAAGACAGATGCGGACCGGTCAGTATTCTCCGCCAATGGTAGGTCTACCGCGAAGTCCGGTTGATTGGGTTGTTGCGATGTTTGGGAAACTTGTCCAGACGGAAGGGTGAGATCTGTGGGGCTGGAATGGTTTGGCTGCTCCAACACTCCCGAGTCCGAGGTGATAGGTATATCAGTAAGGATCAGTTGAGAGCCATCCAGTTGAGAGCAGCCGCCCAGGTCTCTTCCAAAATCTTCCACGCGCGGCTTGGAGAGTTCCGCAGATATCGGTGAGGGACTTGAACGTTTCGTGGAGCTTGCAATAGCAGATGGAGCCTTATTATCGACTGTTTGTGACGGGGTGAGAAGGCTTCGCGGGCCAGATTGATATGTGGAAGTTTCCATTGTTCTTTGTCTCTTCCTCGGGAAGGAGCTAGATGGCGATGAGACTGGTGACAACGGAACTTGACACAGAGGAGCGCGCTGCGTGTTGCTGAGAACAAGTGAGACGGAGCCCAACACCTCGGTCTTGAGTTTGGAAATATCATCGCGTAGCCCATCCGTTAGCTTGCTAGCCTCACGAATGGATTCCTTGAGATCGTTCTTCGCAGAGTCAATATGAAGAGGTATAGCCTGGATTAGTGGCGCTACGGGGGTGAGCGAGGTCAGAAGCTTCCCCTGTTGTTCCGTCAGCACTTGCAAAGCTTGAAGAGTTGTCTGTCCCAGCTAATGCCGATCAATCAACGCATGTAAAAGAGCCATTGAATATATGTCACACCATTTGTATAGCATCAATACGTCTGTCCATTGCGTCCAGTCTCGTGCTCACGGAGCGAGTTTCTTGCTGAAGTTCTATAACGCTCGAATCTTGAGCGGGCGTACCCAGAGTCCTTTGGATCTGTGTCTGACATCGATTGACTGCAGGCAATCACGGGATAGACAGTTTGGCGGTTCGATAATAAAATACATTGGATATATGCGCTTATCACACACCGAGGTCTATTTGTTCTTGGATGAGCTTTTCATGACCATGTTGAAATACTTTGTGCGAAGTAGCAACTTCCTTCCTCGAGCTCTCAACCTCGAGTCCGAGGTTATCAACTCGAGTAGAGAACTTCTCTAGCATAGCTTGTGTGTCGTGCAAGAGCATTCGGACAGACGTCCCAGCCTTGTCAACAGGTCCTATAGGGGGTAGAACGTCCTTCTGTATTCGACTATTCTTTGTCATCGTAGATGTATGCGACTTGTGGTGCAGGAGATGACCCCATAACGCGTTAGTAGCAGATGCGGAACGGCTGAGCTGTCCAGAGTGAGGGCTATCACCAGAGCCCAAGAGCGATGCTGACATGTTTCTTGACTTCCGGAAGTAAAGACACAGACGAGAGAGTAGCAAGTAGGCTGAAAAGATAGAGAGAGCAGCTGCAGTGAAGAAGGCGAGAGATGAGGCACGTCGGGAACTGCCGATCAGATCAATCAAAGTAAAGAGGTTGAACGAAGTTATTTGTAGGCGCAGGTTTGTCTTTGCTCTGCCTTAATTCCAAACGACATCAAGCCCGCTCAGATGGGTTTCAGCTACGTGATAGGTACGTAACATTCTATGTTGCAATACATGCTTCCACTTATATATACATATCAGAACACATGGAAGAAGATGAGGATACTTCCCGAGCTATACCGCCCTGGGTGGAATTAGAATACAAGGTCAAGCGTTTCTTCCGTCGCGAAGATCAAAAATAACATGTGTCCTCGTTGGATAGCACATGCGGACCCTAGCAGGAGAAAAATCGGAGGTCCATTTCACACATCTCTCGCAGTCTTCGTGCAAAACCTTGACTTCGTTATTCTCCAACCCTGGTGGCGCCCCTGCATCCGCCCACCTTGAAGGTGTTTTGGAACTCATGAAAGTAAAGGGCATCCCGCTGGAGAAAGTTTGTCTCCTTGATCCTAAAGCAGAGAAACCGTTGTCACCAGAGGACGGAGATGGTCGCTTCTCCTGGTTTCTTTTTGGGGTAAGTCTTCCCGGATAACACGAAGAAACCCGTTCATTTCTTCTCTGCAGGGGATTCTAGGTAAGGACTTTGCGATCCACTGGCAAGCAGGATGCTGAGGATTCTCAGGGGACGATCCCCCACGTGATCGAACATCTGAACTACGTGCCCTGGGTTTCCCCTCTCGTCATCTAGACTCCGTGCAGATGACGACTGACACAGCTCTCGGCGTGAGTAAACTCGTGGTCGAGGACAAAAGTGAGTGCACGTAAAGCTTTCCCATAGCACTAATGATAGATAAACATAATCAGCATCTCTCTCCAAGATACCTTATGTTGTCAGTTCAGCGTTGCGTTCTTGTCGATGCCTCTACCAGTATTGACATTCGTTGTGATCAGGATTTCCCAACGATTGTTTTCAATGCTAAAGAAAGTGTGGAGATGCCGTTCCGTACGTAGTCTTTGGTGTGCTTGGCTGTTTCGAAACTACTGATGACTCCCTGAAGGTTACATTTCAGTGAATGGGGACCCGCTTCTCCCACCTGGAATGCGTGAGCATTTGCATGACGACTTGAATAAGAGCTTCGAGTTCTGAGAAGAGCACCCTGAAAATTAACTATGAGAATACATGTAGTATACAGACATCGAGATGATACTGGTCCGGCAGAATATACAAATACCCAAACAGCGGTCACAGGGAGCTGCTGTTTATTGACTCGGCTGTTTGTAAAGTCCATGATTGGATGTCTTCGATAGGGACATCATCCCACTGCGAAAGAGCCTTTGCAATCATCAGCGCCTATGGAAAAGGCAGGGATCAGAGTGTATCGCTTACTGCGTCTAAAGTGTCCAGTAGACGGTAGCTTTCATTATCGGCCTCCTCTTTAATCTTGACATTTGCCTGCATCTC
Source organism: Trametopsis cervina (assembly GCA_022385755.1). Taxonomy (NCBI): domain Eukaryota; kingdom Fungi; phylum Basidiomycota; class Agaricomycetes; order Polyporales; family Irpicaceae; genus Trametopsis; species Trametopsis cervina. The sequence goes on along the minus strand of MU278356.1, from coordinate 177,733 downwards.
AGCCTGCAGAATTCTGTTGCGCTGGTCTAGCTGCATGTAATCAGTCAGAACAATAAGGTCTAGTCATCCATGAGACGAACCTCCTCGAGCTGGGCCTTCAGGCGATCCCGTTCAGATTTGAGTGTAGGTATGATTCTTGCCCGTGCAGCAGCACTGGGCAGCAATTCCTCCCTCCATATATCTTTCCCCGTATATCCCGCTTTCTTACGTGCCCTAGCGTCCATAATCACGGCGTGAAGCCTATCAACATTTGGCTTGACCTCCATCTTGGCCAGCAGGTCTTCACATCCTTTCTGTTTCATGTGCCGGGTAAGGCTCATGACAGAACCAGAACCAAAGACAGTAGATTAAAACGCACCGATATAGAAGATTCGAGGTGGTTGGCAATGGTGCTACACACGGAAGACGAAGAGTCAGGCTCTTCCTCACACCATAACGAGAAACACTCCGCGAAGTCTTCATACCTAACAGATTTATGTGTTACGGAGATGTCCAAGGCCATATTATATAGCAACTCACGTCCATTTGTGCCCTGAGCGTTGAATGGCAAGCTGCAGAGCAGAGTGAAAATGGGTCCATCGTTTGCTTGCGGATACGGTCGCGGCCATATCGCGGTCACGGTCTTGAAGGGACGCGCGCTGACTGGGGTCTGTTCACCAAAGCGTGTCTATCACGTGCAGGGACCCCTGGTTCCGCTGTGTTCACACTTCAACGTCACTTGACTTTGTATATTTACATGCTCGAAAAGCCACAAACGTTCTTTTGATTCACTAGATGTTTTGAAATTGATACAATGACAGATATACTACGGATTTCATGATTCACCCGCGCTACAAGTACACAAAATTAGCGGGCCTCAAGCACTCTTTGGCACGATCGGTTGTTCCTATGCTCTACGAACAGATACTCAAGTTAATTAGGCCGATAGTTTCGACGAGCTAGGAAATCATGGATACTGAAAGAAATTCTGCCGCCTATGCAGAAGCAGATATCGTCTCAACCTGCCTCTGTAGAGTTTCGGCCACGATAGCGGGGATCGCATGAAGGTTGAGCGCCTTGGCCCCATTCGCTTTTCCGTTCATTCCATAAGCTGCGTGGGAGCCGTTTCGCAGCATTTCAGGATCCATGCCAAGGTCGCCGTAGTCGACGTAGGCCTATATGACACGACAATATGAGAATCTGCGTTTGCCTGCATGCAATAGGTGTTTTACCTCCTTCCCATTTCCAGAGCCATACTTACTCTTGATGAGCTCCTTGTGAATTTTCAAGGTAGCAAAAAGCTCTTCATACGTGGCGTCGTTGATGAACCTGCAGGTTCCGTAAGGAGACGGAACAGCAAAGCGTTGCTTGTTATCCCGAGTTTTCCTGGTGCAAATTCAGCGGAAAGTCAACACAAGGAATGAGAACTTACAGGATAGCTTCAGTGCCTTCACGTATCATACTCTCAGTGAACAGTTCATGGTCCATGGAAAGACCAACGCGGTGAGATAGCGAATGGTATTCGTCCCTCTCAGCCTCGGTGAGATGTCCTCTCTGCCAAGCAACCGTGATGAAGTAGGACATGTCTATGTTGATCTAGAACGACAATCAGTCAGCATATAGGGAGCGCTCTCGATAAACATACTGCATGTCCATGACGAAGAGGGATGACTGGTGAAAGCTCAAGTGTAGGCGATAGAGTGTGGCCAAAAGCAATAACACGGTCCAGGCCTATCTCGTGCAAGTTCGGCGACTCCAGCTACCAGAACAATCAACGAAAGGCGTTTATGTACGGGCGTAGGCGACTCACATCGAGCATAACCTTGATACCCCGCCAACAAATCTCGTCGGCGATAGCCTTCAGCTCGGGAACAGCTCCATCGGCACGGCCAAAACGGCTTTCGATGAGCGCTTCACCATTCTGAACAAGCAATTCCCAGGTACGTTTGTCGGCACAAGAAGATATCTTCATCAGCTCTGTAGAATATGAGCAATATGAATGATTGTCTTAGCGGATCAACAACTCACCCGCAAAGCCGTTACGAACCTGTCCTTCCGGTAAAGTACGAAGCATGTTGAAGTCAAGGAAGGTCATCAAAGGAGCATGATAGGCCCCGAGGCGATTCTTGAGACTACCGTGGTTGATACCCACTTTTCTTAATGTTAGCGGTAGGAAATACGTTGAAAGACAACGTCAAGTACCTTTGATAGAGACGGAAGCATCTATCAAGCCGATGAGTGTGGTAGGCACTCTGATGAAATTGGTGGTCCGCCTGTACGATGCGCAAGCGTATCCGGTGACGTCTGTGCATAGCCTATAAAGGTACGCATTAGTGCTGTTCTCGAGACATGGGATGAGCCATAGACATACCCTCCACCAACGACAAGGACTGGTTCCTTTCGAACGATACCAAACTCGTTCATAGCGTCGACAATAGAGAGCATGGTAGTCATGGTCTTATTCTTCTCGCCTCCAGCCATGATGAAGCTAGTCAACGTGATGCCATGGTGGGCGAAATAGGCCTCCCAGTGCTTGGAGTAGTGGCCGCTGACAGTCGCGTCACTGACGAGCAGCACGCGCTTCCAGGGTTTGAATATGGAAGCAAGATGATCGTGCTTCACATCAAAGACGTTGTCAACGAACTTGAAGCCTGTTACGACAGTCAGGCAGGTCAATCAAGCAGGAATATGAATGAACTCGCCGTAGCTTATAGACTCGTGTCCTACGACTTGAAAGCCGTTGTGAGCGCTTTGGACTGTGGCTTTGAGATCACTCATTGTGGACGAAGTTGGGAGGTCTGGGAGAGAATGGGTTAGGGAGAATACTGAGAGCCCATCTGCCGTCGAGCTTTATAGGTACAGCGATTGGTGTCGTATCATTATTTTTGGGGTCGTGTCGGTATACAAATATGTACACAATGGACCAAGAGTATTTCTGTAGGGCGCGAAAGACGATGCGCTGCCATAAAAACGCTACTGTCAAACTGTGGGGGGTAACCTTCCTATTGTAAGGGCGGGTATCGAGATGAGATCGGCTGCATGAAGTCAGAGAATAACGAAACGTACTGTGCAACAGATGCAGAACCCAACAACACCCCTAGCCTAAGTTGTGGTTGAGACAACGCTTTCTCGTGGCGCATAGAGCGCAAGTGTATACTAAACCCACTCATGATAATCGAGGAAACCGGTGCTCCTGGAAACGCGTGATTTGAGTGGGTGATTTGCATGCGTTCGACGCAGCTGCTTGGCATAAGCTCCAGTACTCTGATAGTACAGCCCGTGCGAGTTATGCTTGAGTCTGGTAGATAGCGTGTGGTATGCCATGAGTTGAGATATGCGACAACGCTGCCGCAGGATACTATAGCTGAAACATGCAAACATAGCTGCTGTAGAGACGGCCCAGTGAAACAGGGCTAACATATGGCATAACGAGGCAATACACCTGCTAGTATGACCGCAGTTAATACGAGCATATCCAGGCAGGTACAAACTTACTAAACCGGTCTTTTCTTATATGCTGGCCTGAACTGAAGCGGCCAGAGTCGGTGCAGGGGTCCGCATGATGGGAACTACGGACGTTCGGCTCCTCAGACGCGTATTATGGATGGAAGGGTACACACTTACCTTTCGGTCAACAAAGTCGCAGTGCCGCTCATTACCTCCAAGATGGTCAATAAAGCCCACTCATCCGGTGCAGGAATACTCCGGACCTTTCTCATCAACATTAAAAGTGAAGACTCGAACGGCACCACGAACATGCTGGGTTCTGTCGGCTCAGATGTCATAGTGTAGAGGCACGTTTCACAGGAGTTCTCACGAGAAACAGCAATGTAGCCCGGATTGCTTCAACATGCTCGAGGTTGGTTCTAAAGAATCGATCGTCGCATGAATGAGTTGTTCATTCTTTCTGATAATGCGCACCTATCTGCCTGTCGGAGCCATCGTTTATCCTGGATGACTTAACACGCTCCCACATTAATGAGCTTCTGTACGTCAGTTTGATCCAGAGCACTTGGTCGAGAGTCGATGAACAGAGTATGCGCAGCCTGAGACAGCGTTGAAGCGCCTGTAGAAGGTAATTCAGCCCCCACAGAAATTCAAATCATACCTATGTATCAGACAGAATCCCATCCGCGCGATGTTGCTGCTCGTACACGTGCGGCAATCGGAAACGTGGAGTGCACACCATCACCCTCGTACGTTTGAGGTGCCCCGGTGGTCTTACGAAGGACAGCTGTGTGAACGGCGATGTCATCTGTACCAAGTCATAGGGCAATTAGACGTACTGCGTAAGTATCACCGCTCGCTTGATCTACAGCGGTTCAGCCATTACGATGTATACACTCGACGATGCGCTGCTCTCCCTGACGAGATGACAGCATATGCTGGGGTGGCAGATGCGCGCCCCAATATATCCAGGCCCAGCAATATCGAGCAAAGCCGAAGTCAATCGGCACATAGTTGCACGGCTATTCTTGTAGATGACGTTGAGGCTGAGGTTGTGAGTGCGGGCAACCTCAACATATCGCAGCGTTATGGCTGGTGGAAAAAGGGCAACGTACCTGTCAACGGATCCCTCTCCAGACAAATATTCGCAGGAGGCTTCAGCCGCTGTTGCAAATATTTCCCAAGATCTGCTAAGCGTGACGCCTGCCAGTCCTTTGACGAGCGCATGAAGGTCAACGATGTGAGCCTCAGAGCAGCAATATCTGGCAGGCAATAAAAATATAGGATGAACGGCACTCATGATATGATCAAGGAAACTGCATTCAACTTGCCTTCCTCATATGCGTACAATGGACACGAATCCCTGTGCTTCAACAGCCGAGCTTCTGCACCTCAGGATCTTCCCTGGTGGCGTAATTCACCTGTATCACAGAATAGAGAGCAAAAGAAAAGATGTGGAGGGATCAAGCGGGCATGTCAGAATCGCAGCTCGAGTGCTTTCTCTACACTCAGAGACCAGTCTTGGCAAGACGATGGGGTGGCAAGTGTCATTCATGACCAAGCGTTGAGCTCCTGTCAATGAACATCTCGGGCTCTAGTACATGCATAACATGTCCTTCCTTCCTTCCCTCTTCAACACGGTCTCCCATTCATACGCACACGTACACCGACATCAACCAGATGCACTCATAACCGACTATCCATGTTATAACGAGGCGACGGTATGACTAGGAAGAAGCGATGTGGAGAAGAGAGGAAGTGGGCATGGTGGTAGAAGGCAAGGAGTGGGCGTCTGAGAACGTTTAGCATAGGCCAGCTGCCCCACTTGAACGGGTGGCGATACAACTACTATTGCGAGACTCAAGGAAAATCAGTTGGTAGCGGCGGAGATAAATTCAATCTTCCGGTCAGCACCCCAGAAAGCGACTGTCATCAAGGACATACGGTCCAAGTACAGAGTACTCAGCTATGTACATTGCAACGCCAGGTATGTATGCAAGACTATTCAAGACCTAGAGAGGAAACCAGATACTCTCCATGCTTCTACAATGCTTCGTATGAGGAGCTCCGAGACTTCCGGAACGGTCTGCAACGCCGGTGACAACGAAATCGCATGCGACATGTCATACTCCAGCTCGGGAACGTCTCCCGGATTGCTCGCGTCTCTATACTAGAGTTCCAAGCGTTGAAGAGAGGAGTGATGATCAAGGCAGTAGTGAACACACCTTCCGTTCCCACAACTGAATGAGATTTCTCGTCCCAGGATCCAGCCTTTCCGTTGTGCGAGCAAGCTCGTCCAGCCAAACTTCGGGGGCGACACGTTCGAAGACCAGGCCGGCGCTGTCCAGATATTCCAACAAAGTTGTCCATGAGATTGCAGTAGGATGAATGACGTGATAGACGGGGACTTCGGAGGTGGGTGCTGGCTCCAAGGACTCATTCAACGCAATATCAAGCACAGCCGCTGCGGCAACATCCAGAGGTAGCCAAGACATGCTCTAAGTATCTTATTAGTACGGTAGTTCTCTCGGATATGGAGATCCACCGACCTCTCGCAATACCGGTAAGCATCCAGTATAATGGACGCTTGCAATGAGAAGAGGCCATGCTTCCTTCTCATTCCATATTCCATGCTGCGTGTCGCCGCACAGTTGCCCAAGCCTCGCGATACGAAGACGGCCAGCCAGCTCTGGATTCAGGTAAGCTTTATTGCATATATGCTCTGCAATCCATTTGGACCTGGCGTATCCCATCGGTGCGGCACTGCGTTCGGATTTAGGCAAAGCTTCTGGCACCTTCATTGTGGTCGACACATTGTTGGATGCAGCAGCGACTGAGGAGCAGAATACTACGCGGGCATGAAGTTGCGTTGCTATAGTTAACTCCAGCAGAGCTCGCATCCCTACAGAAATGTCAAATGATAGCTCGCATGCGTCTTGCATTACATACCTTGTAAAGCATCCTTGAAACTCTCCAGGTTGTATGCGAAGTTCACAGGCCAACCAGCCTGCATCTTGATTAGCTATATGTACAAACGCCCTGAGGACCCTACGTACGTGTATGACGAACCTGGTCCTTCGAAGGAGACGTTCATACACAATCCTTGACAGGCCGAGGTCCCCTTCAGAAAGGGTCGCTGCCAAAGCTGTGTACCGTGTTTTATCTCCTGCATGTTGCAATTTCCGCATCTCTAAATTCGTCTGCAGACGCCGCTCCGCCTCTTCGTCGTTATCGGCTCGGATGAGCGCAATAATGTGCAGAGATGTGCGTGACAACAGCTGCGCAAAAATGTGTGCGCCCAAACCTCCAGTTGCTCCGGTCAAGACCTATGGCGGACTCAGCAAAACTGGATGTGGGTGAATAATATTATCGCGTACTCACCACTAGCTCATTGGAATGCAGATTATCGTCTGCACTGGTAAGGGGGGACGCGGGGGGAAACGATTCGTATTGCAAGAGCAGTTCCTTCATCAGCTGAAGCTGTTGCTCGTCTGAATTAAATTCCTTCTGGCTACCACGTCTGACATCCACGAAGTATTTCGTTAGCCTACATATAATCGTTCAGCACATATGTGTCGACGAAAGGAGAGGATATACTTTTGAACGGTTGGGTAATCGAAAACGACGTTGTCTCCGAGGACCTGACCTGCCGAGAAATCCAGAAGCTGTAGGAGAAGGCGTTAAAATGTGTCCATTCGTTAACATCGTGAAATTACCTTCTGTAGAGAGCCACGAATGCTGAGAGCTTGCAAGGACGTCAATCCCAAATTGAATAGATCGTCATCATTCCTGAAATTGGGCACCACAGGTCCTCGTAATGTGGGCTTCATGATTTCGGACACCAGTCGTCGCACGAGATCCTGCATATCCTCGTCCGAGGTTGGTCCTTCTGGGAGAACGGATGTTCCCTCTTCAAAACGCCGATACGTATTTTCAATAATGTCAGCGTATTTCTTCAATGCTTGCGGACGTATCACGGAGCCCTTGCTTGTCTTCGGTAGGTCGGTATCGTAGGGTAAGACTACAATCATCTCGTCGAAGATGGTCGCATATGGTGCGCTAGCTTGGTTCAGCTCATGAACGCACTCTGCGATTTGGTCTCTGTCTATCATAGACGATGATGGAATGACTAAAACGCCCAGCATAGGCTTCGATGCACCAAAGGCTATAGCCTCGGTAATATACCTAGAAGCGCGAAGCTTCGTCTCGATAAAGTTTGCGGAGGCTTTCTTGCCATTCGTCTGAATATCAGTATCAGTATCTGCCACTGGTAGGATGGATAGGTGACAAACGTACCATAACAATGACATCGTCTGCTCTTCCAGAGTATTTCCATGTATTAGCCTTGGTTGGATGCTTGATGTATAGATCTCCGGTGGCAAAGCTACCATCCGGACGATTGGAAACCACCTAGCGCACGTTGTAGGTAGCACCCACATATTTGTACGATATCTAACATACCCTTGTGGTCCACTCTGCACTGACACGCAGCTCGAACGTATCACTAGAGTCATCTATAGCTTCGAAATGGAGCATCTGGATCCCAAGACCGTGGTTACGAAGCCAGCCCCACTCTAAATCGGTCTGGTAATTCCTGTGCGAGCTCATTAGGACTGATGTTGAGCACCATCAGTAAAGTATGCCATTCTTCTGCAAAAACCCGCCTACATCCGCATTCACTGGACCCTAACCGGCTAACGAGTTTCACTCCGGAGCGCACCATCTGATCCCCCACTATACATGGATAGCCACGTGAGTGCCAGGAATGAGGTACGAGTCGCCCAAACTTACATTGCTCTGGAAGGGGTGCACCACCAACACTCACTAGCTCCATTCTCTGCAGCATCTCCAAGCCTTCAGAATCCTCGGCGAGCAGTTTGAGAATATAAGGTACCGACAGAAAAGCGGAGCTTTCTGGACATGCCGCGACCGCGCCAAGTATATTTGCTATGGTTATAGGATATGTGGAAGGGAACATATATAGACTTGTCAGAGCGTTCATCGAACGGAATAGATCAGCACTTCCTCCCTATTCACAGTTTAGCTCATTTATACCAGTTTGAGAAAGACAGACAGACATGGAAGAGTGGCGTAGTGGTAAATGCAGGGTTTCCTGGCATACATGGGATCGCTTCAGTCCAGATACGATGCGGGTGATGGATTGGCTGACGGTGGGCGACACATCAGTTTATAAGTCTCAGCGGTATCAAATATAATCTACCTTGGGGAGTCCAGTGGACCCGCTGGTGTGCATTACAACCGCAGTGAGGTCTCTCTCTTCGGCAGGGCTTAGAGTTACCTTGATTTGGGTTTGGTGTTGTAGAATCTTCTGCCAGACGCTACGAGGTGCCATCTCGACAACCTCAGCGCCAGAAAGATCTTGAATAGCATTGCGTCCTTGACGGAGCAGACTGGAATGACATATGAGATGACTGGCAGAAGTGGCGCGACACAGGTGTATGATGGCTTCATCAGTATTTTGTGGTCTAAAGCGTGAGGTATAGATGGATTAGGTGGAAAGCCGCAGAGACGAGTTGATAAACTGACGCGAGAAGCAATATGCCATACCCAAGTCTGAGGGCAGCGAACAGCGTAACAAGGAAATCGGCGCCACTCGGCGAGAGCAATGCAACGATCCTGTCTTCTTTACACTCCTGAGGTCTGTTGAACAACGAAGATGTTGCAGAATAATGGAGTGCAGTAGCATTCGAGGCAGCGAACAGTGAGGCAAAGGCTGCGAGATTTGTGGGTGAGAATATTCCAAAGATATAGTTGCTGGCGATCAATGGAGATCGACTTACTGAATTCGACTCGCTCCCAAGAGGGTTTGTCAAGACATCGCTCAGGAAAGCCGGCAACGCAAATCGCGGGGTGAGTCCTGGCGCGGGATTCCAAGAGTTCGTTGAGAGAGCAAATGCCATGAGGATTGAGCGCATTGAACTCTTGGGCTTGCGATGCTGTACAAGTGAGGTACGATGGGTTCACCTCAGCCATTGTTGACGAGAGCAGATCTGGGTGAGGAACTGTCTCCGGAACATGATATATCTGTGCTTTATGGTAGTGGTCAGCGGTTCTCCTCACTGTGTGTGGCTACCTCAGAGGAATAGCAGAAAAGGTGATCCATAAACCATACACGTATCGGTTGCACTCAAATTCTCACACGAGCACTCTTTTCAAGTCATTCCTCTTCCTCCCGTTCGGCAGTATGTGAGTGAACTTGTAGCAGAAGTCTACCGACCAGCTGGTAGCACAAGTAGACTAGCGTGGTTATTGCCAAAGTTTAGCCAGACGTATATACATCTGAATGGCAAGGGTAAGTAAGCACTTTCGCCCAGTGTCGTTATAACAGTCTTACCGGTGCCACTGAGTCATTTTTACTGCACATGTCATACCATCCAGAGGGAAAATGGATAAATGCTATGGAATCTTGCAGCTGTGAGTACTGTGCACCACTGTACGTATTGGTTCAGGTTAGAGTTCCCAGTCAAGGCCCACGATAGCCGGGCGCCTCTTCAGTCTCATCGTTTAACTTGAACGTCGTACTCTCAAGAGCTTCAGCTTTGTTCGCTGATCCGCTTGGTCTTTGCTTTGTCTCGCGATCCTGGGTCTTCCGAACGTAGGAGCTTGACCATGTCAAGGCTTGCAAAAGCAACATTGCTGGGTTCGATCGCACTGTCTGTCGGCATCATCTATGGAGTGCACTATATGCAACAGCAGGAAGCAGAGGTGTGTCCATTTTTTTCAACGCGTAGACTGACCCTGACGACAATGAACACGCATAGACCATGTATAAAGGTGTTCTGCGAGATGATGAAAGAAGACGTGAAAAGCTGCGCAGGCGTGAACAAGAATACGAGGACTCGCAACGGAAACGAGCCCTCTACGAAGCCGTTCAAAGTGTTCCTCGCCCGTCCCAACAGCCGGATGGTTCATAGTATCGGAGGATCGTTTGTTGAACAAAGGCGTTATGTATATCGTAGTAAGCAGTCCCCGCATTTCACCCACCATCTTACTCTAACGGCCGCATGCAATTCGAAGTGCTAATATAATCATCGTAATTTATTCGTCGTATGATCTTTCCTTGACGCGAGATTCCTCGACGAGGACGGGCAGAATTAAGCCATCGAATCAGCAGGTGAGTAGACGGTATACATACAATAGCTCTTATACAAGCAAGTAAGAACCCACAACCACAGATAGCGGAAGCTACGAATACCCGCAGTGAGTATCAGCTGCCCTTCTATACGCCGTTGTCGTAACACGAGTGTATGTGATTTATGCCAGCGATACGTAAATCCATTCAGCGATAAATCAGAGTGGTCGGCTACTCATAAGAAATCTGGATTGCGTTCGGCCTGTGCGTTACGTAGCAAGTCGCGTGCAAATCCTTTCACATCATGCTCGAACTATGGGCCGAGTCGAGGGTACAAGCATGACCGATTTTAAACATTGCAGATCCGTCCGCGATCCGACTCTGACAAAATTTCGTGCGCCAGGATGAAACATACTTGCGTTTTCTCTCCTCCGCTCAATACAGTGCTCCGGAGGTATATAGGAGCTGTAGAGAAAAGACTAAATCGGCACCCCTAAAGATGGGCTTACCCACTAACTCTGCCGTTGAGAATGTCCTTGCTACTGCCGGTATGTCGCGTGATGTGCTACTGTCCCAAGTTACAGGAACTTATTGACCTAAATCTTAGGAACAATATGTTGGACTGTGCAGCTCATCCCGCAAGTTTGGAAGACGTATAGAGAAAAATCCACAGACGGTCTATCACCATGGCTAGTGTAGGTTCCACTCCATTGCTCACAGTATGGACAATAGCTAACAATCATGGCATACAGGCTCTTGTGGGGCTTAGCGGGTGCTCCTCTAGGAGTATATGTCATTGTACAAGACTTGAATATACCCCTTATCATACAACCTCAAGCGTTCGCTGCGCTCTCAATATTGTCGTGGGCCCAGGTCAGCGCAAATCGGGTATCATGGCTATTGTCACGATTGTGAACTGACAAGCTATTCCAGTGCCAATACTATGGGAGAGGATGCTCTCTTGTAAGATGCGTGGCATATTTTGCCGGAATACTACTTCTTTGTGGAGGTTTTGAGGCAGGAATGATCTTTGCCGTCAAAGTGAGCTTCGTAGGACGATACAACACACTTGATGATTTTAATGGTGGTTTCAGCCCTCGTTTGACGCAGGAAACAAAGCTGGCGTAGAGTTCTTCGGAATCCTCAGTTCAGTGATAATATCAGTTGCACTCATGTGAGCATGACAGAGTCGGGGTGTTCCAACTCATAATGTTTGACTAGACCGCAATATTTCGAGATATATCAACGAGGCGAAGTCGTGGGGCTGTCGATACCGTTCATGGCCGTTGATTGTCTAGGCGGCATCTTCTCTGTGTTATCCCTTGTGTTCAAAACAAAGATGGACATCATAGCTGCAATTACATATGGGTTGGTCGTGGTATGTTGTTACCGCATTTCTTACACTCCAAGTCTCAGACGTCTCTCCTTTCCATAGGTTTTGGATGGAATAGTTCTAATCCTAGCTGCAATATTGAATCCTAGGGCTAGAAGGAGGCGATCACGAGAAGCATGTGTCGCTGCTTTGCCAGATGTGGACGTATCTGGGAGGCGAGTTGGTCAGGCTGCCTGTGTATTTGCTGCGTACTAATGTCTCCCCGAAGATCTTCGCTTGACAGCAAGCCAACAGAAGAGAACACAGTCGTCTGCGAGAGGGAGAAAAGTGATCACCCTACAGAGCGGGTGTGAGACTTACACATTGCAGTTGCACTGGAAGGTATGGATTATCGAGTGTCATAACATCCATTGTAAAGATGAGAGTCGTAGAAGTTGTGAAGCTGATCGTCGCTGGCCTCGACGTCACTAATCACGTGCTGCCCGATCCATTTCAAGCATCCGTCAATATCGTTGACGCTCTGCTACTTTCTCTTACTTACTTTGTCACTGTGAGGTGTTCTTGAGTGTTCCGTAACTCACCCAAGCAGCCAACTGTACTGCTCTCCGTGTTATGCCTACAAGCCCAGTAGCCGAGAATGTCCTCGGTACTTTGGGTGAGTCATCGTGGCTCCGTCCCTACTCTATCGTTGACACCCAGTAGGAACGGTCTGCTGGATGATTCAGTTGTTGCCTCAGATATGGAAGAGTTGGAAGTCTAAGTCTACGGAAGGACTGTCACCATTCATAGGGTGGGTTCGCTACTACATACATATGCGTGTTCGAAGGTGACTCTATGCTAAATATTCGTATGTTCTAGCTTCCTGTGGGCGATATCAGGAGCATTTCTCGGTGTATATGTGATAGTTCAAGATCTGAACATTCCGCTAATTGTTCAACCGCAAGTTCTCTCATTCCTGTGCCTTGTATCATGGAGCCAGGTACCCGCAATGCGTATAAGTGGTAGGTCATGCGCTAAGTCGTTTATCTTCAGTGCCTATACTACAGTCATGGACGTCCTTTTCGGAGTTGTATGGCATGGCTTGTATTTATGGTCTTACTCCTCGCTGGGTTTGAAGCGGGCATGGTGTTTGCAATCCGTGTGAGTGATCTTCTTGTCAAGTTGTAGTTGAACTCACTGTAGAATCAGCCGGCGTATCGTGCCGGCAATCACAAGCCCGTTCAGTTCTTCGGCATCATGAGCTCCATATTGCTCTCTGTAGCACTACTGTAAGTGTCCTCCCTTGCGAAGTACGATCGGATCGACATCATATATTACAGCCCGCAATACTATGAAATTTACAAACACGGAGAGGTCATTGGGATTTCAATCCCCTTTATGGCCATTGACCTCCTTGGCGGCGTATTCAGTGACCTATCGCTTGTGTTCAAGCCAAGATTCGATGTAATAGCAGGTGTAGCATATTCCCTGGTTGTGGTGCGTCGAAACGAACGTTCCGCTCCTTGATCATATCACTGATCCGAAGCAGGTGTTGGATGGCATTGTAATCTTGCTCGCGCTCGTTCTCAACCCGTCGGCCGCTCGAAAACGCCGTAGAGAGCTTGCTGCATGTGATGCGCCTGGGAATATTGAGGCTGCAAAGAATTATGTTCCAGAAGAGAAGCACGGCAACTAACACACCCTTGTGGGTCCCACGCCAAGTATGATTCACCTGCCTTGCCGCGATTTGACGTGTAAAGGACATACAGCACCCAGCGTCTCCCATACCTTTGATACAGCGGGACGGGGACTTCATTGGGACTTCCCGTTATCGCGACGCTCAATCAATCATGAACAACCTGAGCATCGATATTACAGCACCGAAGATGTTGAGAACACTTGCACTACGACTTCCCTGTAAGCCTCGTGGCGCTCGCTAACTGCCGTGTCGCATCTCATCTTCAATACAGCATTCTAAACCCGTTGCGGCGCCGGATGTTTTCCTTAGTACCCTGTGACTGTAAGGCGGACAGATCTGTGAATGACGATATCCATTCAGCTCGACCTCATTTTCACACGTGTCAGAGTCGCGTGTGTATATAAGCTATAGCGACTCAGAACATGAAGACCCCTTTATCCTCGACCACTCCAACTTCGCTCAACGACCCCATAACGATCGGAAATCATGTCGTTCAGCAATCTTCGCAAGATACCCATCCATTACGACAATTCGCAAGTAGAAGCTATGCTCACCCTTCTCAAGTTGGCCCCATTTCCGGAGCGGGCACCCATCGATGCAGCTACACCATGGAGCTTGGGAATTGATTACGACTACTTGAAGACACTGAAGCAGAAGTTTAGTACCGAGTGGACATGGGAGAGGCTCGAACGTGAGCTGAACAAGTTTGATCACTACTTGGTCAACTATGTCTCCCCCAAGGGGGATGAACTAGAAGTCCACTTCGTGCACCAGAAGAGTGAACGCGCTGATGCTGTGCCATTACTCGCGCTTCATGGCTGGCCGGGTGAGTAATTATTGGTATATGCTCTTACGTCGATAATGATGCTGAATGCTCTTGCCTAATTCTAGGTACATTCTACGACTTCCATAAGGTCATTGAACCGCTCGCAAACCCTCCCAGCGCTGACCTCCCTGCGTGAGCTACTTCCTTGCTCATTATTACCTATGTTTTGATATCGTCCCCGTGTATGTAGTTTCAATGTTGTCGTGCCCTCTCTTCCTGGCTTCTTCAAGTCCACACTACCAAGAAGGGACGGGTGGAACCTTGAAGATATTGCGAGGCTCTTCAACGATCTCATGGTGAACCTGCTTGGCTACAAGACATACTACGGACAAGGCGGTGACTGGGTTGGTGCTTATTTCTCACATTGATCCTGAGTCTCAACCGTCTTGCGATAGGGCTCTATGACTATGCGGGTTCTGGCAAGCGAGTATGCGGACTCCATGACCGCCGTGCATTTTAACATGTTCTTGGTCCCGCCGTCGGCGAATCTGGACGTGAGCAAGTATACGGAAAGAGAACAAGCCATCTATGCCAGATTAGCGCATTTCCACCAGACGGGGCGTGCGTACTACGATATTCAAAATACGAAGGTATTTTACCCTGTTTCCTCGTCTCTGTTTGACTCATTCAGCAAATGGTGCCTACAGCCATTCACCATTGGCATCGCTATCGCATCTTCTCCTCTTGCTATTCTTAGCTGGATCGGCGAAAAATTCTACGGGTGGTCGGATCCAGAGCGACTCGACCCCCAAGATATCATTGATACAACCGCGCTCTACTTCCTCAGCGGTTCCTTCTCTTCGTCTGTGGTAATTTACAATCAGGTAAGTACGACCTTCGTTTGAGCGAAAAACAATTTGATACGGGTATCCTAGGCACACAAGACAGCGACGGGTGAGAACGCGCTCATCCCTTCCATGTCTATAAAAGTGAAGTCGAAAGCGTTTGCATTCTCTGTTTTCGTGAGTACTGTCTTACCCGTAGCTCCCACTCGATAACTAATTGTCTATGATCCAGCCATATGAGTTGGGCTTAGCCGCAGAAGCTGATGTCGCACCATTTGGCAACCTCACTTTTTACAAACGTAAGTTTGTCGATACCATGGCTGATGAATATTTCCCTGACTATAACATGGTCTGATCAACTGGACGGATATAGTGCATGAAGGTGGCGGGCATTTCCCAGCTTTGGACAGCCCTGCGGAGTTGATTGCTGATTTGAGAGAGTTCTTTGGGAAGCGTGTCTGAATAGACCGTAAGCGACGATCGCTGTTCCTCTTCAAAACTGTACCATCTTATTCATATGTGTACCTATTGACATATGTACCAAGATACTTGGCAACGCCATAAACCTCCATGCAGCGTGCATAATTTTTGTTGCATGCTCATTTGAACGCTTCGAAACAGTTCTCAAAGGAGAAAGAGGTGAAGTATCATTGAATACATCTATATATTAACACTAAGAAAAACCACGCACAAAAATGTAAAGCGAGAAAATCCAGCAACGGGAACCTGGGGATGCCAAATGATAAAGGGATGTTCATTGCCAGTGGTCCATAATGAACAGCAGGGCTGACAAAAAGACGGCCTGCTATCTACGACATAGTCTCTGAGACCGGGTTGCGATAAAACTATGCGACTGAACGTGTGTAGATGAAGACATTATATGTAGCTATACATTCAATTGAGCTAAGCTACTCACATCGAAGTTCGTTTTCAGTGGTATAAATATCATAATGCAAAGGAAGCGATGTCCTACCGTCACGCACCGACGGGTAGGGCTCGGGGAGCCTCTACGAGCCCTCCTGGTGGAGCGTGAACATGTCCGTGGCCAGATATTGTCCCTCGCCTTTTGATTGGCCAAGGGCCGTGTTGAATACCACTAGTGACAGGAGGTTGCTCGTCGTCGGAAAGTGGAGGTGACGGGTATGACTCTAGGCGGGGTTCGTCGTTACTGCTCCTCGTCTTCATGTGATCCGTGCTAAGTTTCGTCGTAAGCAATGTAGGGGGTTCTATCTTGACGGTCAGATTTGGATGCACGTGTGGATGTGTCTGGGAATAGGTTGAGGCTAGTGGTGGGCGCGATGATAAATGGACTCGAGTGTATGCCTGCTGCGTTGCTGCGCTCTGGGTATAGGCTTCGACCGGCATAAGCGCAGCTTGTCGCAACTCGCCGGTCACTTCATCATTCGTTTGGGGAAGTTCTCCGCCCCATGCTTTCTCTATCCTCCTGACCTTCCTCTCTCCGCGATCCACGTCGCCCTTCTTGACGGCACGGTTGTACAGATACAGCCCTCCAAACGTAAGGCAGATACCGAAGCCTTGTACTGGATGTACTCGCTGGGAGAACCATACAACGGCAGCACAGATAACGGCGACGCGCTTAACCAGTGATGCGATACTGTACGTCACCGGCGATGTTCTAGCAAGGATTACGAACGCCAGGACATTCTGAAGGAAGTGTACTGTGCCGTTGGCGATGAAGTATGGTACGATGCTGGAGTGGTTCGGTCCAGGGTGCGCTGGGTGTGAAACATGGCCCGATGACGATGGCAAGAGTTTCGGTAGGTCCGTCCATATCCATATAGGTATCATAAGCAAGAACGCCATGCCTGAGGAGTAGAAGAGAAGGTTTAGCTTGTCCAGCTTGTGAGAGCTGCCGCCATGCCCGCTAGTAGATGGCATGATCTTCTTGAAGAATATGTTCGACGATACGAAGACCAGCGCGGAGCCGAAAGCACATAACAACCCGATGGCATTTGACGCGGAGATGTCAAAACTGCATGCGAGCATGACGCCCAATGTCAAAGGGAGTAAAGACAGATATGTCTCTGCACTGTAAGACACTCCGAACATGAGGGCGTAGGTGGCTACGGTGAACAGAGGCGAGAGGGCCTGTGCAAGTCAGGAACCAGTCAACGGTAAAACTCAAGGATAAACATAAACGCTTGCACTGCAACTCTTACCTTGATTGTGTGCACCGTACTGACGGGTATGCGGGCGATGGCAATACTTGAGAATATATGCCCTCCCACTTGAAAACAGCCCATCGGGAGTGTGTCTTTAAGGATAGCCTTAGTCGGCATGCGGAGCTTGGAGAACTGAATGACCGGGCTCATGAAGGCAAGACAGAACGCCGCAACAAAGCCGAACTGCACGAAGGTAAGTGTGACAGGGTAGCGGAACTGGTTGAGGATGACTTTGCCCGTATTTGAGGAGAGCGCTGAAGAGGAATACCAGCAAACGCAGAGCAGAACGAAGCGTATCGTATCCGCCGCCGGTAACAAGAACAACGGTTCCGGTTGTGACTTGGTCAGTAAACTCCGAGACTGCGTCCTCGCACCAACTAGCCCCGAAAAGCGACCAAGCAGGGATTTTCGCAGACGACGGAGAAGAGATAACGACCGCCGTTCTTCACCATGCAGAGGCAGAACCTGGCGGTAGGAGGAGGGAACAAAACCAGCCAGCCAGCTGGCCTCCGGGTTAGCTGTGGGTACTGTGCGATATGTGTCGTCGTTGATGTTATAGGCCGCCCATCCTGGCTGTCGTGAAGGGGGATGGTAGTTCATTGCTGTTCGGCTACCAGAGAAGTGAAAGAAACGGCCGCGCTTCTAGTTGATCATACAGAACGAGTGGTGTTGTGTTGTCCTGTGAGAGAGCGCGCCAAGAGCAGTGTCGAGCAGAGCGGCGGGGACGACTGTGAGGTTGTGCGACGAGGATGATAGAGGGTTAGTATAGTAAGAGCATGAAATCAGAGGAGATAGTGGATGCGGTGTATCCACGGCAAAGGCCGACCAACGTACACGTGCTTGATCCCACCGCGGCCACCCAAGCCGGGCTAAGTTCTCCAAGTTATAGAAAACACAATTGAGTAGGCAGGAAATGGTGCTATCGAGTCGTGTGTTCCAACGAATAAACTGATATTATGAACACATGTGATGCTACACTATGCGAATGAAGGAACTTCTTCCTCGTCGACCCTATTATGACGCTCGTGCTCTGCTTAATCTCCGTGTGCCAGTTCCCGAACGACCATCGCTACTCGAGGCTCCATCGTCCTCAGGGGAGTCTCTGCCTCCGCTGCCACTTGCACTGGTGCTGTCGTCAGCTGTGGCACGAAGAAATCCGCTTGGAGCTGCCTCGCCCTCGTCGAACAGCACTTCGTCAACCTCGTCCAACCCGTCCACAGCCTTTCCGTTGGCAGGGTTCAGCTTCGAGGATTTCGGTGCCAGCTTCTGGCGTCGCGAACGACCTGGCGCACTGACGAAGTCGGCGAAACTCGAGATAGACGACCCGCTCGGCGTGTGTGCGTGTCCAGGGGGAGGGGGCGGCGGCGCGCGGACAGGAAGGAGATGAAAGTCGTCAACATCGTCGTCCTCATCGGCTAACGTGTTCACTCCGACATAGTTGGTGGAGCTCTGTGAGCGGGAAAGAGGTAGGTTCCGGTACGATCCTTTCCGAAGATGAATGGCATATGAGTAAAGAAGAAGAGCGAAGTAAACCTGACTGCTTTGTGAGAAAGACCTGTGCAATGAGTCGTAGTAGTACCACACCTTGATTAACCAGCCCACAATAATAACTCCCAGGGATGTACTCTTCTCTTGATTCCAGATTGCGCTGGCAGCGGCTGCGCGTTCCGTCTGTGACATGTTTGTGTTGCCGCCTCCTCCAGCTTCCATTATTTCTTTCTGAGCCGGAGAAGTAATCTCCTGACGTCCATCGTGTGGTGTATATATCCACCAGACCACAGCGAAGTATATTATCCAAGCTGTTGAGAGCATGTGATCCGCAAAGAAGGCATGAGCGAAATAGAGCGTGTTCTTCGCATCTTCCTGAGATACGTTGCAGTGTCAGCAATACAGGCCGCATTGGCCGAAGGTTGTGCACGCACTTTACCAACAGCTTTCAGTCCCCACACAAGAGCCACCAAACCCAGAACAGAGTAAAGGTACATGCTGAGCTGAGCAAGGGATCCGCCAGCTCCTGTGAGAACGGCGAGCAGGCCATACACGCCAGCAACCTTATTTAACACCTGAATATAAGGGTGTTCATGAATATCATAAGTCTTCAATGTTCTATGAGACGCACAGCGAACAAGATCGCAATAGTGACACCAGCCTTCAGGTCGGTGAACCCGAGGAAAGATGACAGTGGCCTAAGCCTCCATTCGGGTCGGAGGGTAAGCTTCATTACTTGTTCTAGTATGTCATAAAACTGGGACGTGAGGGCCTTCGAGTAGAAAGTAGTGAACGAGTGGAAAGGTTGTAGGTGGTAGTTGCAGTGAGGGTCGATACTTATATTTTCGCGCGCATAATTCCTTCAGCATCGGAACTTCTCCTCTTCTCCCATCTTCCTCCCTGCACATTCTGCCACTCGTCACAACAATCTCACTTTGTACTAGCCTTCTTCCCCAGTGGTTAAAGTCGTGCTCTCCTCGTGTTCTCATTGCTGCCGCAACCTCTCCTACATTGCAAGCCTGATCTCATCTCACCTCTATTCGATGGCCGGTTATTTCTCCAACCATTCTCAACCTCGCTTGCTCTCCACCACGAACTCCAACTCCCCTACGAGTGTGACACAGACCCCAACCGTGCAGACACAAAATCCAGTTACTCCGGGACGAGCACGAGCGCCCTCGTCGAAACATTTCTCCACTTCAATTTCAGGCTCAGGCGACGAAAAGACTTCTACGAAGGAGAAAGTAACAGGCAACGGAATGTCTAATGGTACAGCGAGCGTGCATCCTCTAAGAAATACGTATGTTCGTACCATCATGTCTCGAGAACATATTATACCTCTGACATCGGTTGTGTTCTTTCTTCAGCTGGGTGTTCTGGTATCGGCAACACAGAGCACCCGGCAATAAAATCACCGATTACGAGGAAGGTATAAAGAAGATTGCGGAATTTAGTTCTGTACGTCCTAGCGAAATCGCCGCTCAGCAGAACTTGCACTGAGAGTCAGCGTATTTACTACCCAGGTTGAATCTTTCTGGTCCCTCTGGACGCACCTGCATTTCCCTTCAGACCTCCAAGCTACCACAGACTATCTACTCTTCCACAAGGGCGTCCGCCGTCCCGTGTGGGAAGACCCATTAAACCTCAGCGGGGGCAAATGGATCATCCGTCTTCGCAAAGGCATAGCTGACCGATTGTGGGAGGATCTGGTGCTCGCTGTAATAGGCGACCAGTTTGCACATTGCGATGCTGAACCTTCGGCAGACAGGGCGGAAGGAGAACACGGGGCGAGCGACTGGCCACAGATATGTGGCTGTACAATAAGCGTGCGGCAGAATGAAGACATCATTACCGTATGGAATAGGGTGGAGAGTGATCCTAGAGTCAAGGATAAGATCAAGTACGTTCGCGAACGTCCCTTCCAGGAAACATGTCTGATTTATACTCATACAGCCAAACAATACGAAGAGTGCTGAATTTGCCAGCCACCACAAACTTGGAATATAAGTCCAACAACGGTGCGGCGTTTCACGGTCATTTTCCAATCCCTCTAACGTACTCTTTGAATTAGACTCTATGCAAGATAAATCGAGCTTCAGGGTCGTTGCACCTGGCGAAAAAGACCGAAACCCCTCATCATAGTACCTCTTTTATCTTTGCAGCATAGTAATCTTCAGGCGGTGTCCAATATTGTACATCTATGTGGCTAGTGTCCCTTCCTGTAGCCTTACTGTCTTCATCAACTAACTCTTATTGCGACGTACATCCCCGTCTGTCACCGTCCGTGCCATACCCTTAGGCATATGACCGAACTTTAGAGAACCAATACGGCCTGTCGTTTTTCAGAGCCAAAGGGGTCGCTTCGCCGCTCTCGAGTGAGACAGAATCGTACGCCCTGAAGTCCAGCTTGTTCCATCTTCCTAGAGGACGTGACCGTAGGTCCAGGATCATTTGGAACGTGTATCTCAACATCGCTCCGCTTGGATCCATGAGGTTCGTGATGTATACTGTGGTACCTTCGAGACGCCATTGTCCGATGTAGAATCCCTGCGTAGCGGGTTACACAAGGTACTTAAAGCCATAGCAAAGTCGAACGGACCTTCATTCTCAGTGTCGAATTAAGCATGGGGATGATAGCTTGTGGCTTCGACTCCTCATTTGTAAGCAGGGAGAGAACATCGCCGTTGGGGAGGAAGCGACTACGCCATATCAGGACAGAGAACCCAAACAATATGAATAGGAATGACATACAGGTAACGGTGGTATGTGATGAGGTGGCTGACCTAATGACAAATTAGTATGCCGTCGATGGTAAAAGGATGTGGTGAACGCATACGTTGTTCCACGCGTTCTCACTCAGACCATCACGGCTAGTTCACAGTATCAGAGACACAAAGTAAGAAAATATATTATGAGGAAGCCCTACATACATGTAGTGGCAGACCGCGATATAAACACCATCGATTCGCACGCGAGGATGTTCGATGTACATCCGTCGATAGTCCTGCAAATATTGTGATAACAGGCTTGCGACACTGTCGTCATCACCTATTTGCGGGGGTGTATAGATTGCTTCTACTCGTGTTCTAAGATAAATATATCAAGCCTGTGGTGAGCAAAATGGCCGGCAGTTGAGTTCAATGACTAACATACCTCCATAGTGTAATATCCAGAGTCAATAAACGAGCTTTCTTGTTTACTGTGCCGAACCTCTCTAAGGCTGTTACATCGAGATAATGTAACATGTGGACGAGCAGTTCATCTGGAAGAACCTGGATATGAGTGGGTTCCTTCTCCTCTTCTGGTTCGAAGGATAAACTGGACGGCCAAGTAGCTATCAATGAAGCCAGTGTCCCAGTGGCAACGCCATGCACCGCTGGTAGCTTATCCAAAGTTATTCTGGCCATTCCTCGCACGACATCATCACCATCATTACTCCTCGAGTGCGACGGAACAGAGAGGTCGTCCGAGTGCGCTGCGGTAGGCTTTCGTAATTTCTCCGCGCGTAACTGGGCGTGATACTCCATTCGCTCGTAGACCCTGGATACGTTCTCGTCGAACCTGAAGGCCTGTCTATATAACCGAAGAGCTTCATCGAGTTCGCCGCGCTGTTCGTGACGAACAGCCTGTTCATACACTTCCAGTGCTCTTCTCAATTTGAGCGGTAGTGGTAATGTCGCAGGATCTGTGCTGGTAGCCAGCGACGACGTGAGCACTGTGGGTGCTACTGGCAGTGGAAGCACTGGAGAAGTCGGTGCTGGCTCGGCAGGTTTAGGTCGAGCCACTTCTGGAGCAGTAGACGAAGAAGCGCGATGTATTGTGATAGTTTGAGCCGTCAGACCACGGTCAGCACTGGTACTAATAGCTTGCTTGCTGCGTACTTCGGCCTTCCATTCCTCACGGAACCTCGCCAGTTCTTCGCGCTCAGCGGATTCGTCTAGTATCGGCTGAGATCTATGTATTACATCAGATCATAGTCTTTAGTTTGCGAATGAAGATGGAGAGATTTACTGCTGAGCCTTCGGCCATTGGAGGTCTCCCTCATCTATCTGGTCCAGGTCCTCTGGATCTTCATTTTCGTCTGCGACATCTGGCTCATCTGGGTTTGCAAGATCCGCTGTCTCGTCCTCTCGTGCTACTTGGGGACCGGGCTCTTGCATGTTCGTGCTCGTCCCCAATGGTTGCGGGACACAAGATTACACAGCTCCGATTGATTGGGTGCCTTCATTATCTCAGTAACTAAATTTACTTATCGAGCAACAATACATCACTACCAACGTGTTATGTCGCTTCATTTTGATCCTTAGTACACTGCCGCCACCAAGTCGCCGGTCTCTCACACACACGTACACTAGTCCTCTCCGCCTTGTGTCCCTCCCTCGTCCCGTTTCACATTCCGTTTAGCCTGCATGGAGAGCAACAAGGATGAGGCCCTGAAGTGTCTCGCTATCGCTCAAAAACACAGAAATGCAGGCAATCTAGCGTCCGCGAAACGATTCTGTCAGAAGTCTCTGAACCTGTACACGACGCAAGAAGCAACGAAACTACTCAATATTGTCGAGGGGGAGTTAGCTTCAGAATCCCCCTCATCCTCGTCATCCACGCCGTCCTCCTCCGCTGCAGGTTCCGGCGCTGGTTTCTCGACGTCGGCTGAAACACATCCGTCCTCGTCAGGCACACGACATCGACACACGGAATCTACGTCGAAACCAAACGGGGTTGCGAACGGTGACGCGAAGGGCTCCTCTGACGCAGGGCAGAAGAAGAGGGAATACACTCCTGAGCAAGCTGCTGTGGTCAAGCGTATACGGGCATGCAAAGTGACGGAGTATTATGAGATCTTGTCACTGAAGAAGGATTGTGAGGAAGCAGACGTTAAGAAGGCTTATCGTAAAGTGCGTAAATTCCCACCTTTAGAGCATGTTTTCACTAAAACTGACCCTCTGTAGCTTGCGTTATCGCTGCACCCTGACAAGAATGGTGCACCCGGCGCGGACGAGGCTTTCAAGAGTATGTAAGATGTCATCTCATTTACTGCTTATGCTAACTCCTCTGTAGTGGTATCAAAAGCTTTCCAAGTGCTATCAGGTATGTTCTACGTAGCCGTGGAGATTCGTGTGCTCATATTTCTACAGATCCTCAGAAACGTGCAGCGTACGATCAACATGGCTCAGACCCTGAAATGCGCGGTAACGGAATGCCATCGTTCTCTCGCGCCTCGCCCGCGTTTGCACAAGGAGGGGGCTTCGAGGGTGAGATAAGTCCGGAAGAACTCTTCAACATGTTCTTTGGCGGTGGTGGCTTTGGGGGCGGCGGCTTTGGAGGCGGACCCAGTGAGCCTTAAATGTCTTCATCTGACCCGAGCGTACTGAAACTTTGGTGCAGTGTTTACAGCATCATTCGGACCGAACGGATTTCGGACACAGAACGTACGAACAAATTTCGCACGAAGAGAGGCGGCCCCGGAGAACAATCAGCCTCGCTCAATATTTATGCAACTGCTGCCTATCCTTATTCTTGTTGGTTTCACATTCCTCAATGCCCTTCCGGGATTGTTTTCATCACCCGCTACTCCCGACCCTCACTTTTCCTTCGACCGGACACCGCGCTTCAACGTAGAACGCAATACCGCTGAACTAGGTGTCAAATACCACGTCAATGGGGCCGAGTTCTCCGGTCACCCAATAGCTGCCGAGCTGGCGCGGAATGACAAACAAGCTGGGCCCGAACTTCGCAAGTTTGAGCACACAGTGGAGAGGGTGTACACCCAGAATCTGTACGCTCTATGTCAAAGAGGCGTGGACAGGAAGGAGCGTCTGAAGAACCAGGAAGTCGGAGTTTTCGGGATTGGGACAGACTGGGATAAGGTGCGGAAAATAGACAAGGAGCCTATTGAGAGTTGTGATGAGCTACGAAGGCTGGGTTTGCTCAAATGAGCGTGTTGTGTATAACTTTGGGCTTGCATCTTATGTCGGATATATTAGTACGTTCACGCATACCTCGTGTCGCGGATGTGATGTGATATCATGTTAAATGGACACAGTAGACCTTACGGCGCACACGATGACTCTGCTACACCCTAATGGCACTCCGTCGGTCGACACGCGGGACAAGGTGTGCATCTCGGAGCACATCAACGGTGGTGTGCTAAGGCTGGTGATGATTTATGTGGTGGATACGAATGAAGATACACATTCCCCAGTCTAGTTGCCAAGCTGCTTCGAACGCTCGAGCTTCAAGTAGAACTCCTCCTGCTTTTGCACTGCAGACACAGCGATCAGTAATCTGTTACAATAGAGTGGCATGTAGCGCGCGCTATGAAAGTTTCTTGCTCACCGTGCTTCAGGTGTATGCCATACCTATTGCACAAAACACGGTTAGGAAAGCACACGAAGGGTAAGAATAACATTCGAACTCACCAGTAAGCGTACCCCGCAGCGACACCCGTGCCAAGGGCGGTGGTAAGGTCAAGCCAAAAACGCTTCCTGAGCTTTCCAGTGATAGGAGCAATGGCCATCTCTGAGAGTGTATAGAGGTGGTCGATAATGTAGGTGGTGGTCGTTCACGTTGAGGAGGATGTCGGGATAAAGCCGCGCGAGCGTCTTCACGAGTGCCAAATAGTGGCAAATACGTGTGCGCGATGAGGTGCAGGCTGCTCGAGGTCGGCTCGAGACACGCTCTGGTCCGTTCTTCCGCCCATGTCGGCGGTGAGGACGAGACGAGTGATAATAATATAATGTAGGCCACCTCCCAGCTACTGCAGCGTACTCTACTGATTGCGATTTCGCCACAGATTTAGTTTACGAATGTCTTCTATGTCGCAAAGCGAGTGAGGTCGTGCTATTCCGCTATGGATATGAGACGGTATGTTGTAATGGATGTGCTAATCTGGCCTTATTTATTTCCCAGGACACAAGAACTTGTGAGAGGACATGCCGGCAGAATACTGTCCAATCCGAAGTCGTAGCAATCATCTGCGAGAAAACGAGATAGTCGCCACCGGGACACCAACTCTCCTGTCCCAGACCTTGCGGATTGAACGGTTGAACCCAGCACGGATTCGAGGCATAAACATTGTTGTGCACGTATCCCGCTCCTTTGCTCTTGACATAAATAGCTGATGATTATGTTCGCGATCCAGTCTATTATCACAAAACAGAACGGAGTAAATACCGCTGAAATTTGCTCTTCTTCTGCTCGTTCATCACCAGGAGGACATCGAGTCCATTCGCTCACAGTGTAGCTTTTCTTGCTACCTTCCTAGGTTTGGGCTGTGGCAGCTCTTCCCCAGTCTTTACCTCGGTCCTGCAGCGCTCACGTCTCGCACCCTCGCCTTTGCGTACGCTCGGTGCTTTCTACTACTTGTGGCTTCAAACAACTCTATCAGACCGAGAGGACGTCCGGGATTCAGTACACTTGCTGAAGACACCGTGGACAACCTTATTCAAACAATGAATCGGTGCTGATGCTCTTCGTCATATGGCAAAAATGGAAACACTGAATGTACAGACAGAAGTGAACTCTCGACGACGGGCATGGGCACAAAGCGTACAATCATCGGGTGAGCATCACGCGAGAATAGGGCGTCGGGCCGACTCCCCAAAGTCTGAGCAGTTCTTCGGAATACTGGTCATGGCAAAGCCCACACTTGGCTTTCATTTCATGGCCAGCTCTCCGACGCGTATATCCGGGCAGGGCTCTTCCACAAGGATTTGGGGCAATAAACAAATCCACGGTTCGAATCGAGCATTGAGACGTGCAACATGCGCGAGAGACTGCGACATCTGCCTTAGTCGTGGCGGGTATCAATTTGGTGAAGCTCACAGGTATGTACCGATGGAAACGGATGTCACTCAATAATCTTTCTCAGAGCATCCTACGGCCCACATCCGCCCCTAATTTCAATCCAAATCTCTGGCCAAGGCACGAAGCGCAGGACTTAGGAGCAACAAGACTGGGTGCGGCTGATGATGTTGGACATACTGACAATTGGATTGCAGCTCCTATTCTCTCGAGCACTAGCTAGCTGCATGCTCCGCACTGCTGCATCTCAATGTCTGCTGATGCTGGCAGTAGCCCAGGGATGATCTCGTACATTCCAATCATTGCTGTTGTGATGCGTCACTGACGCGCTGGGTACGCCGAGAAAGGCATCATCTGAGCGTGGCAGACTTGAGAGAGCGTCGGATGAGAGAGTTAGGGCGAGTATAGTCTGCTACGAATCTCATAATGATCGAAATGCGCAGTTTAACTCCTGGACCAGCGGTGTAAGATTCATCTCTACTCCAGCAGCTTTAGTTAGCAGGACCAACGATCGCAGTATTGAGCGGGAATACACATAGATATTTCATTCCCCAAACAGAGGTCCAGAACGAAGTACGCTCCGCATCCCCGGTCATCACACTGTGTGAACGTGATATACTGTACTCCTATTGAGGTCTCGTGAGTGCTCGTGAGAGTCTGACGTATTGTCCTGATACCGCTCCCCGAATGTGTAAGCATACCCAGCCATTTATTTCATAGCAGTGCGCAGAGATAGTCGTAGACGATGTGGTCTCGATGGAAGGGAGTCAAGGATTGCGCTGAGGACGGGTTGACGGAGACTCGAAAAGCCCCGGAAGCGGTGGGTAGCGGCCGGGCCGGGGCCGGAGACAAGTTGTGAGTGAAGGAGTGCGCTTGGTTGCCCGCTTTGCTGAGTTGTTCGATGGAGAAACAGGGCATATGATAGGCCTCATCTCACATGGATCCAAAAGGGCAGTCACCCCTTCCCTGGTCCGTTTATCAGTCACAAGGTCCGCTCACCGCCCCTGTCTGACCCACGCACGCTTCATCCAATCCCCCACCATGTCTGGCTTTACCTCCTGGTTTAAAAGAGCCTCTAGCACGAGCAAGCATGTCGCGCGAGCTGATTCCGGAACCGTACCCAAATTCACTCAGACGGACGACACTGCACCAATGGTCGACCACCTGAGACATGGGGAGTTTGTGGGCTCGCTGGACTGTGGCACTACGTGAGTGGGGATTTCCTCTCGACGTTTATCAATATTCTAACATTCTCGTAGCTCTACCCGGTTCATGGTATTTGACCGCTACGCCAATATAGTCGCCTCACACCAGATCGAGTTCCCTCAGTACTACCCAGAGCCTGGGTAAGCAATATACGTTCTCATGTCGTCACTTGTGTGGCTAATACTCCCGACACAGCTGGCACGAGCATGACCTTGACCAAATTATGGAGAGCTGTGACGCCTGTATTGACCAGGCATGCGTTGAACTACAGAAGCTCGGCTGGACAAAGGAGAGCGTGAAGGTTATTGGTAAGTCCTACTGGTTCTGTCGGTTTCTCGATCGCCTCGAGCCAGATATGGCATGTCCTGTGGTTCCAAGAACACTCGGTAGTTTCCGAATCCTCGAGAATCTTTCATTCCTCACCTAGAACTTCCACCGTGACGGAGGAATGAACTTCGTTGTTCAATGCTAAAAGTTAACTGTGGTTCTGAACTTCGCCTCAGGTATCACCAACCAGCGTGAGACTGCCGTCGTTTGGAGCCGCAAAACCGGCAAGCCTCTGGCGCGTGCCATAGTGTGGGACGATGCTCGAACCCGTGACCTCGTTGCGCACAGCGAGAAAAAGCTACGCGAAGAGGGCATTGAGTATGATGGCAAGGTCCAGAAGGGCGATGACGCCGTTGCTGCATTGAGAGCTCTGTAAGTCCTGTGAAGTTCATCTGTTCCAGAGTTAACTAATATTGTTATGGCCAGCACCGGTCTCACGTTGTCTACATACTTCTCGGCCCTCAAGGTTCGTTGGATGCTTGATCACTGGCCCGACGTCCGCAAGGCACATGAAGCCGATGACCTCATGTTCGGCACCGTCGAGTCCTGGATTCTATACGTACGTTATCCATAGATATATTCCCTACCGTCTCTCATGAAACATTCTAGCGTCTTACCGGGGGTGTCCAAGGTGGCGTTCACGTCACGGATGTGACAAACGCTTCTCGCACATTGTTACTCAATATCAAGACTCTCCAGTTCGACCCTGTCCTAGTGAAGTTCTTCGGCTTCAGAGAATCTATCCTCCCTAAGGTCGCTTCTTCGTCGGAGGTATACGGACACATCGCGCACGGCTCCCTCAAGGGGGTACCCATCGGCGGTTTGGCTGGTGACCAACAGGCTGCGCTCGTCGGAAACAAGTGCTTGACCCCTGGTGAAGCGAAATGCACATATGGAACTGGCGCCTTCCTGTTATTCTGTACAGGAACCGAGGCCGTCTCCAGCCAACATGGTCTTCTGACAACAGTGAGAAAGCGATCCGTTACTATTCCGTTCCGCTTTCAATGCTCATCCACTATATAGGTCGCATACCAGAATGGCCCCAACAGCAAACCAGTATACTGCCTCGAAGGATCCAGTAAGTCCACACCATGCCAATGCGCAACATTGCCGCTAATATATTGGTTTAGTCGGTGTTGCTGGTAGTGCCATCAAATGGTATGTGTGCCTGTATGTGTGAGTCTCCTAGCCTCACCCAATCTTTCTAGGCTTCGAGACTCTATGGGCATGTTTGAGTCTGCGGCGGAGGTGAACACGCTCTCCGCCAAGGTGACCAACACCGGTGGCCTCTATTTCGTCACAGCTTTCGGCGGTCTTTTCGCACCATACTGGGACCCTAGTGCATCCGGAATGATTATCGGTATGCATTTCAATCTCCCGGCTCGGATGCTTATTAACAGGAGTACGCTGCAGGCATGTCTTCCTACACAACTCCTGCCCACCTCGCCCGCGCGACCTTAGAAGCCAACGCATACATGACGCGCGCCTTGCTCAACAGCATGAAGAGCGACACCGGCATCGACCTCAAGGAGCTCAAAGTCGATGGTGGAATGACCAACGGCGATATGGTGATGACGATCCTTGCCGACCTCGCAGGCACGAACGTTGTCCGCCCCGAGATGCGCGAGTCGACGGCCCTTGGCTCCGCTCTACTTGCCGGATCCGCGGTGAAATTGTTCGGGTGGGACATCGGCCGGCCCGAGACCCTGCATGAGGTGAACACGACGGGAAGCCAGACATTCAAGCCGCAGATAAGCCAGGAGGAACGGGACAAAAAATGGAGAGGCTGGCAGCGTGCGGTTGAGAGATCGCGTGGATGGACGGAGGTTGAAGATGAGGAATGAGAACATTTGTTGGAAGGAAAAAGGATGCAAGGACCTCTTACACAAACGAAATGTCGAAGCTATCTTATTGTACGATATTACGAAAGATTATGAGTGAATGTATTTGTATCGGACTCGACTACTCTATCCGCCTCCCAGTACGCCAGGAGGACGAAAGCGGTGCCGAATTGCGCGAGCTGAAATCCATGGTTGGGTGAATTATAGAGTACAGGGTATGCCGTAAATCTAGGTCGATGAGATGGTTGTGTATATGCCGTGCTCTACTGGATCCCGAACTTCGTCCGCTCCACAGATGTCCATTCGAAAATAGGTAAAGGATGAGCCTCCGTGTTGAACACCCAGCGATCCAATGGCACAAGGTCTTCGTCGTGGAACAGTAAGAATAAATACTTCAACGTTTCCGCCAGGAAGTAGCTACGGGTAAGCATATTAGTAAAACGCAGGCACATCTGTACGCAGTAA
This sequence comes from Trametopsis cervina, assembly GCA_022385755.1. Taxonomy (NCBI): domain Eukaryota; kingdom Fungi; phylum Basidiomycota; class Agaricomycetes; order Polyporales; family Irpicaceae; genus Trametopsis; species Trametopsis cervina. The sequence continues at coordinate 147,279 of MU278356.1, read as the reverse complement.
AAATCACCTAGGCATGTCGTCGTTGTGGTGTGCATTAGCAACCGATACCGAACGGAGAGAGGCATATCCAACGGGCATTTTCGCCTCTCTTTCCAGGGCCCGGAAGATCGCGTATCCCCTCTCGCGCCATACATCGTCGCCGGTGACCCTCCACATGAGATAAATCGATTCTACTGTCTAAACGTCTCCCGTTATTTTCCAGAGATTTTAGAGAAAAGAAATCGACGTACCTCTGGCCGTAGAAGATACCGCCCGGAGCGGGTGCTGTACTCGGTCGGTCCGCCTCTCATCTCTTGCTGCTTCTTTGCGCCGATACCTGGGATGTTCCCTTGCTTTCCGGTCATTCTCCACTTTTCCAATTTGTTCACCCACAGCTCCCCGCCATCTATAAACTTGACTTCGTCGGGGCCGAGCCCGGTCGGTTGGTCCTCATACATCTGGTAGCAGCTCTCTGCGAGTCCCTGTGCAGCCAGCATATGCAGCTCCTTCCAGTCCCAATGTCGTAGTTCATCCGCGGTTTTCGACGAGGTGGGCGTAGGACCTTGGGTGGCAAAAGCGGTGTCGGGGAGGGAGTGCACACCGAGAGCGAGTAATCCGGGGAGGAAGCATGAGAGGTGCTCGAATTTGTGGGATGGCATGGGTGAGGGAGAGAGATCTGTCACGTATAAAAGCCCGCGAAGAGGGGATACATATAGAAGTGTCGAAAGTACGGTGTTGGCTGTTTGTATGTCTGTCATGGAGCTCAGTCAATGAGTCATCCGTGGTGTCAGAATAACACGAACATAAGTCTAAGCTGGCTTGGTCGGACTTCCCGGTGAGTAGATATAGCTTTAGCAGGTACTCGTGTGCACTATCTGCAGCGCCTCCCACCGATAGCTGGTCTACCGACACGTAGCATGTTAGCTTCAGTGTTATGGCATTTGAAAAGACGACGTACGCCCTATTGGCAAGCCAGACAGAACGTCCCACCTAGATGGGAACATTCCGAGAGCGCTGCGGTCTGCCTCGTTCAGAATTTGCATGATTCTCGCGGACTACAATATCCCCCAACGCAGATCAGTCAGTAGATCGCTTGACAAAAAAGTCTATGTAGCTCACACGGTCGTAATGTTCCTTCTTGCCTGTCAGTTTTGCAAGGTATACATATTCAAGTTGACAGCTTGCAACCTCGGCGAGCACAGCAATACTCTTTATGAGATTCTTCCCACTGCATTGATAGTAAGTTGCTGCTGTACATGTTGAACGGGCGGCTCACTTTTCTGTGTTGACACCATACGCAGGCAGACCGCTAGGCGTATCGAATGCACCCCAGAGTTTGGTTCCAAGGTTATCCGCGCGGTCAAGAAGGATGGGCTCCTTTGAGAGTGCATATGCAGAAAGCAGTCCCCCGAGGTATCGAATTACGGTTTCAAAAAACGGCGCAACAACCGGGGCAGTGTGCTTATTTTTGTTCACAACTGCTGGCGGCATGGTAAAATTCTGTTGCGCAATGAGTGGTAACGCGCGAGCGAACTCGTCCTTGAGATCCATGAGAAGCATCGTACTAAGGGAATCGTACATTGTGACACCCCAACCGTTAAAGCTATGGCGCGATTAGAAATTGGGTGAGACGATAGGACTTGGATGATAACTCACTCGTTGACTCCCAGGCTGGAGACTGGCAATAAATGGTCCTTAGGTAAAGCATATTTCTCATACGCGTGGTAGGCGTGTAGGAAAGCCTGTTTGACCTCATCTGCTCGCTGGGGCCAATTCGGTGGTCTATCTGGCTCGTCTAACGCGAGGGTAACAGACTCCGGCTGCGAAAGGATAGGGTCTATGCGGTGAGGGTATAGGTGATAGAATGTGGATAGTAACACTAGACCGAATAGCCCGACTCCGATATGTCGTACTCTGACACGTCTGAAGAGGATGCTAGACATCGTAGATGACGGTGTAAACATAGCTGTACCGTGGGATTCAAAGGTCGCCTGCAGAAGAACTACTGCACTCAATTAAACCGGGTTCCGCTGGCAAACCTTGACAAGCTTGACACGTCGGATCCGCGGTGCACACCACAAACGGATCACGCACAGGTCACTAGAGGACCTATTATCTGACAAATAAATAGGCTTCAGAAGGAGTGTTAAATTAACAGAGATCCTCAACTTACTTTCAAGGTTAAAGTAGGAACGGGAGAGCAAGTGATGCCTGGGAAGGCAGGGATCTGCAGACGGTGCCGTTCCGTTTGATGTCGGTGATGCGATCATTGACGCATTGGCGCATCAAGCGGGTTCGTGACCCCGAACACCTACGTATACCTTCGCCCGCCACCGCTGCTATAGGGTCGCCTTCACTCGCCTGCTTTCCTTCCGCAGCATATTCGCTCTCCCGAGCGATACTTGCAAGCTTGCGTGCTGTCTGCCATCATGCCTCTGTCACCTCCTCAAGGCTCTGATGTAGAGCAGGGAGTAGCACAAGAAACTCTTCCTGGTCAACGACAACCAAGCTCAATCCCATCGTTTCTCTTCATCTCGTTCGTCATATGGATTATCATGAATAACACGTCGGAGGAGGTGGCGGGAAAGAACAAATGGCTTGACACTCTCTCGACAATACACGCGAACATCCACAGCTATTCTGCATGGCTAAATGGCACTACCTCTAACTTCTCTCTGGTCAGTTATATGCATATCCCTAGCTTGGTGGAAGATAATCTCACTGTTTTGTATCAGCCGGCCCTCAATCCAACATGGATACCTCTCGTCTCTGACTTCGTAACGTTCGGCCGCCAACTGGATCCATATGCCGGGTCATACTATACGAACTTGACTGGGTTCTGGCGAGGCGATATCCACTTTCACAACCTTACCAACGTTACTGCCAATCCACCACAGTCGCCCCCATTTTGGCTGCAACATGCGCAGGATTTTATATCGTCCGCTAATCTTACTAACGCGACGGCCCTCAGCGAGCGGCAAGGTAAGTGGAAGTGGGCGCACTCGACGAAAACCTCTATCAGCTTCGGGGATAAGAAGCTATGGTCGGAGGAAGCCATGAAAAGGAATCTGTCTGAGGACATTGCATTGATCCACGTATGTAGTACCACTAGTCACCTTGATGATATTCAATTATATGGGCCCCGCATTTCAGGGAAAGATAGATTTGTCAGACCCGGACACATCTGAAGAAATGCGCTTCGAAATTGAAGGAGTGCACTTCATCTCAAATGGCTCTTTGTATGCCTTTGCTGAGACAAGCGAGTACGTACCTCACTTCGTTCACATTGAACAGTCAAGGAGCCAATGCAGGCTGATGGTACGTCTTCTAAAGAAATGGCATAGATATCCGCTACCTCCCAACTCTTGTGCCAGTCGCACGTCAAAACGATACTGCACGACTTGTCGAAGCCGAATTGATCACCAGAGAAGCCAAGCTCAAGGAAAGAGTTGAAGACGGTACCCTTGAAGAGAATTCGCGCGGTCAGTGATGTGTGATATGCTATCACTAGCGGTGGCACTAAGATGTATCCATTCAAGCAGACGAAAATCCTAAGACCTCATGTTCTTTCAAGTTCTTTGGTCAAGTGATACCGAGCACTGTTCCTCTATCTCTACTGCAAGAGCTTGAGGACGAGATTAACAACCCCACTGGGATCAGCACAGTCAAGCCCCCGGACATGAAGATCAACGGGTTACTCATAAGCAGAAATTGTGGTATACTGTATGAACTACCGCAGATGGAGGGGCTGAAGTATGAATGACTATTTGTAATTCCCATGCGTCAGCTAAACCACGTTGTATCGCAGATCGCAAAGCCTCTTCCGCAAGATCACTACGTGTATGTCATTATTCTTTTTTGTACGTTGGCTATCTAGTCTGAGCTCTTTTTCTTAGATGGCGGAATAGCTGCAATAATGAACCTCGCGCTCCTATGTCTTCTGCTCCGCCAAGTGGCTCGTAGCAGGTCGGCAGCAGGCCTTTCTCGCGTTTCCCGCTATCCGTTCATCATCCAGAGCCTCATAGACGCCGTTTCTTTCGTCGGCGTGAGCATTTCAACGTTCATATATATATCCATCCATTCTTACACCATGCACATACAGCATGTCACACTGGCAATTTTGGCCGAGGGACGCACATCAATCGCCGTTCTGGCGCCTGCTGGTGTCGCATGTATCTTGTTCGTGTATGAAGCAGTAAGTGCTTAACGCTACTTGACTAGCATCTGCGCTGAACCCTTGTTCGCAGCAATTTGCCGTCCTGATAGGGCAGCTACAAGGTCCTGAAGAAGTTCGAGTTAGCCCTCCGGCCCCAGCCCCGCTCCCACAGCCGCAAGCACCAACACCGCCGAACCCGGCCCCTACCACAGCTCCCAACGACCGTACTCACTCAACTGATGCAACCGATGCAGCGCCAGATAGTCGTGATTTGCCGCCTATAGTGTTCACGCCGCCAACTCCAACGCCCACTACACTTCCTCCGCGACCCACCCTCGCACGATTCATATGGGACCATTTCCGCAACGATCCCACCGCTCGAATGTGTACGTCCCCTGTACGATTATGAACAACTTACGAAACTCATTGGTGGTTTCCTTCCAGGGGCTATCATGTCATTTTTCTTATTGGTCGTCTTCCGCCTCGTCATCGTTTTGTCTATCCCTCTGATCTTCGTTGGGGCTTTGTACTCCTCACTATGGTTGACTCAGATATATCGTGCAATGCGCCGCGCGCGTAACAGCGGTCTTGCTGCAGAGTATCTTGTCGGTACGACACTCTGTCGACTGTATTATCTTTTATGTAAGTTCTTTATGGCCTGCGGTACAAGGTGCGACAGCTGATACATTGATAGACTTCCTTGGATGTCCCAAGAACGTGCTTGATATTGAACAGAGACGTACGCCATTTATAGTAGCCTTTACACGAAATGCGCACTGATCATTGCAATAGCATGGGTTTATGGAGTAGCCGTTTTCGTACTGCTGCAGGTCCTCGTGATTTTGCTGCAGGAATACTTCGGCCCCACATTGTTCTTCCCGGAAGGGGTTCGTCTTGAACTCCATTGCTCTCACGTCTGACAAGCTCACACATACCCCACAGATGACCAGCACCAACGTGTACAATTACCACCCGCCGCTGCCGTTGCCTGACCCGGAAGCTCCTGAACAATCGCTTGGAGACTGCGCCATCTGCATGGACACGATCCAGGTGGATTCCACCCTTCGACAGCGACCAGACGAAAAGAGCGAGACCCATAGTCTGGCACGCCATACAACCCAGTTGTGGGCTCAAAGCGCAAGGAAGAGCTACAGCCTTGCGCCGTGTCATCATCTTTTCGTGCGTTTACGAATATCTTGCTGGATGACTAATATCGCTTACTAATGCGTGTGTGTTATGCAACCCAGCACACGGCATGCTTGGAAAGAGTGAGTCTCGTTCTCTCTGCGTCCGCTTCTACACGTAGCTTATCTCTATGAATTTCTACAGTGGCTTGCTATCAAAGTAATTATTCTTCATCTCTGAAATGAATTGTTTCTGACCAAACTTTGGTACCAGAACATCTGTCCTCAATGCAGACGTCCTCTTCCACCTCTTTGATCGCACAGGTTCATTCTGATAGCATGAGTTTTGCACTCAATTATAATATGTACAACATTGTCCTGTGGGCTTCAATATTACACATTGCTCATAGTGGAATTGATTACTAAGTATAGATGATCTTCGCCAGCGCCGTCAGAGCTAACGATCCCTGTGGACAGCGTCGACAGTAAGCGTTATAGCCAATGTACTCTACATATACTTCCCCGAGCCTACAATTCGATCATAATTCTGCCTCCATTTTTCACACTTGGGTTGGTGGGCATGAGATTGTAGCCGCGTCCGGGCTCGCGTAGAACTGCCGCATAAGACCGGAACGCCTGAGTCAGTGCACGATTCACACTAAGCCAATATGTTCTCGTACTCGTAATCTTTCTTCATCGTCATATATATATGGTGGCTGTCCCGTGCATCGCGGTACAAACCTCCGCACTGGACATCTAGACGCAGAACATGGCTCCTGTCGCCACCACACCGACGTTCACTCCGACGACCATGTCCCTTCCCCTCAAGCACTCCAACGCCGTGCAAATACCGCCCCCGCCTCCTCTTCCGAGATCTTCTGCACGACCGCAAGAGGTCCTCGACGCCCCTGCACGGACAAGCTTTGCATTTGATCCAATAGAGGACGCTCTGGAGGCCTTTTCGCGGGGAGAGTTCTTGGTCGTTGCGGACGATGAGGGGAGGGAAAACGAAGGCGACCTTATTATTGCCGGGAGCGAGGTCTCAACAGAGAAAATGGCATGGATGATACGGCATACGAGGTGTGCATACCCTATTCTGTACTCGCGGGAGCGTGCTAAAATCTTTTGGTTTTCTGAATTAGTGGCTATATCTGCATATCCCTTCCTTCCGAAAGATTGGAGGAACTCGAGATACCCATGATGGTGCACCAGAACGAGGATCCTCATCGGACCGCGTACACTGTAACTGTAGACTATAAATTTGGTACGTTCCCAATCGCTTTCAGATGTCTTCTCAGCCCCTAACTGAGATTTCACAGGTACAACCACCGGAATCTCTGCACACGACCGAGCATTGACTGCACGCGCACTTGCCTCCTCACAAGCCTCACCCTCCGCCTTTTCTCGTCCAGGGCATATGGTGCCTCTACGCGCACGCCCCGGAGGAGTGCTTACACGACGGGGACACACCGAATCCGGAGTTGACCTTTGCTTGCTCACAGGCCTCCCACAGGGAGGCGTACTTTGTGAACTGGTGAACGACGATGAAGAGGGCACGATGATGCGCAGAGATGCATTGAGGGCGTTCGCCGACCGGTGGGGACTCAAGATGATCAGTGTGGATATGCTTGCGGAGTACAGGCGAAGCTTGGGGAACGGGCATACAGCGGCGGTGGACGGTGAGAAGCAATAAATGTATTCTATCAACACGATGTCCAACATAGACTTTCGAGTGTATTTACTACATATCTAACTGGGTTGTAACTGTAATCGAGATATTTGGCAAACAAGCGTCGGAGTAACGCATGCAGATCAGTCATGGACAACTTGGTTAATGCACTCACCTGCCACTTTGTGGGGTTGAGAGGCTGGTAGGACTCGGTAAACCTGGGCTGGATTCCTATATTGCAATGTTTGCACGCTCGAGGCCCTCATCTCGAACTTGAATGAACGGCGAACTCCAAGGTTGCGGAGCTCCGACTCCGAGGAGACATAACGGATCAAAAGTATTAGTCGTTGATGATGCCGTGAACCTCGCCAGGTCTCTCCGTCCCTCCGCTCTTGTACAGGTACCGATTCATGCTTGGTCATCTCCTAACGGCTCTATGATCTACTCTGCATCTACGAAAGCCATAACTGCACACCTACGATGGCAAAATCCGACGATCCTCTCGCTTCCAGCACTCCACAGCTTGGAGGACCGTTGAGCGTGCCCGAAACTCGTCCTATAAGGAGATCTGCGTCTTTGCTGGAGATTTTGCCTTCTGAGATTAATGTAGAGGAGGAAATTCGAATGTACGAGGATATGTGCGATGTGAGTACATTTTATTTCCTTGTCGTTGCAGGTTAGGGGCGTTTGGGCCGCCTGCTAACACGACACTTGGTGCACAGACCCCGTTGGTTGCAAGTCTCTCCGATGAAGAGACCGAACGGTCGTCGGCAGTCCGACACCGCAAAGGACCTTCGCGATCGTCTCGCCGTCCCCGCCCAGAGTCCATCTTCTCCCAGGACTCACGCAGCATCTGGCTCGCGGACAACTCGGGCAAGGACTCCAGCTCGAGCGGTGCGTTCGCCCGAGACGTCCAGGTCATCGGTTGGACCAGTGTAGGTGACAAGAAGGGCGGCGCGTACATAGTGTACGACTGCGTTGTGCACACCAAGGAAGGCACAGTCGTGCATGTGCACAAGCGGTACACCGCTTTCGAACAGCTGTATTGGCGGCTGCGGTCATCTCTTCCGGCGCACCAGCAGTCTTTGATCCCGCAGCTGCCCCCGAAGAACCCGCTGTCGAAGTTTAGGGCGACGTTCTTGGATAAGAGAAGGAGGGCGCTGCAGCACTGGCTTGCGTCAGTGATGCTGCATCCTGATATTGGCGGGTGCGAAGCAGTGCGGCAGTGGGTGATAAACTCGTGATCTTGAGGGGTAGTGTACCTGACCGCAGCTAAGAATGTTAAGTCTGTGAGTCTATATGTTTTCTTGCATGGTTGTTTGTATGTTACTATTGTATTATAGAGCCTATCCTACTGCTTGGATGTGTCAGAAGGCTTTGCCTCACTGTTGAATGCCCACTCCGATTCACTGAGAACACCCCTCATGCGGCGAACTGCCTCACAGCAAGTAGAGTCATTTAACGAAATAAATATTAACACGGTCACATATAACAAGCTGACAACTCCACGCCCGATTATGCGGGCAAGGAGGTTCCTACAGGGTATACAGCTCTGATCAGGGGCTCAATGGGCGGGAGGTACTTCTCGAAGCTCCTGACACCGATCTCTCCCTCTGTTTGCGAGATATTGGCTACCAGTTTAACACCGCTGACGCCCTGCAATACTCGCAACAAGCCATCCGTAGTTCCTGCAAGGCCACGAGGGACGACCTCCACTTTGTTTGGCTATGATGGATTTGTGAGTAATCTATCCGTGACACTAAATGGCAAATATTTACCTTCAGATCACCCTTCTTCAGCAGATCCGTGAGCCCAAGGAACATGTGTTTACCGAACTCAAGGTGAGCACCCTCTACTGCGCTCCCGAAAGGCCATACTACCCATTTTCCATCCGTAGTCGCTTCGCCAGTTTTGCCGATCTCCGGATTCACGGGTGTGGTAGTCACATAGCCCCCATTGGGCGCCAGTATCTCCAAGCAAGCCTTTTGCGACTCCGGCGTGGGCGTTGCTTCGTATACAACCGGGACGGGCAGGGAGGTGATCTTCTTCACGGCAGCGGGTAGCTCTTCGTAGGGCACATCATGGTAATCAATTACGTGCGTAGCACCGGCAGCCTTGCAATATGCCTCGTTGCTCTTGGACGCAGTGGTGATGATGGGGCTGAAACCGGACGCCTTCAGCAGCTGAAGGGCTACTGGAGCATAAGCACAAACGTTTCGCGAAAGAAAGGGGGACCTACCGAACTGGCCGACCGAGCTGGACCCCCCGATGACAATGGCCGGCTGCCCAGAATACTTTCCTTTCCCATCAGTCTCCCACGGCGCCGTGAGGGCAATCCCTCCGCGAACAGTGCGAGGGTGGTAGAGACCCACCGCCGCGGTCGTGAAACCGACGGGGATAGTAGCCGCTTCTTCGAACGATACCTCAGGCGGGATCTTCATAACTTTGTCAGTATTCTTGCTCTACCTTCCATAAAGATCGATACTACCTCAGAGATCCATCCACCGTTAGCGATCGTGAACTCCTGGAAAGACATCCTGTCTGGTGACCAAAAGCTTTCATACAGCCTGGCGTGGTGTCAGCATGTGTCTACTCTGTATTTGGGGACGGACGCACACTCTATCCCCTTTCTTCCAACTTTCCACGCCCTCGCCGACGGCTTCGATTACTCCTGCGCCCTCGCAGCCAGCAACAGTGGGAAATCCACCTTGATCAACAAAGAGTCCCATCGTTTGGATCATTGTGTCGACCCTAGACAGCCCGACAGTGACGTTCTTGATGAGCACTTCTCCGGGACCAGGCTTGGGAGTGGGACGCGACCCTAATTCGAAAGGAGAGCCGGGTGCAGGAATGATGAGAGCTTGGTGCGACATGCTAGTAGAGGTGATTCGTTTCTTTGCAGATGTGGTTCTATCGAACTGACTTGCATACTGTCCGTATATATAGTGAACGAATTACTATCTACACCAATTCCGACATCTCGGAGAGGGCATCAGAGGCCGCCTCCTCTCAACCTGCCGGTGGGCTACGCAAGTACTCTTGCTGGCACGGCTGGGATGTCGCATTCGAGTTGGCCCGACTGGCTTGCAACTCTGGGAGCAGCGCAAGTAGCATTCTATTCGGGCCGAATAGGTTATAACTCTGGGAGTAGTACTTGGGATGCGACACCAGGAATCAGAGTTTACGTCTGCCGCGTGCCGCGTCAGCATGCCGCAGGGGTATGAGACGGAGACAAGTCGACAAGCCCTCACCACTTAAGACATTTCGGACGCTATTTATCGTGCAAGGGATGCTGCTCAATCGACTGATGCCTTTCTCACAATCCAGATGTCGTGGGTTCAACTACACAAGCTCGCGCATCGCACAAACTTCGACATGATGTACATATATTGGACTTTCACTTCTACAACGATTCTCTGTAAACATTGATGATTACACTCCCCTTCCAATCGATCCAACTCTCCTGCAGCGTTCAGAATGCTCCACTCTCAAAGTCGAAGACGGTCACGTCGGCATCATGAAGACGCTTCGTGAACTCATGATGTACGGTGTCCTCTTTAATATAGTAGTCGCGGTCCTCGGCACCTTTGAAAGTCACAATGAACGCATGCTAGGCATCGCAATATGGCGATAAGCAACCTGAGAGAAAAAGAGATAGACAACGGCACTTGCATCGTAGCCCTTCCCGAGACCTTCAGGCGAATTGTTGCGACCGCCCTCGATTGAAATGATATAAGTCGAACCATCTGGAAGAAGGCAAGTGTCTTTCAACGCGAGAAATGCGTTCACAATCTCGGTGCGTTTTTCAGGTGCAAGCGATTCTTGATACTTGATCAAGACGATATGAAAGAGCGTTGGGGCCCTATTCCGTGTTGATCAGCAAGTTGAGCATTGACGATTAGATAACTCTATGGCTTGCATTTTTCTCTGGATGATGTGGGATGACTGCTGTATGAGAGCAGATTAACCAACGTGAATGGCTTGATACTGGCAGTGTAGGAAAATTCATCGCGATCGGCTTCGAGAGGCCCGGTCAGTACAATCCGAGGATAGCTTATGGAGTATGAATATATTTGCGGACGCCTCTCGGAGATGTTAAAGTTCTATACTGTGGTACTGGCAAGGCAATCACCATTACTTGGGGAATAACGGCGCTGCGGAGGCACGCCCGGTCCGATGGCATGTTACGCTTAGCACCGAGTACAGTACGCGTTCGATAGACGTTGCATGATCACCACCACCATGGACCTCCCGCTTACTCGTCTTCACATTCTATGCTTGCGAAAGTACCCCCCAAGTGCTCGAAGGGTCCACTGTCAAGTTGTGAAGGCGATGAATATGTAATGTGGGCCACATTATCAGCCACCTTTTATGCCTGTTGAGGGTCACGCCCCTCATCATGGGTCCCTAGATCTGCCACAGGTTTGCTGCTGCAGCTGCACTGTCGACGTTGAACGTTATCAGAGCGGAGACATATCACAGCGAACCTTGGCGCGGCGCGTATCGAATAGCCTAGGCACGGTTGACGTACAAATCCACCGCTGCAAGTCATCCTGCTGTCCATCGCATATACATTGGAAATGTAAAGTCCGGCTTTTGCGTGCGCAGTGCACCTCCAGCACCTCAGGGACCCGCTTGTATTGAACTCTCGCCAATACCTTCACACGTTCCACGCCTTCAGCATGAAATGCACGCCATGCTTGGAAGCTCGTTTCCAGCTGACTCTGCCGTGAGTCCTGTTCAGAATTTTTGAAGATGGCATTTGACGTCCGGACGATTTTGTCTGGACTGTCCGCCGAGACTTCGTCTGGATGGCTGACCAAGCCTCCAGTTTCAAGACCTTGCAAATCAGTTGATCAGGCATTAAGAAATACGCGTTTTCGCGCAGGAATACACTAGGACTCGACTGGATTTTGCCCTCAAAGTGTCCGAATTATATCGAGCATCGGCCCTACAAAACCTCAGGAAATGTCCGGACGGCGATCAAGCCTCTTGGTGTATCATCAGAGGTCCTAGGATCCCACGTTAACAGGACTGCACAAGCTAGCAAGCTACCATTCCTCACGTTCATTCCATGAATGCGTCTCACAAAGTTTACGCGAGAAGCATAAGTCATTTATCGTTGGCAGATTGGAGATGGGCGCTGCTCCAACTGTGCTCGCAAGGAAAAGACACTAGGTCGGCTCCATAGTGAGGGGTGCATTGGACGTAAGTGCTCTGCCTGGTAACGCTTTGAGAGGATATATAAAGGCTCGCGAAACACTCATCCCTCTCCCCAGCAGTTCATACTTTCTCTACATTGTTTCAACAACCCACGCAATATGTCACAGCACTACCACATCGTTGGCTTCCCGGATCGCGTCGAGGTTCGGGCCAAGATAGAGGATTTCATGGAAAAGGAGCCTGAGGTCTTCAACCTCTACATCCTTGCACTTGATCAGATCCAGCGCATGGACGAGCAGGCTCGAACAAGCTTCTTCCAGATTGCCGGTACGGTTCATGCGGGAGACGTCTCCTCGATGCACCCCTGACCATTCTGCCAGGAATCCACGGCATGCCCTACGTGCCATGGGACAATGTTGACGAGGAAAGCACATACGGCTACTGCACCCACCAGTCGGTCTTATTCCCCACATGGCACCGCACGTACGCGTTATTGTTTGAGGTGCCCGCTTCTACTCGTCGCGATGTACAAGAAAAGATGAACTGACGTGCTGAGACAGCAAGCGGTTCAGAAGGAGGCACTGGCCATCGCGGAGAAGTACACGGACCCTAAGACGAAGGAACTTTTTCGCGAAGCAGCGCTCAAACTTCGCCTCCCGTACATATCTGCGTTTGATTTTCCACTGCATACGCAGAGGCTGATCTACAAGGTTGTAGGTACTGGGACTGGGCTGCGTCCCCGGAGCTCCCCCCGAAGCTCTTCGACGAGAAGATCTCCGTCTTTGAGCCACCGCTCGCCACCAAGGCTGAGATCGACAATCCCCTTCAGGCATACCGTTTCCAGAAAGACATCACGTCGTACGGGTTCGACCACCCCTACAGCGTATGGCCCCAAACGATCCGGAACCCACCCGACACTGAGCCCAAAGCATCGGACAAAAGCCAAAAGGACAAGCTACAACAGTGAGTGACGGTAGAGGTATGACAGTGCCTGTACTCATCGTTAATGGTATTGCTGCACAGGCGATTGCGCGCGCAGTACAGACAGCTCCGTGCACGTGTCTACGATCTGCTCATTTTCACGAAGACCTGGGAGCACATGTCGAATACAGCGGACGGCAGGGCAAGCAGCCTCGAAGGCGTTCATGACATGGTGCACAACTTGATTGGCGGAACAGGACACATGAGTAATGTCCCTGTGGCAGCCTTCGACCCCATATTCTGGTACCATCACGTCAACGTCGGTATCCGAACGGTTTTCTGCGCATGTTTGTGTGACTCGTGCTGAGTCGAACATTGCAGGTCGACCGCCTGTTGGCGCTGTGGTTGGCGGTGCACCCCGGCAGCAGGGTTCCAGCTACCTCTCGCTTTGGTCATGGCGAAAAGTCAGAGCTCCTGCCATTCCACATCGATGACGGCACGTTCTGGACGTCTGACAAGACGTACAACAGCCGTACCGTTGGAAATCGCTACCCAGAGTTCCCTGAACGCGACGTCAGTCCGGAAGAATTGAAGGTAATCGCCCTCGAGGAGATCCAGCGCCTCTACGGTCCCACGTTAAGAGCACCCCGAGCAGGGGGCGAGACGCGCCTGGTCTCTGGCATATCTACGGCAGCGTTTGGGGTTGACGGGTCAGAAGCACCGACTAATGCTTTACGGACGCACGCACCGATTAATGCTTTACGGGCGCACGCACCGATTAATGCTTTACGGGCGCACGCACCGATTAATGCTTTATGGGCGCACGCACCGACCAACGCTTTACGAGCGGAGACATCGGCTGACGCAATACAGACAGAGACGGCGATTGACTCAATACAGGCAGAGACGTCGATTGACGCAATACAGGCGGAGGCTCCGGCCTATGCGGCCAGGGAGGAACCACTCGTGTTACAGGCGGAGGCGACTGACGACTACCGCGTTTGGATCGCGCATGTCGTGATCAACACAGATGAACTCCCGTACAGCGGCTACGTCCACGTCTTCCTCTCACACAACGAGCCCACCGGAAACCCCATCGACTGGCTCAGCGACGACGACGAGGTCGGCACCGTCGCTATCTTCAAGAACACCAGGAAAGAGTGCGTGAACTGTAACCGCCGCTCGGCAGAGAACGTCAAGATCAACGGCCAGGTGTTCTTGACCGGTACGTCGTTGGTTCCCGCCTTTGTGTGGCTAGCTGTGATGCTCATGTATGTGTGCAGAGGATTTGCTGGACAGAGGCAAAGACCTCCACGATGTCGGGGGCATTACTGAGTATCTCAAGACCCATATGCACTGGCGTATCGCTTTGGTAACGTCTTCTCTGTTGCGCATCCATGAGCTTGTCGCTGATGTAGTATATGATGCCCCAGGTTGATGGAGCTGAGGTGCCTCTGGCGGAGGTGCCGTCCCTCGAAGTCAGGGTCCACTCGGCCACGGTTCACGTGGGAGGTACCACCCGCGGCGGTTCAGAGCCATGGCGCGACGAGCTGGAGGTCCACCACGACGTCACTCATGGCAGAGTCGGCGGGTATGCTGTTCCTGCTTAATGTGCATAGTATATGCATGTCGTTTAGTCTTATGCCCCCGTTGTTGTTGTACTTACCAAACTCCGCATGACTTCTATAATGCCTCGACACGTACTTACAAGCATGTCCTATCATCAATGGCAATGATGTCTTTCGCGTGAATGACAACTCACCGGGGGCCGGGTTCTTTCTTGGTCTCGTTTCCTACTGCCTCCTACCTTGCTGTAAAACGAAGGCAGATCGGGCCGTCTGGAACCAAGACTACCGATAGTCATGCTATCGGAAAATAGTAATTGCGATGGATACAGCATTACTGAAGCCAATTCAAGACAGGAGTAAGTAGAGCTAGCGCTACACGAATCCATGAACGAAGGAATCTTAGCAAAACCATTGTGTGATATGTAAGAGATGATGTAGGTTATACGGAGCCGGGGCAGCATCTAAGCATCCAATCGGAACCAAGTAGGCAGCAATTTCCAGATGCGCTGCCTTTCTTTTGTTGCCCAGAGCTCCAAAGCCCTCGCGCACGCCTCGCACTCTGAGAATTCGGCACTCTTGAGCTGACCCAGCTCCTCGGCAACATACAGCGGGTCTGCACAGCCCTTTTCGCGGTCGAAAAGATAGTGCTGGGTGGCGAGGGTCACCAGCTCAGAGAACTCCTTGCGGCACGCCATCGCCGACGTACAAGACACCTTCCGTCGATGGGTATTGACGGGTCCGCCACGTCGTGATTGGTGGCCTGGGTAGTCCCGGTGCGAGATCGAGCCCATGGACTGGATAAGGGAGGACACAAATTGTTGTGAGGATTCTTTCCCGAGCACGAGACATTGCATGTCTTGCAAGGATAATGAGGCTGATCCAGACAAGCCGCGCAAAGCATCTTCTGGAGTCTCGAATATCTGGGAGAAGTGATACCTGGAAAGGTCATAAAATGCAACCGGGAGTAGTGATGGTGCATTGATCTCTCTGGCGAGATTGATGACGTCCTACTTCTCAGTCAGTCGCAGCACACGTCACGGCCGTAGGCATTCTGAACTTACTATAGGGGAAGGATACCTTTGGCCATGTTGAGCAGCGGTCTCTGCCTCATACATGCTAGCTACCTCCTCGCGAGTATCCCATGCTTTCAGAGCTATCGGCCATGCGACGTGTAAGTGAGCCAAAGCCTCTTCACGGAGGGAATCCACCGTATACTTCGTGGCTAGGCGTAGAATTCCTGAAACCACACGGAAATCGTCGGGGTCATTGTCCCCAAAAGTTGGGCCGTCGTAGAATGCAATCAGAAGATTTGCAAGGTCGTGTGCAGAGTCGTGAAGTATGACAAGAGGACAGCCATCTACGGTTGACGTGTCGGAGCTCGTCGACGGTTGGCTCGGTGGCTGGGGCAGCGAAAACATATCGTGGAAGAAGAGAGATCGTCGTGACAAGACAGACATATGCACGCGAAACCTTGTCTGCTCGGCTTGTAGAACAACGGAACCGTCGACGAACCACAGGTCTGAATGGCGAACGTAATGCGGCGCATCCTTGACATGCTCGTCCCCGGTGGCAGCTGAGGGACGATCGTTCGTATAGAGGGGCATCATACGCGTTGAGAATGTGCTTCAAGTAGATGCTCGTTTGTATGTTCGTCTTATTCGAACAAGCGATGACATGCCAGTGTAGTCGTGGCTACGAACTGCCGCAACCCGAGCGCTGCCTCAAGTAAGACCGACTGATCCTGTCACAGAGACCGTGATGAGCTGGATAGAAACACGTAATCAGTCAAATCGTATACTCACTCAAGAACCCTCTTCGCACAGCTACAGAGGGCTGTCGTGGCAGTGGGCAAGCACTGTTGCTGTTAGGCTAGCGAGTTCATCGCAAATGTCTACAAAAGGAAACAGCGGGTTTGTACGGCGACGGCGCTTATCTTAAGCAGTGACCCACTTTGGCCATCACTGTAAACGGTTTACCACCATCTGCTATAATCCTTGTTAATCTGCCATATACTGTATGCATCTAACTCACTACGAACGGGATGTTTGCTACCAGCCCGCCGCAATGCAACACATCAATACATTAGAATCTCAGCCGATCTATTCGCAAGTGGTTGACTGCCCTCCGTGCGGCTCAGGCTGACATCCGCATAACCCACCGTGTCGACCACTTCAAAATAAAGCAGTATGCAAGGCAGCATCCCAGCCTACTTCCCGCTTTTCTGTTCTCTTTTCTCTGCTTTGCTCCCCTTGTCTTTGCTTTCGTTCTTCAAGTACTCGACATGTCTGGCTTATTCCTCCGGCTCAGCAACTTCACCCGATCGGATATATGGTTCGCAGATGGCAACATCGTCTTGATATGTGGTCATGCTGCTTTCAAGGTTCATCGCGGACAACTGGAACGACACTCAGAAGTATTTCGCGGCCTGTTCTCCATCCCGCAGCCCGATGTCCAAGAACTCGTAGATGGCTGTCCTTGGATCGAGCTATACGATGCGCCGGGGGACATTCTCTGTCTTCTTCAAGCACTATATGATGGACTGTAAGAAGCAGCGTTCATCTAACGATATCATCAGCTCACTCACTCACTCTGAACCATCATCAATCAACAGATATTTCCAAAAGCCCAATGCCCGCAACTTTCCGAGTGTTGCGGCGGTCTTGCGTCTGTCCACCAAGTATCTTATTGACCATCTTCGACAACTTTGTCTCATCTACCTCAGCTCGGACTGGCCTGCAACCTTGGAAGGCTGGGACCAGCGTGAAAAACAAGCCGTGGATGCCAACGGACATTACAGTCCTCGCGATGCGTGTCCGCACCCTATTCTGGTCATTGAACTCGCGAAGGAGCTCGACTTGTACCATCTCTTGCCTACTGCTTACTATGATCTCTCGAGGTACGGTCCGCGACGCATTGTATCTGGAGCGCCGAAACCTACGCTACTGGTAACCTCAGCACAACCTGGAGCCCCCCTGCCAGCGCCCGAAACTCTTCATCTCGACCGTGCAGAATTGCACATGGTTCTACTAGGACGCGAAGCCGGCCAACGGTTCCTCTCGTCGTTTATCGAGGCCGAATTGACCTCGCGCCCGATATCTCCGGACTGCGCCAATAAACACCACGACGACGGCCGCGTCTGCCGCGAGTCGTCTTACTACGTAATGCTCAACGTTCTGAGGGCCGTCGGAGGAATAACACACGGCAGGGATGCCGACCCCTTGTTTACACTCATGCAGACAGTCGAGATGCTTTCGCGGACGGACTTTACGGACGGCGTTAGGCGATGCGGGCTGAAAATTTGTGGAGCGTGCAAGACCGACTTGACCGAGTGCGCGGGGCGCGCCAGGAAGCACGTCTGGACTCTGATACCGGAGTGGTTTGGGGTTGCGGATTGTGTCAGCCCTGATATGCCTAACATCTTGGACCTTTGATCTATGGTTGCTGTAACTTTCTCTTCGTCTTTTCGGGTCATCTTGAGGGTTTATCATAATTGTGCCACTGCTTATAACGACCTGCATGTTACTTTCGAGCTCGCGTTCGTCTCTGAGAATTTAAACAAGTAAATTGCAGAAAATAAGGTATAATATACTCAAGGTATGCCACCGGTAGCAGACACCACTGGTCCGTCGACGGCAGTGCCCTGATGGAATTTGTCGCCGAAAGTATCCAGGAGTCGTTTCAGTTCCTCTGCCTCTGCAATAAGTTGTGCGACACTTCCTTCACCAGGCTTGACCGGCTCAGGAGGCGGGATCTCCTTGAGGCTTTTTTGAGCAACACTCGTCCTGACAACCTCCGCCCACGTTGTACCCTGCTTTCGCAGTTCCTCGGCGAGCTCATCCTTGATCCGCCTGCAAGTCCCAACCCCATCGTAGCCGAAGCTCGTGTATATTTGCACGGCCGCCGCGCCTGCACGAGCATACTCCAACGCATCACTTCCGGAAGCGATACCTCCGCACCCAAATATAGGTATCTCGGCGGGAAGTAGTGACCGGAGCGTTCGTACCGCTGCCAGAGAGTAAGGTTTGAGTGGAGGCCCTGAGAGTCCACCGGCCTCGGCCTTGTTGGCTAAATGTAAGGAGAAGAGTGAGAAGAGACAGGAACGAGAGAATCAATTGAGTGCTTACCATCGAGAAGGCTCGCGGGTCGTTTTATTGTGGTGTTGCTGACTATCACACCGTCGACACCACTCGTACGTACCGCTACTGCTACGTCAGCGATCTCTTCTTCAGACAGATCCGGGGCAATTTTCAAGACCAGTTTCGGCTTCTTCGCCGCGCCTTTTCTTAAGACAGCCTCATCTCTGGCCGTTAGCACGCCGGCGAGGAGTTCTTGCAACAAACTCCGACTCTGCATGCCTCTGCATGAGCGGTCAGAAGGGCAGCTGGGCGGAAGTCACAAGGTACGAACGTACCTGAGGCCAGGGGTATTGGGACTTGAGACGTTTATCACGAGTACGTCCGCGTGTGGGGCGAATGCGTGCACTCCTGAGACGAAGTCATCGATAGAATCCGGCGGCGATGACTTGTTCTTTCCCAAATTCACTGCGAGAAGGGCGTCCTCGCGTAATGACGCCTTCTCGTTCGCGCTTGGCTGGTGAAAACGAGGTACTCGCGACAGCAGCCTGTTGAGAACGGACACATGCCCCTCGGACGGGAACCCATAGCGGTTGATGACGGCATTGTCGTCAACAAGGCGGAAAACACGAGGCTTGGGATTCCCGTCCTATGTGACAAACTGCAGTCAGTCAGAAGGAAATTGCTGCACGTGGGATCACGGAGAGTGGCCATGAACGAACGGGCCTACCTGTGGTTTCGGGGTGACACTACCGATTTCTACCCAACTGAACCCAAGGTTGAACAAGCCTGTGGGAAGCTCTGTGAGAAATTCTAAAGAAGCAATAAGAGGGTCATACCGTCTACAGCCTCGCCGTTCTTGTCAAAACCAGCAGCCAAGCCAACGGGGTTTGACAGATTAGCACCCCACACCTAGCTCCGTATGAGTACATGCGTCCACAGTGGCGAACTTAAACTTACGTTTATTGCTAATACCTCGTCATCCACTTGTGTGTCCCGAGGTCCGAGCCCACTCCGAAGAACCTTGACAGCAAGCTTGTGGCTCGCCTCCGCATCGAGGGTGTATCGCAGTACAGGGTTGAGCACATATCTGTGAATAGCGGACCGAGAATCCAGGTAGTAGGCAGCAAATAGTCCTGTGGATACCACGAAAACTGTCGCGTAAAGACCAGTGCGAAAGGGATTGGATTCCGCGGCCGAAGTCGACGCGTTTCGCTTCACCGCGCGAAAGGGAGCACGGCCAACATTGAGGGTCTTGTTCAGGTGACTTGCTCTTAGCACCCTGAGGCTACTCATGCTGAAAGTGAATAGTCGAATAGCGCGATCCACCACCACCGGGACGCCGTTGTGTACCGTAGAGTAAGAGTAGAGTTGTGGTTGCGGATGATCACGCGTGAACGCTGGTGACGTCCCGAATCGCGGACCGCGCAACACCCGCATGCACATGCATTCATTCAGAGACCAGTCAAAGTCAAAGTCCTGGATTGCAGCCGCTTCCCTAAGTACAACAGACAAATTATATTTGTGCAAGATTCCCAAGTACACAGCAAAACACAGGAAACGGATTGATAGCATGTCGAAGGGGGAGAGAAAGTGGGTGGTACCGCAAGCAAGCAAAGAGCAAAGACAGGGGAAGAGAACGCTCGAGAAAAATAATCTATCCGTTTGTAATACAACGCACGACGGCGACAAATAGCTTTGTTCAGCTTAAGCTTCAACAACATATGGAGGTATCGGGTTTCGTCGCGAATCATACGCTGATCGTGAGTTCATCTTTAGTTCGTTCTCCAGCGCGCCGTCCCTTCAATCATCGTTCAGCGACTCGTCGGCGCTCGCCTTGTTCGCCTCGGCCGCGTCGACAGCCTCCAAGAGTTCGGCATCGGCATCAGCGTCCGCGTCTGCATCGATGTCAGCTTCGGCGTCCGCATCCGCGTCTGCGTCAGCGTCGACATCGACATCCATCGGGGCAGATTTCGACTTCGAAACCACTGCCTCGCCGTTCACTGCCCCCGCCAGACCATTGATCGGCTGCTCAGCAGGATCAGATTTTGCACCGTTCGTGGACGGTGGAGGACGTAAACCGTTTGTCGCTTCAGGAGCGACAATTTGCGGCTGAGGTGTGGGTAAACGGGAGGTCTTCTTCGACACGGGCACGGGAACCACGCGTTCGCTCTCGGTGGAGAATTCGCCCTCGGTGTCGTTAGTGCTTGCACTGGGCAGGGTGGCAATTTCGGGCGGTGTCATCGGTGAGCGATTCTGCGAAACTCTGGTGGGTGGAACCCCAGGTCCCGACGGGTGAGGCGAACTCGGTTGCCGTTCATCGCGGTAAGAACCAGAAATAATGTGGGTCGGCTGAGACGTTAATTGTCTCGACAGAGGCGCCATGTGATGCGCAGGGAGCGTATCGGTACGGTGGACCTGCGTTACGGGCACCGGTGGAGCTCGGCCGTTCATAGGAGGATGCTGCAGTGCGGCGGCGGAGGGATGCACAGCAGCGGGGCCATTGTGGGCGTTCGCGAGATGCTGACTATCGAGCGTACCACGACGCTCAACTCGTTTCATCTTCTTGCGACATCTATAGAAACATCGTGTTAATAATCATCACGAAGAGCACGAGAACGACGGTATTTACCTGTCGCAGACTGTTCCGGGTCCCTCGGGCCCTGGGCCCCACTTCTCGACACATTTGCCTTCCTTGTATCTGCCAGGAAGGCCACATTGGCGGCAGATACGCTGACCTTGGGCGTTCGTAGGCGGATAGCCGCCTTGACCAATTGACGACACACCGGTAATAGTTCCAGCTGTCGGGGCTATGCGATCTCAGATACAGCCACGATAGAACGATCTCGTATTACACATACCTTTCTTGACGGGTGCACCGGTAACTGGTGGGGCGAAAATGTGAGTCTGATAGGTCTGGACTTGATTGCCTGGGAGATTACCCGGTACACCAGGACCTTGGGGAACTAGAAGGCAAAGAATTCGTCAAGTAGACCGAGTAAACACAGTATGCATGACGGACCACGAGAGCGAGAGTGGTTCTGTGCGATAAGATACTCTTCGTTCGACGGAGAGCGATGACGGCCGCGGGAGGCATGGGCGTGAGGGAGTAGGTGCTGCGAACCTTGGGCCGCTAAACGTTGTTGCTGCGCAATAGGATTGCCATCGTCACCAGTGGTTGCCTCGAGGAGCATCTCGTCAAGGCTTGCTGAGCTCGCCCTGCTACGGGACCGGGACCTCGAACGAGACCCGGTGCGATGTTCATGGCGTCCTCGATGAGCACGATGCGAGATCTGACCTGTGGCATCTGTATATCGGATCTGTACACCATCCTCTCGCTCACCAGGAGCACGGGACCGATGACTAGGATGCTGAGGGTAGGGAAGAGCGGCTCCATTGAGAGGAGAGCCATCTGCCTGACCATTCTGAGGATATGCAAGACGTGGAGAGCTTCCAGGCTGCGAGAGTTGGACTGAGGGGGCATATCTACTGGTGATCTGAAATACGGTACTCACCGATTGACTCGCGTTCCGGCCCTGTGGGACTTGCAGATCCCTCTCAGTATGACGGTCATTGCGGGCTCGCTTGGCAGGAGGGGGACCTCCAGGGCCAGTTAAACCGCCATAGGAGCCGTCCATACTCCCCGCACGAGGGCGAACACGGGAACCTTGGGAAAGCGATATAGCCGGCTGCGTTGACGAAGGTAGAACAGGACGCGACGACGTACCGGTGGTGCGTACAGCAAGGCTGTGTCGTGAAGAGCGACCGCTCTCTGTGGCGCGTAGATTCGCCAGCTGTGTGGTGGCATGGGGCCCTCCCCCGTTGATCACAACGAGGTGACCACCTCGATGGGCAATAATTTGGCTGAATGCGGTTCGTACTTCGGTGATTTTGGACTCTGCATCGAACAGAATGCGTTCATCTTCGGCCCATTGCGCTTGTATCCGTTGGATGCGGGCTTCAAGGTCACTACGATCCAACTCCGCGCGGTCTACGCGAGCCTCGTACTCGAGGATCAGATGTCTGGCGGCTGCTTCATCGAACTGGCCCGATCCTGCAGAGGCAACGACCGGATTATCGGGGTTGGGGGAGCCCGGTGCTGCCGAGACCTTGCTGTAGCTGTTAACGATACGTTCCAGGGCATCTGCTCTCCGTGTTTGTGTGTTGAGTTCGCGCTTGAGGGTGTCGACCTGATGCAGAGCGTCACTGAGAAGGGAGGCCAGCTGCGCGGGAGAGTCGGGGTTGGTGTTGGTAGCATGGCTCAAGGACGGCACGCTCGCGTTGTTGATCGACAGGTCCGGAGGAGATCTTGACGGAGGGGGGTGTTGTGCATGGGGCTGGGGCGAGACCGACATGCTGGTTATGTGTGGTGGTATGAGGCGTTGGTAGCGTCGTGAAGGTCGTGCACGCCGTCCTCGACGACGCGGGTTATGGGAGGATGGCGGTAGGGGATGGCGGCGGGAGAGGAAGGGGCGGCGGGGAAGGGGGCGGGCATTTTGAAGGGGACCTGATATGCGGGCGAGCGACTTCTTCCACCAACCTACCTATTCCCGTAATAGGCAATCCATCACAGATTTCCGCCTGTGACCCCAGAACCGCCCGCTCCCTAGGCGCTAACCCCTCTGACACTCTACGACATTTTCCCACACGGCGCAGGCACGCGATCATGCGGCCCCTCCCCGCCCGCGCTCGTCCCTGACATCCCGAGCGCGACCTCGGACACCGCCCCCGACGGTCTCGAGCGGTTTCGTCGTCTTCGGTTTCGACGACGACGATGAGAACGAGTGCTCTGAGCACTTCCCAGCCGCGCCGCCATGGTTTCTGGGCCCGCGCGACGTCCGACCGATAGCGCTGCAAGAGCGCCGATTCTCCGAACATTGACAAGCCGTAGAATTCCACCACCGTCGTCTGATACACGCGTTCACGGCTCCCTTCGGGCATCTCTCCAAATGAAAGCCACGCTCGTGCTCGCCGTGCAGGACTTCCCTCCCGGATTGACCTAGCCGCTGTCTTTCTGGAGCGAGCCCTTTGTTTTCATACCCGAGGCAGTACGCGTCAATCCGCTCAAGGTTCTCCGCCGCAGATAGGTCACGGACACTAAAACGCTTGCTGACACCTGGACAGGCTTCCTGTCCAACGTCGCCATCGAGGCCTCGCAAGGCGCGGGGTGCACAGCGCAGCGCTGCAGCCCTGTAGCCTCAAGGCAAGAACGCGCCCGGAGCGAAACCCTTGAGGCGTACGGCCGCTCTTCGACTCACACGCTCGAACGCCAGCGGGTTCGTGTTCTCATCTCCATCTTATTGCGGTATGATGTTGACGTCTCTGGCTGTCAAGATTCCCATCATCTTGCCACAGTGCTACCGCCATGGTGTGTCTGTGCAAGTCCAGGAATTCCCGTTACGGTGCAGAGCCTTGAAATGGATGTCGGACACACAGCCCTATGAACTTGCTTCCAGCCGATGTGGCCATGTACTCAGTCGACAGCCTTTCGTTGATAAGTCAGAAACCGCATCACTAGCTTTCTACGCGCTTTCAAAGTATGAACATACAGCTGTGTGATCATTTCAACGGCAAACCTTCTTTCCACCACCGGAACGTAACACAATGACGCTGCAGTTGCGTAGCTTGTACGCGTTTATTCATTTCTTGTTATTACTGGACCTCACTTTCGAACAGGTGAGCCGAAGACGTTGCGATTCTAATGACGTCCTTCTCAGTGCCTGTTCACGTCTACTCAGGCTGCTCGCGCGACGGCAGAACCTGGTTCGACCGTAAGCAGAAAAGTTACCGAATATACGAACGAAGCGTGGGTGAGCACCACAAGTTCTAGCCCCTACACTTTTCTATCACAAAGCATGTTCACTCAAGCACCACATCTTTCACAAGGTTGCGGCAGATCGCACAGGACTGAAGTTCCGGATAGCCATCCGCTCTTCTCACCTCAGTATCCTGCGTGCTTCCGTCTGCCCAAGAAAGTCCCAGGTTTCATGACATGCTCGCTAATAAGACTTCAAGGCATCGCATCATACCAATCCTTCGTCTGATTATAGCTCATCATTCCGGGCTTATAGAATGAGATTCCGCGAACAAGATACACATACAGTAAACTCCTATCGAACTACGTGCGCGAATCGAGACAGGAACGACGCAGCAAGGAACGGCTGGTCTACTCAGTCTATATCTGCAAGATTAAGTACGTGAGCTCTAAGAATTACACTCACGCCATACGTAGCTCACTCTGAAGACGACGTGTTTGTCACCATTACTGATAGACAGCCAATCGCAGCCCAAAGACAAAGTTCTCCTGCGGTGCGGCACCCTCGTCCGGTCTCCGGATGCTCTTAATCCGTCACTGGCGCACGGAGTCGTCGCGCCGCAGGAGGATACGCCCACCAGGCCGACTCGCGACCGAGGGTGCCATAGTTCTCGGCCCCAATCATCGCCTTCATCACCATCTACGCATGTTCTCCAACTCTCACGCGAACTTGTCCAATCCCATACAGTCGCAGGCGGAGGCTCTGCCAGTTTCCTCATGGCAGCTGCGGGCGCAGGCGCGCAACTGTTCTCATGATACGAACGAACACTCCTGTCCGACTGACCAGCGACCGCAGAAGGGTGACACATCCTGAACTTTAGGCCTCGAGGACGGCGTAGTGGCGCACGTTGGCCTGCTAGCCGCGATGAGGCGGACGGCCGCTAGTGAACTCGCTACCCTCTGTCTATCATGCTTTCCCCCTCTGCTCGCCACCGCCCATGCTGTGCTCAACAATACGTCGGCTGTTGTTGTGCTGCCGCTCGTTTCTGATCCACCGCGCTGTGCCGCTTCCGATGGGGAAGAGGGGAAGCGGAAGCGGGATTCGGGCCGCCGTCCACCTGTTTCCCGCCGATTCTAGTGCCTGGGGTCCTCGTGGGTCTAAACGAGGGAAACCGACCCCTCGGTGGCGCACTGGCGCCTCGGCTGTGGGCATACGCCGGCGGGCGCGTTGATCTGTAATCCATCAAGACGCGATCGTCGTAGCGCTCGTACCACGGCGTGTATCTAGATCAAGGATGAGGACAGAAGCGGAAGGTAAGAAAGTACGGTGGCTGGCGGAGCGAAAGACGTGTACGCCAGCCATGGTGATCATACGTACGGTCGCGAGGCACCTTGCGCCCAATGCGACCTTATTCATTCGCTGAGGGTCTCGAGAGTGGCGAATCATCCCCAGAGGTTACGGTGGTACTAGCGATGCGAGCAACATTTAATCAGTCAATATTTATCGACCTTATAATACTGTGGCAGGTATTTGGAGATCGCTTCTCCTACCATGTGGCGTTTAGAATTTCTACAGTCTAGCTCGCAATAGCATCTGATTTCGTGACCTACCGACTTGCTCGGAATGCTGCTCTCCACCTGCGAGGTTTGACTGGACCTGCGTCTCTCGGGCTAAAACATATTCTTCTGCTATATATAGTACGAATCTTCCCATAAAAGTGAACTTACGAGATCAGGAGACCGGCTGAAGTCGACTCGCGAACATAGGTTGCGCAACGGAACTGCTATTACGGAGGAGGTCTTCGCTTTGTGCTGAAAACCTGACCTCTGGGTATCTCACGCAGAACATCGAGCTCGTATTACAACGCGTATACCAGATAGGCAAGGCCTAGATGTATGTGTCAGTCTCGCACTCCATGGAAGTCGCTCGCCGTGCGGTAGGAATGCACAGCAGGTTCTTGACCACCCAGGGTTACCAGAACGGCCCCGCGTTACAGTTACATGGAAAATAGAATATGTTAACTGTGTAAGGGTCACAACGTTGCACTGTCATGTTACAAGAGTAATGTTGCTTCACTACAACGTTCGATTTCTTGACCAGGCTTGCACACGTGATTACCGGCTTTTCAAGGAAAATGTGTGGAAACCACATACAAACCATGATAAGGACAAACGACAGGAGAGCTACTGAGAAAGATTGAAGCCATAGTGATACGGACGCTCTCAGGGATAAATGGTGTTGTCGTGCTTATTAGATATGTAGGGATGTTACTGGTGGAACACGATGCAACACCTACTGTGGCCGCTGAAGAGTGGAAACCGACTGCCGGGTTAAAAGGCCTTTACCGGCTCGTAGTGTTCATGCCAAACAAACACAACGACAGTATTTTATTTTGGGGGCCAGAACAGCCAGGTGAATGTTACAACGACCGGTGAAAACAACAACGAAGTGGTAGGCATAACGCCCTGAGCGGTGAACTGGAGACATACCTTTTTTCTTGGATAATGCTAGTCAACCACGAATGCCACGTAGCATTACCAGGGTGAAACCTACCCTACCTAACCTCAAGATATACAAGAAGTGAGGTGGTGGGTGCAGCAGCTATTTATTGCCAAGCTCACGCGTTCCAGCCACACGAACGCGACGGCAAAGACCGCCATCAATTTAAATTGATCTCCTCCAGTCCAAATTTTTGCAAGCGCTCAACTTCAAAAGGCCTGCTTCTCCTCCTCCTCTTCTTTTTACGACCTTACGACCCCCTCTGCCATGGACGTACGTAGTTTGCTATCACATCTGGCGGCAGCAAGAGATGTTGACTGTCATGCAGCAGAACTTCGTCCAAGGCCTGTACAACCTGCTTTTGCAGTCGACCTCAAACGATACTGTGCAGTTGAAAGCCGTGCGTACATCGATCGTCTCATTTATCTCTCCTCTGACCGCGTCGTTCTTCGGCAGGCCACTACTCATTTGAACAAAGATTACTACAAAAACGCGGCATGCATTCCAGCCCTCGCGAGCATCATCGCTAGCACGCCAGAACAGCCTGTCAGTTCGATTCTTGGCGATCAAGTTCGCGACATCTGACTTCTTCGTGTATCGCGTGTAGGTGCGACAACTTGCTGCCGTCGAGTTGCGCAAGCGTATATCACAAAATAGTGGCGATCTGTGGGTGCAATGCTCCGCAGAAGAACGCGACCAGATAAAGGCGAAGTTGCCCGAAGTGATCTTGGCTGAGCCAAAGTACGCTATCTGTAGAGCCCTTTATCCTTTTTTTCTCACCTTTGATTGTGCTGCAGTAACCTTGTGCGCCATTCTGCTGCGCGTGTCGTGGCTGCTATCGCAAGCATCGAGGTACCGCTTGGCCAGTGGAATCAACTCCTCCCATTCCTGGAGCAAACATGCGCGTCTGAACATGTGGCTCATCGAGAAGTTGGCATCTACATCCTATTCACGGTCCTTGAAAACATCGTAGAGGGTTTCGAGTCGCATCTTCAAAGTCTGTTCCGCGTTTTCGAACATCTCATCCAAGATCCCGAGAGCGCAGAAGTGCGAGTAACGACAGTCAGGTGAGTTACTCTCCTAACGCAATAGCTACTAGGTTTATTAATGGTTTGTCTATAGAGCACTGGGTGTCATTGCTCAATACATAGACTCTACAGATAGAGAAGACATAGTCAGTAGACGGTGTAGTTTGCTGCGGATCTTAACTGACTCTCTTCTTTTTCCAGAAATCTTTCCAGACCCTCCTTCCTTCTATGATCACTGTCATTGGACAGTGTGTGGAGTCAGGTAACGAGCAGGGTGCTCGCCAACTTTTCGACGTTCTCGAGACTCTCCTCATCCTCGTGAGTTTATGTTCCGCTCGATGTGACCATTTGTTAAGTCGGTTTTCTGCAGGAAATTCCCCTGCTCAGCCAACATATCCCTCAACTTGCTCAATTCCTCCTGCAATGTGGTGGTAACCGCAATTACGATGACGAGTTGCGAATCCTCTCCCTTAATGCTTTGAACTGGACTGTACAATAGTGAGTATCCACGGAGGCTGATATACGACATGAACTCACCGCATGCAACTTCCTAGCAAAAAGTCGAAGGTTCAAAGCAACAACTTGGCCGCTGCCATCCTCGAGGGCCTTATGCCCATTGCCACCGAGGAAGAGCCTGAGGACACTGACGAAGATGCTCCTTGCCGAGTGAGTCCTTCTTGCTCCTCACCACATATGTCTCTGGTCTTACATGCGTTCTTGTAGTCTGCCCTCCGTATCATCGATGGTCTCGCTACATCGCTTCCCCCTACACAAGTCTTCCCCCCACTCAGCCACCTCATCCAGCAATACTTCTCCTCGAGCGATCCCACTGCCCGCCGCGCAGCCATCCTCGCTCTTGGTGTCAGCGTAGAGGGATGCAGTGAGTTCATGACCCCCTTGATGAACCAGGTTTGGCCGCTCGTCGAGACTGGTCTCGCCGACTCCGATGCCTCCGTTCGTAAGGCATCATGTGTCGCTGTCAGCTGTCTGTGTGAATGGTTGGAGGAGGAGTGTATTGCCAAGCACGCAGTCCTAGTCCCAGTAAGTATTCATTCTCGCAGCTCAAGTGCTCCGATAATAAACTTTCCTCCAGACCATCATGCAACTCGTGAATGACCCCGCCACCCAACGGTCGGCGTGTTCAGCGCTGGACGCACTTCTCGAAATCCTCAACGACGTGATTGACCAATACCTCCCCCTCATCATGGAGCGTCTTGCTGGCCTCCTTGAGACCGCCCCCATACCCATCAAGTCGGTTATCATCGGCGCTATCGGCAGTGCCGCCCACGCGTCGAAAGAGAGGTTCCTGCCGTATTTCCAGCCTACCATGAACCACTTCCAGCATTTCCTTACCCTCGTCGGTGAAGGCGAGGAGCAGGAGCTCCGTGGTATCACCATGGACGCCATCGGTACATTCGCTGAGGCCGTCGGAAAGGAGGTCTTCACTCCGTACTTCCCGGAGATGATGAAGCAGGCCTTTGCTGGTATCGAGCTGGGCAGTGCGAGACTGCGCGAGTGCAGCTTCCTGTTCTTTGGTGTCATGTCCCGCGTGTTCGGCGAAGAGTTCGCGCCATACCTGCCGAATGTCGTCCCTGCTCTTATCACTAGCTTGCAGCAAGCTGAGCACGGTGAGGATTCAGGTGTCACCGGTACGTCTATTATACACATCCGTGTAGCATCCGCTGATGGTTGGCATCTACAGGCTCGAATGCAGACGCTGCCGCCAGCTTCGCTTCCGGTTCCTCTCCTTCGAACGCTATCACCATCAACGACAACAACCCTGATATCGAGGACATCACTGTCGACATCGACAAGATGCTCGATGTTAACAGCACTATCTGCATCGAGAAGGAGATTGCCGCTGACACCATCGGCGGCATCTTTGCGTCAACCAACCAGCACTTCTTGCCGTACATAGAACAGTGCACGATCGAGCTTGTCAGCCAGCTCTCGCACTACTACGATGGAATCCGAAAATCTGCTACCGACTCCCTGCTCGAGATGATCCGATCCTTCTACGAGCTCAGCAGCCCTCAAGAGTGGGTTGCTGGTAAGGAGGTTGTGCACCCGCTGGAGCCTCGCGTCAAGGAGCTCATCGAGCACATCATCCCTCCTCTGCTGGACCTCTACGAGACTGAGGATAACAAGTGAGTACTGGTTTCTTTGTTTTCGGTGGCCCAGAAGCTATCGTCATGATGAGAAATTTTCGTAAACTCAGCTCACTTCGACGCCAAAATGGCGAAAGAGACTAACGCGATTATCAAACTGAACTCTTCTTGCATCGACGCTTCTTTGTCCACATACTGACATACTGCTCTGTTCACAGGAAGGTCGTGGCCAGCCTGTGCATCGGGCTCGCTGAGACAATCAACAAAGTCGGCCCTGGTCTTTTGGAAGGCCGTAAGTCTTTTGTCATATTTATGTTCAAACGAGTAACTCAATCACGCATCTAGGTCTGGAAACTATCGCCAACGTTGCTATCCAGATTCTCGACCAGAAATCATTGTGCCAGCAGGACCCTGACCAAGACGAGGCCGAGGAAGCACCTGAGGACTCCGCTGAATACGATTCCATCCTTATCTCCGCCGCCGGAGACCTTGTAGCTTCGCTGGCTAACGCTCTTGGCCGTGATTTCGCCTCCGCCTTCCCCACCTTCTTCAAACTCATTGCGAAATACTACGTGCGTTTATCACTTTCATTCCTTCTCGTCCCTGAGCTGACATCCATCTTCAAATAGAAAAAGACACGGTCGCTGAGTGACCGGTCATCTGCCATCGGCGCCCTCTCAGAGATCATTGCTGGCCTGAAGGACGCCGTTACAGACCACACTGCCCCCTTGCTTGATCTCTTCTACCGTGCCCTCTCCGACCCTGATCCCGAGGTTCAGACCAATGCCGCCTTCGCATCCGGATTGCTCGTCGAGCACTCTTTGATGGACCTCGCGCCGCAATACCTCACCCTCCTTACTGCCTACCGTCCCTTGTTCACTGTTCCACCTGACTCACCTTCAGCCAAGCTCAACGCTCGTGATAACGCCGTTGGTGCTGTCTCCCGGCTGGTGTTCAAGAACGCGTCCGCCCTCCCTCTCGATCAGGTCCTCCCTGTTCTGCTCGATGCCGTCCCTCTCACTCAGGATTACCTTGAGAACCGACCCCTCTTCCGCGCCATCTTCCACCTCTTCAACACCCAACCGCAGCTCCTCCGTCCATACCTGGACAAACTCCTCCAGCTGTTCGCCCACGTTCTCGACCCGAGTGCGCCTGACCAAATCGGCGACGAGATCAGGGGTGACCTGATCAGACTGGTCAACGTGTTGAACGCTGAGGAGCCTGCGAAGGTGCAGGCGGCCGGCTTGAGCGTGTTCTTATCGGGTGCATAGGTGATTCTGGGTCCGTAGATAGCACTGTGTTGTATGTTTTGTTTGTATTTTTGCCTCTCCTTTCTGTTGTGAGATCGTCATCAAGTCGGATTCATACTATGTTGTATGTTGTCGCCATAATATCGTACTAGTCCGGTCTATGACATAGAACTACTTCTGATCATGTAGGAAACCTTCCCGAAGCCGTGTATCCATTCTTTCCCAATCAATCTGAATTCCTCACCGAGTTCTGCTCGCGAATGATGACAAACCCGAAACCTCGACAAATCGTTTGACCCCCATCTTACAGTTGTCCAATGCTAGTGTACACACGGGTCGAGCACAATGCTCACGCTTAACAGGCTAGCTACTTCGTCTGACGGGAGTTCTCTCCTGTGATATCGATGGAAATGAAGGACACACATTGACATGGAGGCACCACGTTAGAAGAATCACTGCTCGAAATTACTCCGCACCTTTAAATTTCGGTGAGTTGTGCATTGCACGGGAATCTTCCATACCTCACACAACAAACGACATGCGTTTCGAACTCGTATAAGAGAACTCCCAGACACAGTGCCACACCGATGCAATGTATGCATGCACCTGACGCCAGTCGAGTAAATCGATTAATCGTAAGAAGAACACGTACTAGACCCTGTACACACGGTAAATGCGTGTTGCAATGACATACCCATCGCGTTAATCTGGATGTAAGATGATTGCTTATCTGCTCACACATCTCCGAGTTATGCATCGTGCATCAGTGGTGTGCAGCAGAGGTTATAGAGTCAGGCAAAATAATGGTATCCTAGCTGCGCAAAAGGCTGTCTCATACTTTATGTGCTTCTCTAATGAATATCGCGAGGTCTTCATGCATGCTTGCGCGTGTGCGAAGACGGTGAACGTGGTGGAGGTCGAGGCGCAAGACCAAAGCACCTTCCTAAAGCGGCACACGCGACCACCAATCTGCCACGTGTCTGCGTTTCGCCGTCTGCCTCGCGGTTGCAGGACTCAGTCACTTTTACAAAACACATAGCCTAAAAGACATACGTCCTCCTCGAGCTCCCCGCAAGGCAAGCCCGTCTCGCGCGATATAAGACGACGCGTAACTCACCTGTCATCGTCTTTCACAACAGCTCGATATCGCCCCACACCCACCACTCTCACTTTCGCCGTAATACACCATGTCCGAGAAGCTCGACGCACCCACGTCCTCAGCGACAGAGACGTCGTCTGCGCCCAACGGATCGGGCCCCAAGGCCGTCATCAAGAACGTCGACATGAGCGAGGAGATGCAGCAGGAGGCGGTCGACGTCGCGTCTGTCGCGCTCGAAAAGTACAACATCGAGAAGGACATTGCGGCGCAGATCAAGAAGGAGTTCGACCGACGACACGGGCCTACGTGGCACGTCGTCGTGGGCAAGAACTTTGGGAGCTATGTCACGCATGGTGAGTTTTCACCCCGTCGGTATCGATCATCGTCGTCGTCACGCGCCGACGCATTCGTATGCGTTCGCGTCGTGGTACATGGCGATATGTCGGTTCATACCACCGCCTGACACGAGCTTTTGGACTGACTGTGCGCTGCAGAAACAAAACACTTCATCTACTTCTATATCGGCACGCTCGCCATCCTCATCTGGAAGTCGTAAGACTGCCCTCCATCCACCGACTTTCGACGGGCATCGCATCGTGCGCTGCCATACCCCGTCGTAAACTCCCCCGTTCGCAGTACCCGCTACCACTTCCTTCCTACGATGAACCCAGCCCCCGGTCGCCACGGACACCCTGCTACAAGTTTTTCACCAGTCGTCTTTATTTTGTACTTTCTTTGGCATCAGTATTCGAATCAACTGCGTAATCTTTTCTTGATCAGCGTTCGCGGTGTCTTGCAAGTCTATCGGAGCCCTCGGCGGGCTGCTAAACCTAGCCTGGCGCGTGTCGAGCTTCAGATCGCTTGGCTCGTAGAGCTCGTGCTCGTGCTTGCTGCTGCACGAAGGAACAAGGGAGCGGTCTCCTCGAGATTGGTATGCAGTGCTAGGCACCAGGTACTGATTGTTCCTTTTTCGTTATATCTAGTGAGAGCGCAGCATTCGGACATCCCACCGCTATTCCGTTGAGATTGTTGGGAAAGCGTATTTGTTGCCAAGCCAGCTCTCCCTCGTCCTCGCACTGCCTGTACCGAGGCCCGGAGACTGAAACGGCAGCATCTGATTTACTCTGCTTATCCTCGACATGATGTCTTTCTCGAGACTGTCATGCATCGATCTTCCTGACAACATCTTCGACTTTCCGCTCGTTATGTGGGTTCTATTTGTATTTTGGCCAGTCTACAGGCTCTACAGTTCTACAGCTTGAAGTTTACGTCCCACTTAGACTCGACATCGAAGATCATGCGCTACTGTACTGCGTTGCCATCTTTTGTCCGAACGGGACCGAGGCGTAAAAGCTAGGCCTTGCGCAAGCCGTTCACTTGACACTCTTATTTGTAGTGGAACGTTTGCGTGTCTGTCACAGTCCAGTTACGTTCCTAGATGGAGATGTAATGCTGAGTAGAGTTTAAGAGTGTTGCTTACATTGAGGTAACCCGTTTAGGCAAGTATAGTGTTCAAGCCGTCTCCTGGTCCTCCTATGAGCAATTCTGTGCCGCCACCTGGAATATTATTTTAGCTACGAAAGGTCCTCTCACACGACACGATTTCGGAGTCATCAACGTCGTTGTGGTCGTTCGACGTGCACGAGATCAGATGCCAGTGGGTGAGATAGCTGTGCACATCTGCGGGATGCGTACTGATTCATCAATCCGTCGAATCACGTCTCGAAGCATACAGTACTCCAAATCAACCTCTATTGAGATATATTACCGAACACGCTCATAATCAGCACACTTGGATGGAGCGTGACACACACATACTTGATAAGACTGCACAGCGAGCCCCATGTCTGGTGATGCCGCTCAAAATAGATGTACAGCATTGAGGGGGGAATCATGCTATTGAGGAGTGCTTTTTGGTTTCAGGAACAAAATGCTTACTGTACTGTGCTACATAGATCTGTGGACGTTGTAGCCACTACTCGCGTAACGAGCTATGACACCCCGATCAACGCCAGCGACGGATCACCTGTACTGTATCAATTGCTCGAAGAACCTCGGGCGGGGTTCCTTGCACACAAGAAAACACGGAAGGTTCAACAGCTCCTTTGTGTCGCTCTATAGCGGAGCGCCATATAACATCTTTCATGTTGTCCCGACGCGTCGAAATGCGATCTGCAGAATCCAGGATTAGATATAGACGTCCGGCGGCGCGCCTTCAACTCGTTTAGCATTCAATACTTGATCTGCACGCGCCGCCGGTAAGAGTAAGAGCAACAATTAAGAGTTGAGTTTAAAGTACATACCAAGGACCAGAGCGGCACACGTAGCCACAAACCTGATACCCCGGAGGATATGAGAGCCTCAGCGGGAGATCATCATGGTTTGCGCAGGGCTTCTGCGTCTGTGGAAGGCGCATGTGTTTGTCTGAGGCCCTAGGAATCATGGCCGTAGCAGAAAACCAAGCACCCCGAAGGATGCGAGAACTGGGCGGGAGATCATCATGATCTACGCAGTCATTCACCGCGGCTTCTGAACGAGTGCGAGTGCGAGGCGCGTATAGGCCACCGTGCTCCGTTCTTGTGATGAAGGTACTGTGGGATCATGATGCTGTGGCCCAAGTAGATGCATCATGGGGGAGGTGGCTGAGTAAATGCGCACCGTGATATTGTTAGAGAACATACTTTAGATCAAGAACCTACAGTTATGAGTTCAATATTCGTCAAGCAGAGCAGTACACATACCACCGCTCTCCGCTCTCCGTCGTGATAAACGTACGCCGCTGTAAAATATGATACCAGTCGATCAGCACACCGTACAGAGAACGCACACATCGAATGCAATTATTCATGCATTACCGCCGTGGACCACAGATCCTGCGCGACGCTTAGAAACACGCGATCAACAAAGCGAGCAAACGACGAACGTATCGAATGCACTTATTCATGCATCACACGGGAGATCTCGTGCGGCGCCGCGCTGTGTAATCATAATCAGCCCCAAGCGTGTAAAGAAGACATGTGAGTTGAAAGATGAAGAGGGTTAGGCTGCGCGGGGGCGGAGCGTGCAGTATGGTTACAAACATGAACATTCGTCGAGGAGAGGAGACGAGGAGGAGAGATAGACGCGAATGATGCATGGTGATGACTCACTTCGCAGCGGGCAATTACTGTACTGTAGGACGCAATCAACGGGTGTCTATGCATGTTTGACGTACGAGCGGCCGGAAGAATTTACAGTGGTGTGGTAGGTGAACTCATCAGGAGGTATGTTGGCACCACTATCTCTCTTGTGAGATACGCTTTGTTGGAAAGATTGTGTATTTAGGGGCCACACATCCACATCTGAATCCAGAGATATCAATCAACAGTATACGGAGCACAGAGCTGAGAAGAAGCGGAGGCGCACCACTTTGTGTATCTTCACATCGGAGAGCGATATTGCAGGTTGTTCTCCAAGATGCCAGCCTGCAGACATCTCCCGACACGCTTGAAAATCATTCCAACAATCGCATTCGTCCTGATGCCATCCTGGGCGCAAAAAGTCTCCAGTTGAATGTATGCAAGCAAGCAGTCAAAGGTGGTGAGCATTCGCCGGTTTCACCGCCCATGCCAGCGCCTGTGGGAGCTGCGATCACTGACCGAAGTTACCGACGTTATTTTATTTTATTTTCGCGGACGGATGCTGTTGTGAGGAGAACCGTGCTAACCCTGTTTCGACGCGCTCAGACAAAGACACAGCATTGCGCACCGTCACTTACGAGAGAACCCGCCAAATGTCGATGTCGAATCGGTGCTGACATCGTATTCGCGCTTATACCAAACTCGAGTCGGATCCTGCTGCAGCCTCGCCGCTCCTGGCTCCGTCCAGATTTTGTGCAGTGAGCTAGTTGCCAGTTGCCAGTTGCCGACGATAAGTACAGTACGCTGGCACGGAACGTTTGTCGATACGATAGGAGTTGCTCGATACCCCGGCGAAATGACATTACAGCGAGAATGCCCGCCAAGTGCAAGCTAAGTGCAGCACGGAATGACGGTGCGGATATCGATAGCGCGACAGTCGATGGTGTGTGGCTGAAGATTAGACGCGCCGCTGGTGCCCGACGAACCGAATGCGTCGGACGATGGGACGGCGGGAGAACTGGGTGGTGGTACTGTAATCGCGCAGATCGGCACTAGCGGTGCGTTGACCCTCCCGCCATTCCTTGCATATCGTCCGCTCGTTTCGTATACGGCGACTTGATTCACTGGCGTGCTTCGACCTCCGCACTGTAAAATGTACGCGCCGCTCGCATCAACCACTGCACTGTACTGTAGAGCGGTGAGCGGTTGGGGTAACAGTTGAGATTGAAGATTAAAGGCAGATGGTGGCTGATGTCGCGTAGTGACTGACGTGGAATACGAACTCGTGTTATCGGGCGCAGATGGCCCCGAACGACTCAT
Source organism: Trametopsis cervina (assembly GCA_022385755.1). Taxonomy (NCBI): domain Eukaryota; kingdom Fungi; phylum Basidiomycota; class Agaricomycetes; order Polyporales; family Irpicaceae; genus Trametopsis; species Trametopsis cervina. Next base: position 110,447 of record MU278356.1, on the reverse strand, counting down.
CTCAATCCTTTCCATAGCTGTCCTAAATCATTTGCTATATCCTCCACGAGCCGCTCGAACGTCCGCGCGAGCTCGGACTCGAATATCTCAGCATCTCGCTTCCGCGATATTTTCGCATGCCAGCCGCTGTGCCCGACGAGCTCCTGAACTACTGACTGGGAGGGGAGCAAAAATTGAGAGCAAATTGGCACAGTGTATTGTGCTCAGCGATCGTGGTGAAGCAGCGCCCGGAAGCATCTCTATTGTCTGCGCAGGCGAGGGCTTGGGCAAGGCGGCAGGCAGGGGCTTGGGAGCGAGCACGTCACAGCCAATGACACGTTTCACGCTAGTCACAGCGTGAGCGTGACAACACCCACCGCCAACTCCTAGCCAAGTGCGTGACATGTTCATGACACCCGCGCAATCTGGCCGATCCCCTGGGCCTGCACTAACGAACGAACTGCGAGATTCCAATTAAGATCCTCCCGCCCTGATCTCGCGTCTCGCGTCTCGAGTTGCTCGTTCTGCTTGCACTGTAAACTTTTAGTGTGTGTACGCCGGAAAGCCACACCCGTGCATTTGCACTACGCAGAAATATAAGTAGCCCCTGCCCTCCCCGCCTACCATGTCCTCCGTCTCCTCATCATCCATCCCTCCTCCTCCGACGGCGCCCTCGCATCAAGCCACTACGCTACGACCGCCATGGCCTGCGCGACGCTCCTCTCGCACTACTCGCCCTTCTTCTCCTCCGGCCTCCTGTCCAACACCAGCTCAGCGCCGCAGGAGCCGCAGCCGCGAAGACCAACAACACACAGGAGTCTGCCCCTGAGCATGACCATCAACACATCCACCCTCGCCTCCGCCTCCGCCTCCTCCTCATCGCTATCGCTATCGCGCCCGCGCAGCGCAACTGAGCTGTCGTTCAAGGGCCGCGAGGACGCCGGGTACTCGTTCTTGACACTCGAGAGCTCGGGGCGACGCCGCCACCACCACCATAAGGCGAATAAGAGCAGCGAGAGCGGAGAGTCTTCGAGCATCTCGCGCAAATCAACACTCACATTGTACGTACCCCCCTCCCCGTTCTCCTTCTCTTGCTACCTAAGCTCACCGACGCGCGCAGACAACGCTCAACACCAGCCCTCCGCAAATCTTCACTCGAACACGCCCGCGTCCCCTGCGCAAAACCTGCCCCCTTAGCATCCCTCCCCGCGATCCCGCACCGCCGCCCCGAGAACCTGATCCTAGTCCCCGTCCCCGCACTCCCCAAACCAATCGCCAGCTCGCGCCGCTCCTCCCCACCACTCGCAGACGAAAGGATCTCATACTTCGACATCTCACCCCCGCCTACGCCCCCGCTCACCGCTTCTTTCTTCCACTCTTCTTCGTCCTCATCTTCATCCGAGCATGAATACGAATACGGATCATCGAGCTCGCGCGCCGAGGCGCTCGCAGCGCTCGAAGGCCGGTCCCCGCACCGCTCCCGCCCCATCGAGCTGGAGCTGCCGCGCAACTTTATGAGCATGACGGATGAAGACGATGAACTCGAATTCGAGAACGAGGGGAGGCTCAGCAGTCATTTCGATTCTGATTCCGAGTTCGACGAGTCGGACATCGACGTCGAGGAGGATGAGGATGAGGAGGACGAGGGACTCTTCTCACCAGACTCAGCAGTCCTCCCCTCATACGACCTCCCCTGGACCTCACGCGCGCCCCCGCCCTATGACGGTGCGAACACGAGCGCAAAACGGGCGGAGAGAAGCAGTGCTGGTGCTGTCGTCGGCGCGAACTTTATCGACTTTCGCGACGACCACAGCGGGCATGGGCGGGGTTGGAGCTTGATCCGCTGATCCCCTCCATCCATCTCCCCCGCCCTCCCAAGGTCGGTGTAGGAGGGACGGAGGTATTTATCAGTGTAAATTATCGCACAAAACCCCGAACGAACTCTCTTTGTCTTCCTCGCTAAATCGTACTCGTACTCTCCTTCGCTATTGCAATCGCACGGACCTCATACGTTCTTTTAGTACTGTACACTATGTAAAACATCCCACTCTCCCGCTCCGTCTCCCCATCCCGTACAACCGCATTCGTTGTAATACGCATCGCCCGCCCGCTCATTCGTCTTCTGAAATTGTACAGTTCTTGATCCGCCCAACTCCACTCCACGTAGTCTTCGTGTAATGTACCACACCAACCGTTTCGGTAATCCACCAAGCGCGTGACTGCGTCGCGCTGACGGTCTTATTTTTGTGTCGTGATGTTCGACGTGCTGTCATGAACTCGCATTCGCGCTCGTCATGGTGTCGTGCAATGCACGTCTCGGTACTCCAGTGTGAATTATACACACGCACAAAACCCCTTCTTGGCTGTCCATGACTAAACTTTCGTCGCCAGACGTTCTTTTACCCACTCCCTAGTATCGTACCGCATGTATAACAAAACACTCTTCCCCTCCCTTGTACAGTAATAGCCACCCCTCGCGCCCACCCGCTCATTCGTCTTCCCAAACTGTACAGTTGCTTGATCCGCCTACTCCACTTAGTAGTCATCGTACTGTCATCGTGTAATGTACCATACTCAGGCTTCGATAATCCAGCTCGCGTGACTACAGTACGTCGCGCCGTTGTTCCTCTTTGTATCTCGTGATGCTCCTTGTAACCAAGCACTCGCACTCACGCTCGTCATGTCGTCGTGCAATGTACCCAAACCCGCCCTCTTCGGTAATCCAGCTCGCGTGACTACAGTACGTCGCGCCGCCCTGCCAACATTGACCTCGTGATACTCAGTGTCCCTACGTACTTCGCGCCGCCCATCCAACATCGAACTCGTGATGTCAATCGCAACCAAGCATTGCACTGCACTTTCTGCACTCAACTTCACCTAGGAACAGCCCAACCGATAGCATCCCCCTCCCCCCCTGACCCCCCTCCCCATCGCCACTACCGGTACACTACCGGCAAGCACACCTCCCCCGACACACACTAACATCCGCCACCAGCCACCACCCAGTCTACCGTCCTCTACCGTCCTCTACAGTCTACAGTCTACTGCAAAACCGTCCGCCCGCCCGGAGAGCCGAGCTACCCATTACATCAAGTAACCGGACGCATCAACGCGCCGTACTCCCCTTGCACAGCTGACCTCGTGTTGCGACTGCGACGCTCGCCGCGGCGGGGTCACGCATCCCATCTCCCATCGCGCCATCGTGCATCGAGTCGAACGGATCTCGAGGAGGGGGAGCCCATCGTCGACGCACGGATCTCTCAAAGCCACTTAGCGCGTTTCGTCGGTGTCTTCCTCATCGCGAGAGCGGGAGTCGCATCCCACCCACCCCATCGTCCGTCGTCGTCGGTCATCACGCCTTCCCCAATCAATCTAGCAGATAAATGAGCGCATCATCGGCCGGCCGTGCGAAACACACAGCATCGGCTCCGCCGTTGCGACTCGATAGCGTGATGACAAGATACGGTTGAACCTTTCGTGCCTGGTCGTGATGGATGCTATGCGCGTCTATTGTACTGTCACCAACTGGAACTGAGAGTTTCCGGATATGGGATAGGACTTTGTGGCGTGTTTTGATCTGTGACGACTGTGGGCGCTTCATTCTGGGATCCCTCTTCGCGCTCGACCGTGACCTCGAGTGCGGGATTGACGGTTTGGGAAACCGTCGTTCGTCGTCATACGCAAAATGCACGGTATGAGCCATTATTGCGCATGCAAGTGCAAGTACAAGGACTGACGTACATGCATGATGCTGCTCCCAGAATAACATAACACAGACGTAGCCTATTCCCTCAAGCGGCCTGAAGTGCGCATAACCCTGAACGAGAACACGATGGATGCAGCGCGCCCCAGCATCCGCCGGTCCCACCTCGTCCCATTCTCTCCAACTCTCTGATACCGCGCTGAATATGGCCAGTTTTGAGGCATGGACGCCACGATAGTCGATCGTACCCGCCTTCACGCGTATCTTGCGCTTGCGGTTTTTGCCTCCGTAGATCGGTATCTGGGCCCTTGGTGAGATACGGTATGATGTGAGTCGGTGTGTTGATGAGTTTCGGGGGGTGTTGATTTTGTTTGTTTGCTAGGGATGGGTCTTGTATGACAAGTTCGTTGGGCCGACGTTATGGTTTCGTTGTCGAGAGACGCATATAACGACCAGAACTATCGCGGCCTCGAGGTATTATCGTCCGCGCAACAGAAGCTGGACAACCCAGGCGGCGCACGAAAATCCAGCATGAACACTCCAAGAACCTCGCAGAACACCCTGTAGGAAGCAAAAACCCAGGAACACTGTAGATCCCCGCTTCCACCACCGTTCCTAGCTAAACCTGCTTCCGCCTCCATCCTCCATCTCCATCTCCCAACCTTTGACTCCAGGTTCCGCACAAGTGCGGACTCAAACCTGACTCCAACATGAGCAGAGAGAGCTCGTTGGGGCCATGAGTGCCTGGGATATGGGCGACGGTGTGTCTACAACGGGCATCCCGCCCTCGTCATGACGAGAAAGTTGGCATGTACGTCAATGGCTTTGAAGTTGGACCGGGAGCGGGGGCGTCGTGGTATATAAGCCTCTGCGACGACGGCTGAAGAACTTCACAAACAGCGAACTTCTCTTAACGACTTCTCATCACCCTCATACGTCTGCTCCTCATCATCCATCTACACTCGAGTATCATTACGACATCTCTATACCACCCTCACCCATCCACAACATTTTAACGAAATCTTCAACATGCTTTCTTCTACATCATTCACGACACTCTCCGCGGCAGTATGCCTTGCCGTACTCGCCATCATGCCAGCCAGCGGTCTGCCCCTCACAGGCTTAGCCGCTCGTGGTACGTAACCCTTCTCTCCGTCATACCGTCTACAATTTTGCTGACCTTGTCATATTATACAGATTACCCGAACACACCATACCCCTGCTACCCGTCCAACCCCGGGTTCAGCGGAGGCGGCTACAACTGCTCAGGCGATGACACCGGTAACGGCGCCAACGGCTCGAACGGCTCGTCCAACTCTACCACCACCACAGGAGATGGGTCGGGAACTGCAGACGGTACTGGAAACGGTACTGGCACTGGCACCGGAGCTGGTGACGGCACTGGAAACGGTGACGGCTCTGGTAATGGAGATGGGAGCGGTAGCACCGATGGAAGTGGAGGCAGCACCGACGGTAGTGGCAACCGTAACGGCAACTTCAACGGCAAGTACAGCAATGGAACCGGAGGTAGCGGTGATGGTTCTGGCGACGGAAGCGGCAACGGTTCCGGCGGCCTAGCCAACGTCGATGTCAATGTCGGCCAGAACGGCCAGAACGGCAACAACAACGGCAACGGCAATAACGGCGGCTTGGCCGACGTGAACGTGAACGCCTTCGGCGACAGCAATGGGTCAGGATCGACCGGGAACGCGTTCATCAACGGCAACATCAACGCCGCGAACCGTAACAGCGCAAGCAACGGCGGGTTGTTGAGCGCAGACATCACGAACTCGTTCCCCGACGACACGAGCTCAGGAAGTGGAAGTGGGAGTGGACTCGCTGAGGCTCAGGCGAAAGTTTACGGCACGGGTAGCGGATCGGAAAGTGGAGGTAGGCCGCTTGCAGAATTTGCGGGAAATTTCTTTGGAGGAGGAGCGAAGACTGGGAGCGGGAGATTGGCGAATGTCGGTCTTAACGTGGGCCGCTGAGCTTTGCTTGTAGTGCTATGATTCGTTATGATATTGACTTTGTATTATGATTCAATGAAATTTTGCTATCAAAACCACTAGAGTTTGCTTGTGACCATTTCCAACTCCTCTTGCTTGTTTGCAATGATTCTGACGGGCTTAGCCCGACGAGTCGCTCCGTGTTTTGTAGGGAAATAGCTTGCTTTGTCTGCTTTGCGGGAGGTAGATGGTTGTAATCTTTGCAGTTGTTTGCAGCTGCCATCTCTCGTACCGTACGTCATTGACAACTAATCTAACCAGCCTGCATTCGGGCCCACCCTGGGTTGACTACGATGGTTGTGACGGGCTTAGCACGGGGAACCGTTTCGTTGTTGGTCGCGAAGATGCTTGCTTTGTCTATCTCGCGGGAAGGGAGTCGCTGTAACCCTTGGGGTTTTCGCTTCTCGTTCGGCATTGTCAACTAATCTAATCTCTAAGCCTGCATTCGGCGCACGCTGGGTTGACTCCCCAACATTATGCGTGCTCCCCTTACGTCTTTCCTAAGTTACACACCCACCGCCAGAAATCCTGAATACTATGGATACATTTTGAACGAATAATCAAAGACATCGAGACGCCTGGCTTTAATTTACGAGACGTCCGTCGAGCGCGCTCTCTGCCCAGCCGCGCCATACTACTCAACAACACCCCCCCCCCGCACATCTACCCGAGCTATGAGCCCGCTACGCCCAACCGACCTGCAACAGCCCGCTCTCCGCCAACTCCCTCAAATTCCTCCTCACGACCTCCTTCTCCGCCTCCTCAAAGCCCCACACCGACCCAGGGACATTAACAAACGCCACTCTTTCCACACGCGCAAAGCGCTGCAACGCCGCCGCTATCGGATGCCACGGCAGCGCTTGCATTTTCAACGGCTGCCCCTCCCGATCTGCATCCATGTCGATGTCGATGTCTGGGTCAGAGTCCATGTCGGCAGCGAGACAGATGTCGATGCGCCGTAATGTGGATGGGGCGCTGTGGAGGATGCCGGCGAGGCTGTCCCAGCCGTTGAAGGAGGAGGAGGTGGGAGGGGTGGATGTGGGGGGAGTGTCGAGGGATATGGAGATGTCGAGCGTGGTTAGGTGCGGGCAGGAGGATACGCCTGCGCAGAGGGTTTCGCGGATCGCGCGCGAGTCTGCAAAAAAAGCGGGGTGGGGTTAACAGGTGCGAGAGGAAAGAGGCAGAGAGGGAAGCTTACTGGGTATTGGGGGCTCGTCGGGCTCTTCGTCTGAGTCGGAGTCTTCGTCGACTGGCTCGTCTTGTGTAAAGCAGTGCAGGAGGTTCAGACAGAGGCATTCGACGTCAGACTCGAGTTCGCCCAGAAGCTCCGAGAGCAGCATGGCGTCCTCGAGCCCCGCGCACTCAACGTCCATCGCTTTCAGCGAGCGCAACGAGTCGGTGTGGCGTATAACCTGCAGGTATAGCGCTGCGGGCACGTCTTCGAGCTTCAACGCGTGTAACCGCAGAGACTTCGGGATATCGAGGTGCCCGACGCACAACCGGCGGTCGTCCAAGTCGAGTTTTTGTGCCACTGACTGGATGTACAGGTACTCGACGTCGGAGAATAACCCGAGGACGTGCAGAAAATCGTTCGTCGTGTCCTCTATGGACCCGACGTTCATCATGACGACGTCCGAGATCTTGAGCTCGGGCGAGCGGTACGGCCAGGCGCGGCCGCGGAACGAGACCTCGTGCATCTGCAGGCTCTGCAGACACGGGAGCTGGATGAGGATCGCGCCGAGCACAATGGGCTCGAGCGTCACGATCCCGAGCGGCGCCAAACTTGGCACGCGAGACGAGGAGCAGGATGAAGAGGACGGGCACGGAAAGTTGGCGATGTTGAACGCGTCCCGGCCCTGTAATACCAGATGGCGGATGTACGGGTGCAAGCAGGGGCTCTCGCGAAGGAAGGCGGCGAAGGCGACAAAGTCGGCCGTGACGGACACGCGGCGGAAGAGGTGCACCCTGCTGCGCACGAGCCAGGTGCGCGCGACGAGGGACGTCGTCGCGAGCGCGGCCTTGTCGTCTGCAAGGTAGTCGATGACCATGTCTGTCAGCTCTGGCGGGAGGAGGGGGGCGAGTATGCTCGCCATGGTATGTCTATCTGTGTGGTGTGCGTGCGTTAGTTAGTGTGGGTAATGTGATAGCAGCGCAGGGTGAAGTGTGATGCAAGTAAGGGAGTACGAACCGGCATGGGTCTATATACCTGTGGATGAAAGAGGAAAGGTGAACGTACTCGTGATGGAGACAAAGAGATTGTCTCCGCGCGCTAAGCCCCAATCCCTTTGTCACCGCCGCGTGTATCAAAACAATTGGAGCCGAGTGGCATTGGCGGCCTATGATCCATCAATTCGTGTTTGGGCCAGAAGGCTACATGCAAATCATTTCCAAGTTGGAACGAGCCTTTGTACGCCTGCCATATCCCATCAAAGCGTCGAGCCTGTGCTTTGACACGTCTCTAATATCGTATCATCCACCTTTTTCTCATTGTGTTGCGATCTATATATGATCTAGCATTAATGCATCCATTGGCACGCCGGTGACTCGTACGCTCAAGCATCGTCTACGCTGCACGGTTACCTCGCGACGGGCACCTTCGTCTGCGCCACAAATGGCTGAGGCATGATCAAAAAGCGTGTGCGGGAATGGACCATAGCCGCAACCTCGAGCCGCGTTATTATATCTAACCGACTGCAAAACTGGAGATTAGCGCGGCGATAACTAGGCCGAACCCTGGTGGGAATGTGCTAATGACAAGGGGCAGCAACGAGTAAGTGGCAGAAATGTGAAGTGGTTGACTCGGGACTCGGCATTAACGTTCGTTTGTGACGGCCTCGAGGATGAGTGGCGATCGCATTGGCTGGCCCCGTGTTGCTAGACGCCGGTACAAGCGCGAACGTGGGCCCTACGCCACACATGCATAGCGTCAGACTGCACTGGTTATCATAACACGCTGCGAGGTTCTGGGCTGATTCTGGGGTAAACGACTATGTTAGTGCAGATATACGGCGCATTAGAATGATTGGGTATGTCCGCAACGGCTCTATTGCATAACCAGGTAGACGTAAAACGAAGCGGAACGACGCAACTAGCCATTACGATAACTAAATCCTTCACCGCTGTCACTTCAAAGCGATGACTGTTTACTTTCCACCGGTCGTGCCCATACCCATGGTCGCCTTGAAGGTGTCGTAGATCCACCACTGGAAGCCTGCAAACATACCCGTAAGCTACCAAAACACCACCAACTCGCAACAGCACGGAGTACATACCAGTGAGGGTACCAATCATGACCACACGCGTACCGAGACCGTTCGTGGCGAGCTTGGCAATACCAACCTCGCTGGCAATCTGGCCGAGGCCCTTGCCCTTGTTCTCCGCCTTGCCCATGAGCGAGACGAGCGAGTCAGCAGGGTGCGAGACGACGGCGCAGACGACACCGGCGAGGTAACCGGAGGCGAAGGTGACACCGAGCTGCGTGGGCTTGCTGTAGGTGTCCTTGGGCGCGGTGAACACGTGGCTGTAGAACAGCTCGACGATGTACTCGAAGAAGAAGAACTTCGCCATCGTGTACGGGATCTAACATCGCGATGTCAGCACACACCGAAAACACAACCAATGCGCGCTCAATCTTACCTGGCGCGACCACAGGGGGACGAGCGAACCGAAGGGGAAGCGGGTGTCGACGGCGGTCTTGCGCATCTGCGCGAGAGCGGCGCCCATGGGGATGGGGAACGTGCCGGACGGGCTCGTCTGGATCTTGACCTTGGTCATCTCAAGCGGGCAGAGCGCGATATCGGCGAAGAACTCGGCAGATGCGGAACCCGCGAGCCAGATGGCGCCCTTGTACTTCGTGGCTACCTCCTCGCCGGCGAGGTTCGCGTACGTGTCCTTGAAGAACTCGTACAGGCCGTACTTGAACAGACCCTGCAGCGAGTAGCCAACAAACGTGGGCCCGAAGCCCTTCCACAGACCGCGCGAGCCCTCCTCGGCGGCGATCGTTCGCAGACCGGATACGAGGCCCTTGTATTTTCCAGAGTTTACCTGGGGAGTAGAGGGAGGTGTGAGTAGGCAGCAGGCGCGACACGTCACAGATGGAAGGGGAAACGCACCTGCATGTTACATTTTGTGACGTCGAGCGGCGTGATGCCGGCGTGCGTGAATCCACACGCAACTGCACCGCCGAACATGCATTTCGCGTAGTACGAGGCGTCGTGGGGGACGGGGCCGAGGTACCTTCAAGTGCACGCTCAGCGTCCTGTCCTCATCACATCCAAATCCGAATCCCAAAACGACAACACATACCTAGCGTCCCACTTGCCAGACGGAGAGAGGTGCGCCATTGGGAATTATCTAATTCTAGCGGTGCGGACCTAATGTAATCTATTCGCGTGGAGCCCTGTCCGGCGGCGGAGAGGGAACGAGAGTGGGGGTGGTGGGGGTGGTGGTGAAGAGGGAGTGTGTTGCAGGCAGAGGCTCGCGCTGTAGCGGTAAAAACCTTCGGGTTTAGCGCTCCGACCCCTGCCGACCCCGTTCCGGCTGGGACGCGTCGACGGCTGTGCGGGCCAGTTTCGTCGACTCGCTCTCATCTATCTGTTCGTTTGATAACATCTGGTTACTACATATTGGAGGATGGAAGCCGTGTCTGTCGGGGATGGGTGTCCGTCGCACGAAGTCGGGCTTGCTCACTGGACAGTTTCATTATATCAATTTCGTCATTGCTTTGACGTGGTACTTTGCGACTGCCGGACTGCCACGCAAGTGTACTTCGAGTTCTTAACCTTAACAAAGAGTCTCAAATGCGGATTACGATTACGCGTAACGAACGTGACAATGCTATCGATACAATTGAACTTGTTCATAAACCTTCAAACAGGGATAGGAAGCTCTAAAGCCATCCATCCACTTAATTATCATTGCCCGTAACACCACCCTGTGCCCCTGCAGCCGCAATGCGCGCCGCCGTGTCCTCCTGGGTCGTGCACGAGAGCGACGTGCCCGGGTTGTTCACGAGCGGCAGCGCGAAGCACTGCGTTCCGCCCGCGCACTGGGTCACCACGAACTTGCCAGACACGCACTGCGCGAACCCGCCGTTTACGCAAGCCTGGTCGCCTTCTATAAATCACAGTTAACAATCAGTCAATGGTAAGAGATGAGAGGAAGAGGAAGGGGGACGCACCGTTGCATGTCGCGTCGGCACTGAGAGAGGCGAACTTGGCGTTCAGAGCTTGTGCGTCCTGCCCGTTCTTGAGCTGGAAGTCGCTGCTAGAGGTGGCAGTGGCAGTAGCAGCAGGGGTGCTGTCATCCGTAGCGGTGGCCGTATCATCCGTCGCAGTCGCAGTTGGGGAAGAATCGTCGGTCGCAGTGGCGGTAGGGGCGTCGGTGGGTGCAGTGTCATCCCCGCTGCTCTGGCAGTCTCCACTGTCGTCGTTTCCAGAGTCGTCTCCAGAGCCGGAGGCAGAGTCTGTCGCGGTGGGCGCAGCCGCGTCAGAGGAATCGGTGGGAGTAGGGGTAGCAGAAGCAGAATCATCGCCAGAACCATCGGCCGAGTCCGTCGCAGTAGGAGCGGGCGCATCGGACCCAGACGCATTGTCACCGCCAGTAGCACTGGCAGTCGCATTCCCGCTGCCCGTACCCGGGCTCGAAACCTGGTCAACAAGCTGCGTGCCGTCCGCAATCGGACCATCGGGGTGCGCGGGGCACGAGCCCGCAGGACTGAGGGGCGCCGACAGACCGAGCGGGATGGTGCCCGGTGCGCCGACTTGCAGGCCACCGGCGAATGACGTCTGATCTGCACTCTGGAATTGGCACTGAAAGAGCCCGTTCAGCTCTGCGTTCTTTGGGGCTGTCTGGCAGTAGGGGATTGCAACTGAGTTGGGCTACGGGGATGATTAAATCGATGTTAGGGTGTGTATGAAGCAAGGAAGGAAAAGGAGAGGGAACGTACAGAGTTGCGCGGCTGCTGTACAAAGATCTGCGCAAACTTGATCATATCCGCGTCATTATTAAGGGTCTTGGCGAGATCGACCATCTGGTCGGCCGAGTCCTGCTGCCCGCAGGGCCCGGCGGCGGCGAGGAGCGTCGTGAATGATGTGACGGAGAGCGGGTTGCACTGGTCTGCGCCGCCAGCCGCGAGGCATGCGGCCTGCCATTTCTGTGTGGAGTCGGAGATTGTTTGGTCGATGCGCTTGTGCAGAGGTAGGGAGAGGGCGGTAGTAGAGAGTAGAGTGAGAACGAAGGGGGATGTGAGGCGGACCATTGTGTCGACGCTGATGTGTTAAGAACTAAGGAGAGGATAAAAGGATTGTAGAAGTGCTGGTGAAGATACAAAGTTGGAGTATGCAAGCAGGATAGGTCGAGCACAGCTCGCGAGATCGACTCGAGATAGGCGGAAAGAGGATAGGAGAACGGGTGTGGAATTCCAACATCCAGCGCAGAAAGCGTACCTTATATACAATCCAACCCGTACACAATTGGAGTCAGGGCCCCATTTCCTCATAGCAGAGCCAAAAGGGCCTCGGGAAATCAGCGCGGCCAGCCAGCCGATGGACAATGGCCCGCCAGAACCTGTCAAGCGCCGACGTTGCTTTGTCGACGCACCGCCGGAGACGATGTGTTGAACACTTCGCACCACTACACTACAACCATGCTTCCATCTCCTGGAAGCAGAGAAGCCGTGGGATCAGAAATAGCACAATGCTGGTGGATCGTTGACAAAAGCGTACCGAACTGCGTCCCACCTTGAGCGCTTGGTGCTTGACGACGCGATGCGGGAAATGGAGACACGCCTTTGTGAATGTTATGTTTGCTGTGAGATTAACTTTGTCTGTGAGCATATGTGGGTGACCCTTTGTCAATGTTAATTAGCGATGTCATAAGGCAGACAATTCTAGAGTATAAGCAAAGCTCATTTTGCTGCTTTGTTACTGGAAGGCCACATCGCAGTCGAGTGCCTTGTCGATCGACCTGGAGTGATAATCAGGTACGGGTTCACACCAGGTGGTGTCTTGATCTTTCGCATCTGAGAAAAGAACGTAACGTGCGAGATAGCCTCACGTTGGCGAGCAACGCTGTTGATGGAGTACGGCCAACGATCTTCGCGAGGTGAGAGATAAAGCGCCTACCCCAGTCGGCTTTCCTGGCCGTGTCAACGAACAGTTATCCATCCAGAGCTCCACCCTGGCCCGGATACGAGTGCTTCACCCTGACCAGAACAGAGGCCCTAAGGATGTCACTATGCGCAAAGTTCGTCTCCAACTCTGTAGCATGGCGGAGCAGGCCTCTAGGTAACTGAAGATGGAAGGGACCTGCAATCTCGCCTCTGAACTCGGGAGTCGCTAGTTGCAGCATACCTTGTTCTTGTACAAATCAAAATGGAGTTAAATGGTGGAGAGATCCTGCTTACCTTCAGATGTAATAGAGACGCATAGACCGCAGCACAGGTTTGTATTCCTACCTGCTTCGGTGAAGTCAACGGTTCTTGTCTCTCCGTCAAGTCCTTGAGCTGAGTGAGGCTTGATTGTGTACAGCACAGGTCCAAGAACTCCATACTGCCGTGGGTCATCGCATGCGAGTGCATATAACCGTACAAGAGGGTAGTAGACGCACCACTGATGTTCCCCTGTGTAACGACCTCCATACTAAGACACACAAGCTAACAATAATCAATAGTAAGCGCAGTTCGTCAGGGATAGCATTGTTTTCTGAGCGGTGACGAGGCTTCGACCATGTGTTAGAACGTCGTATTCATCATACTATCTCGCAGTCGCGGTCGCGACTGTACCCCGGGCCCGGCTCAGAAGTCAAGCTTGTAGCCAAAATTTCAAAACAGTTGCATTGTGCTTAGGTATCGCCTTGATTGAAGAACGCGGGTATGCGAGAACCAGAGTACATGGTGGATGACTACAGCCCGTTGCAAGTGCTTAAGCCGCAGTAGGCGCCCATAAATGCCGCCTTTCTCCGCGTTTGGTAAATGCGGCGGGCCCAAGCGCGGCGTACCAACTTGGAGTATCACCACCAAATGCTCCAAATCACCATTTCTCATTCTCAATGCCAGCACTTATGATGAACTCTCGTTGCAGCATTTGTTTCGTAGACAAAACCGGCGGTATACATGCCTCGCTGGACAAGTGATTCGCTGATGAGCATTTTAAATGCTACATTCTGCGAAACGAGCAACATGCACGACCTGAGGACGTTGCGACTTCCATAACTTTTCGCCGACTACGACTCAGGTGAGTGCTATCACTGAGTGACCCAGGCAGTTTGCTCACGCCAATCTTGAATCAATGATATTCGACGAGCCTGACCCACAGGCGAGGCAATTCCTCCACTCTGTATGCCTCCTCATGGACGTGTATCAGGGAGAGGCCCACTTTACCCCGAAATCACGATTTAATGCCCAAATTCCGTCCACGATACGCACGATGAGGAGCTTGTGCGCCCCCACGATACAGGCGGGAGGTTCTAGTGCATCACATCCTTGGGCGGTTGGAGCTATCCGATGCGGAATTGGTGTGCAAGGAGCTCAGGATCGTGAGGAAGCCACTGCGATTTGCACCAGTTGGACCATTCGTGGGAGGTGCTATGAGTGGCAAGCTCTGGCGACGACGTGCGGGATGTCCCAGCAAGTGAGGAAGCACCCAAGCGGATCGAGGAGGGAGGTCTTCTACCCGCCGCCGTCGACGACACTCCCGCCGTGCTTGTCGTCATACCGATCCCGCCTTTCCATTGGCCGCAAGTGGGCGTCGGAAGTAAATGCAATAGGAAAGTGTATGCCCAAATATGGCAAGACTCAGTGTTCGCTTCGCCGGCGCTCGCTCAGCTGAATGTGCGATCCACTGCGCCGCCCAGTGGAGATCCTGTTGGCGAGCAAGTGGCCACTACGTAGCGAGCAGGCTATGTCGTCAGATAATATCTCATGTGCGTCACGGTCATGCTCGTGTGCTCGCCTTGCGTAATGTGCCGCGAAAACATATATAAACCCCCTCGCTCGACCGGTCTAAGCTTATTACAGCACAGTAACTCACAACCACCTCAACTTTACTTCAACACTTCACCACCTTCACCATCTATAACAATGTCTGACGCATCTGCCACCCGTGTCATCGGCGGCCACAAGGTAACCTTCAGCACCCTTAGCTTCCGCTAATTCTCACTAATTACCACTGCTCGTAGGCCAACCTTAGCAACCCTCGTAACTCTGAGGAGTCAAAGGAGCACTCTCGTCAAGTTATTGACGAGTTGGAGAGCGACCCCAGTGTCCAGTCCCAGCGCGATGCCACTTACGGCGGCGAGAAGAACGAGGGCAATGTCATCGGCGGCCACAAGGCTACTTTGAAGAGTACGTTCAGTCATTCAATTCCTTTCAACCTCTCGCTAATGGTTCTTGTAGACCCTAACGTTTCTGAAGAGGCCAAGGAGCACTCTCGCTCCATCCTCGAGGACAAGGGCGCCCTCTAATCAATAACACAGAATAAAGAAGCGAAATAAATTGTACTATAACGAGCATTGTAACATAAACGATGATAATGTGTTTTCTTGACATCTGCCTTGTGAACGATACGAGTGTGCAGTTTATCTCGCCACTGGCATTGTCCGTTTCCGCGGTATAGTTCTTCGGTGTCGTCGCTTTTCCTCTGTGAACAACGATGACCCCCGCACTTTCCTCCCGCCTGTTTGTAGGTGCTACCAGAAATGTTGTGGCTTCTCCCAACGCCTTACGCTCACTCACCACTGTAAGGACCTCGCGAGCGCTAATATATTGTACCTCCGCCCACTCCGATCAAACATAGCGCCGCGCGCCGTCATTCCACATCCCAGATTGAACTTGCAAGTTCACCCCAAGCAACGAGCGAGCACAAACACTCTTTGCCCATGAACCGCGCAAGACGGTTCTGTGTACAAGTCAAACCATTTACATCGAATCATACATTCACAGCACGTACAAGTTGCGGGTTAAGCTGCACATCAATAATGCAACTAAGCATAGTACGTAAGAGCATACAGCCGTACGTCGGGCTTGGTGGCCCCTTCTGGTTCCCTAGTCGAACCTCTTTGCGGCCAATTTAATAATTTAAACGGTCCGTATGATCTGATGAGGTGTGTGGTTTCGTCACTCAGAGCAGAATTTATCACGGGTCTGCTGACATGGGCCATAGCCTCTAGGATGGAATGAAATTTAACCCTGCTTGCGCCCCTATTTTCTAGCATAGAGTTTCGTGGTAGGCCGTGATTTTTCTGCCTTTGCTGCGGCCCGGTACGTGATGCGCGCGCTACTCCATATAGATCCTGGATCTCACTGGAACAATAGACCGCACTCGGAAGTATTTTCCGCCAAGGAGAATCTTTTAAATGACGGCTGGCCACCGCAGAATCCCGGTTGGAAGGCATATGCGTAGCCGACGTCAACAAACGACGAAAGGCGGCCGTCTGCGCCTGCGCGCACAGGTCGTTGCCGACAAAGAACCTTTGGGTGTCCAGTGACGAATATGCGCCACAGCACAGGCCAGAGAGTTGGCCACCGTGCATTCTATCGACAGGGCGTTTCTGCGCTGGCCAACGCGTGGAATGGGGCGAGGGAGGCGTACAAAGTACCTCCCGTGACTTGTGGCTCGTCGTACATATAAACTCACCGTCTGGAGACGAAGGAGAACTCTCCACTCTCCACATCACACATCTCACATGCCTTCAATTCCGCCTGCTCTCATGTCTCTCGCATCACCGGACCCCTTCAAGGCGCTGCTTAGTGCTCCCAATCCGTTCCTGTTCGACGCACTACCGAACACTTTCACGGGGATGCCTGATCCTGCCGAGCCGTTTATGTTCGACATCCCGCCGGAGATGCTGGCACCACTCCCACCACTCCCACCATTTCCACCTCTTACACCTCTCCAGCCTGCCCAGCCTGCCGTTCAAGCGCAGATCATCGACCCCACCGAAGACTGGAAGAGGCACGCACTGGGCACTGGCTTCACGAAGATCAGGGTGCAAGACTACAGCGACAACGGAGAGATCTTCTGGAAGGTCGCCAGCTTTCTCCGCGAGAACAAGGCGGTGTGCAAGCAAGTCCGCGAGATCCACTTTGTTGGCTCGCCGCTCGCAGGGTCGTTATTGACCATGTGCACCATCATCAACATCCTCGGCTGCCACCTCCCGAAGTTGCACACCTTGACCCTCTGCAATATAAAGCTCAGCGAAGTCGGCATGTACGACGGCCCCGTTGGCCTCGTCCAGCTGCACCAGGTTACCCTCGAGAACCTTAGCAACATCAAGCCGGTCGTGATGCTGAGCTTCCTCTCCCTGTTCAGTCGCATCGACCACTTTTTGATAAAGGACGCCGTGCTCAACATGAACAACCCCGGCAAGATGACGATGGGAAACGACGAGGTCGTCGAGTGGAGATTCATCGACGTCCACGAGCTGCTCCCGCAGATGCTGCACGTGAACAATCTCGAAATCCGCGGGTCGTCGACTAGCCGGTTCTTCGTTGGCGTGCTGAATGTGCTGAATCCGACCGCGGTGGATATGATGCGGAGCCTGTCTGTGTCGTGCACCCAGACGCCAGACATAGTCGCGCTCGGCGCGCTCCTCCAGCGGGCGTCCATGTCACTGACGTCCGTGCACATCGACCTGACCAAATGCACAGAATTCAATACGAGCGATCTCCCACGTATGTAGTTTATTCCTCCCTTCTCTCTAGAACATCACCAAACTTACCACCCTTCCTTTTTTTCCAGTGCTCCCGGAGGAAGTGGACGGCTACCTCTTCGGCATATCGAACTGCTTCCTGATGCGCCACTTCTCCGTGAACATGCATCTATCGTCGGAGAACCTGCAGAGCAACGCGTACATCTGGCAGACCGTCGCCAGCGCGATCGCGCGTATCCCTGCCTTCCCAGGCCGGAGTATCCAAGACATACAAATCACGCTGCACTGCGAGGACTACGAGGAGGGGACGGTATCCTCCGCCGCCCTCGCAGCGCTCGACTGGGACCTCATGGCCGCGGCGTGGGGCATTCACCTGGACGACTCCGACGACCCGCCGAGTATCACGTTCATGGCAATGCCTGGGTTCGAGAACGACCAGATGGATTATATCGTGGGAAGGCTTGGGATGTTGGCTCGGCATCGCAAGTTTTATATGCATGGGATCGACCCGGCTGTGGATGAGAACGGCGAGCTTGTGGATGAGATGCGCAAGTATCATGAGATGGATGAAGACTTTGAGAGTGTGGAGGGTGATGAAGAAGATGATGAAGACGAGGATGCGGATGCGGATGGGGAGACGGACCCTGACTTTGTGCCGGATGGTGAGCTGCTCATTACCAGCCGGTTGTCGGAGCCGCCTGTTGCCAGTGGCTCGGGCACTCGGTGGTCGAAGACGCCTGTTCCTAGCGGCGAAGGCACTCAGTGGTCTCTTTAGAACGAATGGTCCATTTCTCTCTCTCTTTCTCTGGTTCAGGCTCTTAGATGATTTTAATTGTTTTTCTTGGAAGGATCTCACTTATAATTTTCCCCCTAGTATTGTACGCTTGGCCCGCTGCGGCTGCGTAGCACTGCTTCTATCACGCGATTGCCTTGCGATCGTTATGCACACTCCTTTTTTACCACCATTTTATTCTTTCTTCTGTCTTCATACCGTATACGCGCTGTCTCATCATAATAATAATCTGGTCTTGATCATGTGATAGCACCCGAGCACTCCCAACTTCACCTAATGAGTTTGGCGCTGTTTGCCAACGACTTTGTGGCGGCATCGCAAGGGCAATCAAACCACGTGCCTCAAAATTAGTCCAGGCACTGCCCCGAGCGCGGGCGCGGAGCTGTCACTACAACGGACCGCGGGAGGCGATGTCGCAGTCACTTCCTTTCTCTCCCTCCTCCTCCGTCGTGTCCCAGGATGAGTCTGGACGCGAACCTGTTCACGCTCAACTTCACGCCGAACAAGGACGACCCGAATGTCATCGACCTTGTCGATCCGTCCGATAACCCGCATTACCGCAAGGAACGCGATGCAAGCGCGGCGGAGTATAGGATCAATGTCTATGGTACGCTCGTGTTACCTTGCGTGCTGGTTGTGCTGGGGGACTGAAAGAGTACAGAACCACTGTCGGGCTCGCTGCTCGCCAGCGCCACTGCCCCGAGCGCGACCAGCAAGGTCAAGTCGATCGAGCTGCACAACCCGTCTCATGTGGTCGAGCTGAAGTATACGGGGACGATCTCGTTCAAGTGGCGGTTTGATTGGGAGCAGTGCGTCTTTGTAAATCTATTCTGTGAGGGCATTAACGTATGACTGCGCCCAGACATGAATTCGAGTGGAGGCGCGAAGAATGCTACATCATCCGCAAACCAGACCCCGCCGTTCTCGTTGCTGTAACGAAGGAGCCCTCAGGGCGGATACGCACATCATGCGTGCAGATCCTGGACTACAACCTCAACAGGTGCGTCGTCCCTCGTCCCCTCCACTCACGCGTCTGCTGACTGCGCCGCAGGTTTGACATCGACGATCGCAAAGGGCTTGAGATCGTGATGCTCACAGCATTACTCACTTTCCAGGACACGAACGACGCGTACCATACCCCGGGCGACGGCAGCAGCACGCCGACTACCGCGCCCAGGTCGGGCTTCTTTGGGATGGGTCGCCGGGCGTCGGACACTCAGACTCAGGCTGTTCCTGTAACACCGCCTGCGCTGCCCCCGAAGCCTGCCCCGAAGATCGGCGTGGAGAAGATTGCAGAGGACCATGCGGTACATGCTGCGCAGGGAGTTGGAGAGGCGAATGAGGTTGAGGTCGGGGAGGACGGCGCGGTAGAGGAGTACGCGGAGTATGCTGAACGTCTGTTGAGGGTGAGCCGCTGTCGTTTTACTTCTGATCTTCTGGGTTCTGAACCCTGTGAAGGACGAGGCGATGCTGTTTGTGACGATCCTTTCTGCGTCCGCCGCTCAAGTGCCGCGGGTGCTGCAAGTAGTTGAACATACCAAACGCTTGCGGCATAAGGCTGGTGTGTGGCATTGTGTACACGCGTTGGCGTATTCTCATGATTGATGCTACCAGGACTTGATGAGGATCAAGAACTGTTCCAGTACGTTATCTACGACCAGGAGAAGAAAGGCCCGAGGCGGATCAACCTGGATGACCCTGCGCCCAGCCATAAGAGCTACTCACCACCAACGAGTCTGAAGGTACATCTGAGCAAGATTGACATGCCAGAACTGCGGCCCCGCCTTGACACTCTGAGCTCCAAGCCATCGGTCAGACCAAACGCGAAGTCAGCGATTCCGGGACCCCCGGTACATCCGGCGCACCCGAAGGACAGCGGAAACCAGAAAGATAACACGAAGTCAAAGGACGACGGGAAGCAGAAAGATAGCGGGAAGTCTAAGGACAAGGATAAGCAGAAAATGACTGAGAAGGAGAAGAAGAAGGCGGAAAAGGAGGCCAAGAAAGCGGAGAAGCAGAAGAAAGGCATGTTCGTCTAATTTTCTGGGGAATATATTGTTCGCAGCACTCACGATGTTGTGCAGCTGAACCAGGCGAGCCCCCTCGCCCTACACCAAACATACTCACCAAGCCTACCGTCCTATCATTCTCTCCCGCCTCGCCCCCACAAGCTCCCCCAATCAGTGCTAGCTCCTTTTCGCCCGCGGCGCGAAGAAGCCAGCACGCTCGTCCACTTTCATATCATGCCCCTTCACCCTCCTCGCTCCAACCCCCAGCACCGTCTGGTCCTTCCTTCCCCATGCCGGAACAGCCGTCTTTCTACACAGGCATGACATTCCCTTCTGACCCTGCCAAAAGACACACCACACAACCGCCGCTAAGGCCTACAATCGCACGGCCGCAGAGCTTCTATGGCTCGAACACGCCGGGAAACGTGTCCTACTCGGGGCGTGGCTCGAGCTATCTTCACCCGTGAGACATTTCACTCGGACTCTTGGATACATCTAGGATTGGACTTTCGTCGTATTTATTTTGTACATCTAGAAATAAGCACCTTATCAAGGATTTGCTAGTATACGTCAGCCCAGCCTCGTGCTGATCACCACTGTCGATATGTGCGGCATATAGGCGTAAGCCTTTGGCGTCGATACCGTACACTTCACTCTACGATCTGCCTGGGGTTTGTTTGTCGCTGTATAGAACTGCTTCACAGGACGCGTGCTGATTAACGCCCACTCGGATACTTATGTTGGAAGGCTAGTACCTTCCACTGCGCTGGGCTCACAAATCGGCTTTCTATCCCTGTTGTACTTCTGCGTGTTCGTGTTTCTTTGACTATGTCTGACACAGAGTCTATTGCCCAACCAGACACCCCGATTCACGAGGTGTCCGAGCCCAGCCACACCCCGACCACCGTCAAGGACACCGACGCCGTGCCACTCGCCGTGAAATCTGACGGGTTCCCGCCACAGACTACCGACTCTACACAGATACAAACTCCTACTCGACATCCTACACTGTTCTTCGATGACGGAAATTTGATGGTGGTGGCGGAGAACACCATGTACCAGGTGCATCGCAGCGTTCTTGCGCGTAAATCCGCTCTCTTCAAGGACCTCTTGAGCCTGCCTCAGCCAGATACGGAGGAGAAGGTGGAGGGGCTACCGGTTGTACGTCTCCTAGAGTCATCTACTAATGCTTCTATGCTCATAGACACTATATACAACGGAGAGAAGTACGTCCTTCGCGTGAAACCCATGAAGACCGGTATTCATCTCGTCCCCTTTAGGTACCGGTGGAAGGAAGAAGAGCCACCAGCTTGGCCGACAGTACACAGATTACTCGTTGTCGGGACCAAATATCAGATGGACGACCTCCGCGAGGAAGCTATACAGCACCTTCACCGTCGATACCCTAAAAAGATCGTCGATTGGGACGAGACATGCACTGATTCGGATCCCAGCACCCCGAGTACCATCCTCGTCACGTATCCAATCGAAGAGGACCTCAGCATCGCAAATGTCGCGCGTGCGATGGACCTCCCCGATGATATCCGTCTAGCGGCACTATACGGGTGCTGTTCGCTCCCCTTCGAGACACTCGTTGGCGGTCGTACGCTTGAGGACGGCACTAGGGAACGACTCTGCGAGGAAGATCTCCTCGCGTGCCTACACGGGAAGGAAAAGCTGCTGGCGGTCGTGCGTCCCGAAATTCGCTCGAAGCTCTTCGCGCCGGATTCGCCTCCAGACAACTGCCGCACGCCTGGCCCTTGCAAAGGCAAGACGACCAAGATGCTTGATCGCTATTGCACCACTGAAGTACGCCAGCATCGCCTGTACGATCCTCTTCACCCGGACGACGAAATCGAGAAGCAGTGTTCAGAGCTGGGTCTCTGTCACAATTGCATCAAATTCTATATACGTCGGCACGCTACCCTGCGACAGGAAATTCGCAGTAATCTGGGAAAGTATATAACTCCCCCGCCCAAGCCATAGCCAGTGCGCTCCAGTGACGTGTCTTATCCGATTTCACTCTCATCTTTGGCTGTAGGAAACTACATCATACATCATGGAAAAGTTGCCTTGCTGAGGGCAACAGTCTACTAGTGTCTTAATATTTTATATTCCATGTTTAGTAGCCTTTCTGTAGCTGTCAACTCCGCTGATAATACAGTAGTGGAACATTCCTGTACGTAGTAGACATAATCAGTCAAAATCATCCACAAACCCTCCACCGAGATCAATAGCCTCCAGTTCTGTAGCCTCATCATCGCCTGCATTGTCATCCAAATCCATGTCGTCACTAGCACAAGCCGCTGGGTGACCGGCTGGTGGTTCGGAATTCCCTGCAGCCGGTTGCCCAGCTTCCGGTGGTTCTTCACCAAGGAACGAGAGACAGCCTCGACTGCAACCTCGCCATAGCACAGGTACATCCTCGTGCACAGGCTGCCCAGCAATGGTCCTGACCCAGACGAACCGTTCCTCAGCGGAGCGTACGAAGGCGGGTCGTTCGTCGCGAGGGTGTACGGGTGACATGCATGTACCGATCCCCGGATGAGGTCGTTCATCCCCGTTCTGATCCTCGAAGTTCTCGGGTTCTACTCCAGTTGCCAGGGATGGCCCGAATACGTCTGACTGCACAGAGCTGACTCGCGAGCGTGTCATGCCAAGCCGGGATCGCTTCATAGGTGATGCTTGCATCAGACGGTCGGGTTTGGCTACAGCTTGAGGAACACATGACCGGAAGGTGTCCACAATGTGAGCTGGATACTGATCCGAGTTAGGGAGGGGTAGTTCGAACATGGCTTCAAGTAGCGTCTTGGGATGGGACGTTGAGGGGCGCGCGGAGGACGAGTTCCCTGACATCTCGCTGGTAGGGCGATATGGGCTGAACATGACGCGAAAGCAGGATTCCAGGAGGGAGGGAAGCCAGAAGTGCACGTCCGTCTTTGAGACTGATGGGATGGGAGGTTCGGTATTGTCTGAGCTAGGGTGAGGGTTGGATCGTCGTAAAGCTCTGTGCGACGTTCGTGACGATGTTTCAGCCACAACTGGTGGGTTTACATCATGACTTGTAGAATCGTGCGCAGACGGCGGGGACCAGCTGATCCAGGGGTTGCCGTCAACGGCCAGTATATCCAGGGACATCTCCAGCATCTCAGCAGGGAGGTACGTCAACTTGTTCTGTGCAATATTCAACTCCCGCAGATTGGTTAGTCGAGCGATCTGGGCTGGTATGTGGGTGAGTAGGTTGTTGCCTACGTATATGATTTAAGTCAGCACGACCTCGACTGGAGAGGCCCTCGAACGTACGCATGCTCAATACAGTCAAACTGGTCAAAGAGAAGAGCTCCATGGGCAGCTTTGTGATGACATTGTTCCCCAGGAACAGCTTCACCTCCTGCACTGACGATGGCGGCGACGGACTCGATAAATGAGAGGTGTTCCGTAAAATCAATGAAGACGATTTCGTCAGAGGTGCAGTGTGATTATGAACAAAAGGCACGCTCGGGGCTTGTGAAGGAAGTGTTATGGAACGATGGAGAGACTGTGGCTGTTTTCCGGACCCTGCGCGGGATGGAGGATCTCCTCTGGAAGGCAATACTACCAGGGCGGCGAGGTCGCTTATGGAGGGAGGTATGAACGACAGTCCGGAACTAATCAGACCGTTCTGCCTAATAAACAATTCTTTGTCAACGCGACGCATACAAACTAGATAATGAGCATGACTCACTGAAGCTCTATAACCCCATCCGCGGAGTCAATAGCCTTGGTAATGACCTCGTCCCATATGTCCTGCTCCCGTTCTAGCCGACTCTTCTTACGATGAAGAAACCGCACAGCAGGTCTTTCATCATCACTGAGGTAAATATCAGCCAATTCATCCTGAGAATCAGGAGAGGTCGAGCGGCGTGGTGCATATGAAGCTCCGAAAAGCAGCTTATGAGGACTGGTTGGCCTATCAAACGCGGTTTCCGTCACTGAGGAGCTTGTGCTTGTTCCCGACAATGTACGTGCGTGCCCATACGAGGCGCCAGCATTCTTGCGGGGAGACGCGTCCCACCCCTTTCCAGGACGCGTATTCCAGGCGTGATCTAAAGAAGGCATGGGAGCCAATGCAATATTAGCAGCAAATTAACCTCCTCATCTATTAATCCATCACCGTTGTACAAAATACGGTCATCCTCGAGTCTCCCTTCATGCTTTTCGTACAGACGTGGGGGCTTCACGCCTTTGGTAGACGCAGCGAACGGGTGTGCCGGTCCCGGAGAAACAGGCGGTGAGAGGGATACGGGCACTAATGACGGCGACGAAGGGGGAGACGAGTCAATGGGTTCTATTACCGGGGATGACTCTGGTGAGGAGTCTTCATAGAAAGGCGAGCCTGCTAGAGACGACATGGAAAGGGAGTAGGAGCAGTCACGCGAACGAGACCCCCTACAGGGTGTCGGTAACGTCCGAAGGTCACCTGACCGCGTTTAACGGGCGCGTTTACTAGCTTTTACTTAGCTTTTACTCTCACCTATAACTTCGCGATGTATCGCCGACATTTACTTTGCACGATGGACGGTACACCGGGACGCTTGTAAGGGCGTGAAGACGAGCTGAGTGAGTATACACCTTCCTGATAGCTCGGAAGACCGGGTCGGCAGCGTACCCTCTTCAGTATCGATTACAGCCCCACTTAAGCTTCAAGCTTACGACGCATGACCTGTCATTGCGAGTCCGTCTCTACATAACAGGCAAGCAATACCGATAACGATGTGTGGCACAGATGTCATACGTCGGTGGCCCACTAACTGATGAGTGCTGGATCAGCTGCGTTTAGGGGTTGGCCTGGGTTCGTCCACTTCGTGCCAGCGTGATCATCTCCAAAAGGGCATATCGAAAAACTGGCCCCGCGAATACGTATGTTCGCAATCTCATGGACGTGACACAACCTTGATCGAGAGACGAGGCCTCATGTTTTGACGGCCACCGTATACACGACTCTTGTTAAGTGTAACGGTCAGCCCTCAGACGTAAGTACTTCGATATTATCCCGGTTGGCGACGTCTTGACTGACAGCGTACAGATCACAATCGCCGCAACTTTCTCAGTGTCCTCCGCCCGCCGTGCTTACCGTCCACACAGCGGGGGGTGGTTATTTCCAGATACCACCGAATTGTCTACTCGATGCCGGTTTGCCTGGGGTTCCATCTCGACTTCATCTCCGTGCTGTGCCCGTATATCAACACTTTGATATGTGTGTTTGCTCCATTCCCGCTGCCGTTTCTGAGCCCTATCTCCCAGCGCGCTTATTCTGCAATATTCGCGCCTTGGCGTACTCCTGACGCAGTGGACTGTTCAAACACAAGGAAGCTCCTGACCCTTATGGCTGCAGTGTATAAAGAACAGGGGAAACAGATGAGACCTTACAACGAAAATGAGTCAAACAATCCCATCCCCTCCTTCCATCCCCTTCATAGGCCATGTTACGGCGATCGACAAAGAGGTGCCCCTACGGTCACTGACGCTGCTGGCAAAGCAGTATGGCGAGATTTATCAGCTCAATATGCTAGGTGAGACTATGACCCATTGCCGCCATATAATAATCCTGATCATGCCCTAGGGACACATACGGTTGTTATCAACAGTAGGGCCCTCCTAAATGAGGTTTCGGACGAGCAACGTTTCCGCAAGGCGCTCTCCGCCTCTCTTTACGAGGTCAGAAATGCCGCAGGAGATGGTCTCTTTACGGTCAGATTTTCGCAATACACCCCCTGTGCTTGACTGGTACTGATGCACGGTTTAGGCCGACGTGCCGATGGAGCAGAAGTGGTTTGTAGCTCGTATGTCTTTCTCGCTGAGTTCGTCGAACGTTTTCTGATCGTGGCTCTGCGTCGCAGATCGTATTCTCATGCCCGCTTTCAGCACCTTGAACGTCCGCGGTATGTTCGATGATATGTGCGACGTCGTTGGACAGCTGGTTGCAAAATGGGAACGGTGCGCATGAAGACTCGAGCTTGAGTGCCGTCTCTGATGTCATCTTATATAGCTTTGGCCCAAACTACAAGATCGACCCCGCTCACGACTTCACAGCCTTGACACTCGAGGCCATAACGCTATGTGCAATGTCTTACAGGTGAACAGTCTTCTTCTAGTTAGACAAAACACCCATCTGACCGTCTCCGCCTTCGTCAAGGATGAATACGTTCTATGTGGTATGTGCTCGCCGTTTGGGTAATGGGGTGAAAACGCTTATCTCTGCCCGCAGGACGGTCTTCACCCCTTCGCGCGAGCCATGTCCGACTTCCTTGTCGAATGTGGCCTGAGGTCGAAGCGGCCCACCATTCTGCAAAATATGATGGTCGGGACCAACGCTAAGTACGAGGCAGATCAGCAGGTCATGCTGAGCTACGTTGAGAATAGTGAGCAACTGACGGGTTGATTCTCCCGTGGGAGGCTATGCTAACCCCACATTAGTTCTAAATGAGCGCAAAGCTAATCCAAGCGATAAGAAGGATATCTTGAACATCATGTTGAACGGAAAAGATAAAGAAACAGGACAGGGTCTGTCAGACGAAAGCATCAAACACAATGTATGTAGCTGCTATCGCTCTTATTCCTCCGCTCTAATGATGTTGTAATGCAGCTCCTGACTTTTCTGATTGCGGGTGAGTTGTCATATGCCGTTTTGCTATGCGTGGCCGTTTAGAGTGATATTAAATGGTGTTTCCTCAGGACACGAAACCACTTCAGGTATGTGACCACGATTGACTGGCTACCGTATCTAGACTAACTCAATCACAGGAATGCTGTCGTTCATAATGTACTTCCTCCTGAGAAACCCCGAGGCTATGAGGAAGCTTCGTGAAGAAGTTGACACCAAGATTGGCCAGCGCGCTATGACCATAGACGACGTTCACAAGTTACCGTATACGTTGGGTGCGTAGGTCGCTAACGTGCTCATAGCGGTACTAATTATGTTCTTCTATCTGTTCAGCGGTCATGCGAGAAGCTTTACGCCTTGCCCCTCCTGCTCCTTTGAGGAGTGCGACGCCTCTTGAGAATACAACCTTGGGTGACGGGAAATGGGCTGTCCAGAAGGACATTAATACCATATGGTGTAACATATTCTCGATTCACCGTGACCCAGCCGTTTGGGGTGCCGATGTGAGGACACGGTTCTCTCTCCTATTGGCGTGACACTAATTACCCGCAGGCGGAAGAGTTCAAACCTGAGCGTATGCTAGATGGCAAGTTTGAAGCGCTTCCGGTACGCATGCCATCGGATGTCATTCATACTATGTTGCTCATCTTCTGAACGACAGCGGGGTTCGTGGCAGCCATTCGGCTTTGGTATGCGTGGCTGTATCGTAAGTCCTGTATAAAAAGCGGCCACATGCATGTGGTAATACTATGCACGTTTTGCAGGGGAGGCCTTTTGCTTGGCAAGAGGTCCAGATCGTGCTTGTTTACCTCATGCAACGATTCGACTTCACCATGGACGATCCAGCATACGATATGAAGGTGAAGCAGACTCTGACCATCAAGCCCAACGACTTCTACATCCACGCCATACCCCGCAGCGATAAGGGTCGGATTGTACCCAGCCCGTCTTCGGTTCTATTGCGCGATCATTCGACAGACAAAGTCCAGCAACCAGGGGTACCAGTGCAAGGAAACAAACGTCTCTACGTTCTCTATGGCTCGAATACAGGGACCTCAGAAGCGTTTGCGCAGAGAATCGCTTCGGATGCGAGTGGGCATGGTACGTCTGTGTGTGGGGATTTCCACAGCCATACGACTCACGACAATCCTAGGCTTCCACGCATCACTGGGAACGCTCGACTCTGCCGTTGGGCATGTGCCCACTGATGGTCCGGTTATTATAGTCACAGCCTCCTATGAGGGACAACCGGCCGACAACGCAGCTCACTTCGTTGAATGGCTCTCCACATTGGAGGGGAAAGAATTCGCCGACGTCTCTTACGCCGTTTTCGGGTGTGGAAATCACGATTGGGTCGCAACTTACCAAAGAATCCCTAACCTGTGCGATACGACTATTGAAGCACGGGGAGGGAAGAGACTACTCGAACGCGGGCAAGGGGATGCTGGCACAGCAGAGTTCTTCGAAGTGTTTGAAACGTGGGAAGGCTCTTTGTGGAAGGCTCTTTCTGAGGTAAGTCACCGAGCTTGGTACACTACCAACGGACAGGCTTACAACCCTTTTCCGTCCAGTTGTACGGTGCCACCTTCACTACCGGCACCAGCTCCTTGGGCGTTGAGATTTCCTCACTAAAATCCGGCACAACGCGTGCAAGTCTCTTGCGTCAACCAGATGCCGCACTCGGCACCTGCAGAGAAAACAAGGTTTTGACTGCTCCTGGAGTACCGGTCAAGAGGCATTTGGGTGAGTGTAGTGATATTCAATGATGTCAGTTGCTCATACCTCCCCAGAATTCGATCTACCTGAAGGAGTCACTTTCCGTGCGGGAGATTACCTTGCCATGTACGACGTCGCGTTTATGACGAGTGTATACGGTGAAATCTGACACCAATCCCCTAGACTGCCAGTTAACCCCACTCGCGATGTTCGTCGCGCATTAGCTCGTTTCGGGCTGTCCGCTGAACAAGAGGTACGATGGCAGTCACTTGGAATACGTTATCCAGTAGTCTCACCTCTGCTTAGATCACCATCTCCGCCAGTGGTCCTTCCCCTCTCCCTACTGGCCGCCCTGTGAATGTCGAATACTTGCTCAGTGGCTATGTCGAGCTGTCGCAGCCGGCAACTACTCGGGACCTGCGCTTGCTGTCCCAAAAGGCAAAGTCCGATTCTACGACAAACGCACTAAAAAGCCTCACTACGTCCTACGGAGAACAAGTACTCGCTCCGCGTATCAGCGTCATGGATATTCTAGAGGAGCACAAAGATATCGAGCTAACCTTTGCCGAATTCCTCCAAATGCTGCCCAGCATGCGCATCAGGCAATACTCCATCTCGTCGTCACCCCTCGCAGATCCTCAGAGGGTGGCTCTCACTATTAGCGTACTTGAGGCACCCGCCCGGTCTGGCCACGGCGAACCATTCTTGGGAGTTGCCTCGACATACCTCGCAGGCCTACGCGAAGGGGACAAAGTACAGCTTGCCATCCGCTCATCCAATGCCGCTTTCTATCCTCCTACCGACCTATCGGTGCCCCTTATTATGATTGCTGCGGGGTCAGGCCTCGCGCCGATGCGTGGTTTCCTACAGGAGAGAGCTATTCAGAAACAGGCTGGTCGTGAGGTGGCCAAGAGTCTGCTGTTCTTCGGATGCCGTTCCCAGGAAGATTATCTGTACTCCGATTCCGACCTCAAAGCCTGGGCCGAGTTAGGTATCGTCGACGTGCGGCCTGCATTCTCCCGGGATTCTCTGTCCTCAAATGGTTGCAAGTATGTGCAGGAGTGAGTTACCCATTTCAAAACCCTTGTGACAAGCAGAGTTATTGATACAACTCGCGGCAGCCGGCTATGGGACGATAGGAAAGACATAGCCGAAGCGTGGAATGCAGGTTCTAAGGTGACACTCATATGTCCGAAACGCGACCAGTCTCGCTAAGCATATATGACAGGTTTATGTGTGTGGCTCTGGCAAGATGGCTACGTCAGTGAAAGCGACCCTCGTCAAGATCGTCGAGGACCGTTTGCAAGTTGACCCCGCTACCGCTCAGGAAAAATTCAACACCATGATCAATGGGAGGTTTGCCACGGATGTCTTCGAGTGAGCTTGGAAGAGCTTTGCTGCCTCCGCTGTGTACCGTACGCCCCGAGATTGTAATCCCAAACGATGTATTGGTATCTCGCAAATCGGAAATTAGTTCGTCTCTGAGCGTGAATGATGGATAGCAATGGAGAGCAGCTCGACGCAATAAGACATTCGATACAAGAGATTAAACTATGCTACACTAGATCAAAAGTTACATCCGCATCCCGAAATCAATAAAATAGTCCAGACAAATAAGTACGATCAGATGAAGTGAAATCCAGCATTGTGCAGTTGCACCCTCAACTCGTTTACCAAGCGCTGTAAATCGACTAGCATCTCATCTCTCTCCGCGATCGCTCCTTTCAAGCCCTCAACTTCTTCCTCGAGAGCCTTCAGCCTTTCATCTGAAACACGGGTAAGGCCTCCGTCTGGTGTACCAACGACCTCACGATGCGGTGTCGTTGAATATGGCGTTGGAGGTCTATCATATACGTTGGGAGGGGACGACAAAATCTCCCAGTCGCTGTTATCAGGTGATAAGGGAAGAGGTACGAGAAGTGGGTCTGCATCCTGGGAGTCAAGGGGCCGCTCGGTGATGCCCATTTCCGTTTGTGGGAACGAAGTGTCGAGATCCATGGACATTTCGCCTTCTCCGAAATCTCGAACGCCTGGCCAATATTTACGCTCTGTACTGGTGTGGGCCTGAACTTCGGTCGCAGACTCCAACATGCCTGGGGTCGATATCGGAAGGCAGAGCTCTTCAGAAAGCACATCCTCTCCCCGAACTTCTACTGGAGCGGTAGGAGCCGTTCGTGCTGGCAGAACGTTGTTCGGGTCATCTGACGACTGTGCCTATCATACAGAGACAGATAAGCACAGCTGTCTCCTTGTGATTGTCGAAACGCACAGATACCTGCTGATCCTGAAAGAAAGTCGCTCGATGAATCGTGAACGAATCAATTTCCGCCGCCAATCGCTTGATCTGCTCTTCTAATTGTTGGACAACAAACTGGCTTGGTTGAGGGTGATCCACTTCCGCAACAGCAGGTAGTCTGTCCATAGGAGGCCTTGTCGGAGAGGGTGGACGCTGCGGAGTCATGACAAATGGAGATGGCACATCGAGAGCGACCACAGGTTGTAGATTGGGCGACTTCGGTGTCTTTGGCTCCGCGATCGGAGGAAGAGGATTGACGACCGTGTCGTTATCGTCATCGCCGGGCAGTTCAGTTGGAGACTCAAGTTGTAGATTGCGGGCTTGTTGTAGCTATGTAGAGCGAGAGGGTCAGATGGGTACAGCTTGATGCACATGGCTTACAATACTCACACGAGCATTCAGTTGCATAACTTCAGTCTCAAGAATCTTATGCCTAGCAGCACTGAGCCCCAATAAACGTGGTACTTGTGCGGGAACAACCCTCGAGTCAGGGATGGAATCCACTTCCTGTTTAGAATAGGATTCTCGATGGATATGACGAATGTCATGATGACCTCCAACGCTCACAGCAGCTTCAAGTTCTGCTTCCCTGCGCGCAAGCTGAGCACGCAATGTAAGTATCTCAACCTCAGCGATATCATGGGTACGCGCATGCGACGCACGCTCTCTCTCTAGCTCTGCCCTGAGAAGAGCGATGATCGTCGTGTACTCCGAGGCCTCGCCAGAGGATGTAGAGGCAAGTTCTTCTGGCATACGCACGGGTTCTTGAAACTAATCTATTATATCCAAAACAAGGCTTGGAGGGGGAATTACTTACCGAGAGGCTCAAGGCGTGAAATCCGGGCGTGTGGCCAGGTAGAAAAGTCGTCATTGGCTTGTACTACAGATATAAATCGGGTTTGTTAGAATGTAGCATAGAGATACACTTCTCCCTTCACACATGCAGGCCGGTTGCTTCATATGTCGACGTAAATGCTTACTTTTTTCCAGGACAGCTTGTACACAGCTCTTGAGCTCATCCCGCTCTTCTTCAACCTTTGCCGTGTATTCCATCAAGTCATTCAGCCTGGTCTGCAAACTCTGCCTGGTCATCTCTGCCGATGAGAGATCTTTGTGGTGTTGAGCTTGAAGGTGATCCATGTTGTCCAGAACTGATAACACGCGACATTGGAAGTGCGATGATCGCGAGGCTTGGGCATCCAGCTGCACTTGAAGATCCGCAATCTATAGATACACACACAGAAATAAACTCGATATTCGACGTAACAGATATTTCTATGTCATTCTGCGCTACTACGTACCGTTTTTTCTTGTTCGTTTAGAAGATGATGTCCATTTACGTTCTTCCCTCCACGGGTCATTCCGAGGATATGGCACCCTCGGAACGTAAGGATTGCAGATTCGAACTAACCTGAGATACCCACAAGTAGAACAGCTAGAGGGGCTGGAGGGGGAGAGTGGCACTATCGTCAGATGGCCCAATTCAAAGTCGAATACTGAACCTCCGTGAGCCGCATATTTGGGCGCCTGAGGCTAACAATAGAGGACACCGTATTTAGCATCGGAATTCCAATGAATAGTTGGTATGCGCCTGAGGAGTTGTGCAGGAAACTGAGATTCGAATACATATGTGCAGTATTATACGATGGAGACAACTTGAGCGACCAAAACGACGGAATGTACATAATGATAACATACGGTAGACTGACTGCAATGTCTACCGCGGAGTAACGGATAGTTTTCACTCTCGTGGAGATGCAAGGTCACCGTTGGACAAGGCTGGAGAGGCCGGGCCAGAACCAGTACCGCCGTTGAACATAGCCTTTAGCGTCATCTCGTTTCTCTTCTGCCTGACACGCTCAATCTCCTCAGCCCCTCCCGTCATCTTCAGTTTCTTCTCGCTCACGAAGCCAGCGAGCTCCGACTGGAACTCGTCAGACTGACCTTGCATTTGCTTCGCTCGGTTCTTCTCCGTGGCCTCGATGGCTTTCATACGACGGTCGCCGTCATCCGCCGTCCCGCGGAGCTCAAGCAAGACCGTATTTAAACCCATATGACCCTCGTCAGGAGGAGGTGGTCTGAAGACTTTACCCCCGCGTGCTTTGCCAGAGCCCGTACCTCGCAATGAAATGACCTTCTCCACGTGGCCGTACACCTCCACTACCGCCTTGTGGTCCCCGAGAAGATCGCCCAGGAACTCTTCTTGATGACTGAGGAACTGCTGTTCTTCCACGATATTCTGCAGCTCTTCTTCCCATGTCTTCTTCCACATCGGCTTGACAGTCTGAATATGATCTTTCAAACTCTCCAACTCAGCGGCAACATTTGCAATATCAGCTTTGATGCTCTTCAGGACTTGCGGACGTGGGGATACATTGCGTTTGAGAACATCATCTTTGATAGCCTCAACGGTGTCTTGAAGCTCTTCCATCTTCGTCAAAACGTTCTGGCTACGAGAGTCTAACTTCGACTTTCCGTCGGTGATATAGGCCCTTGCGCCGCCGACTTTAGTTGTCGCGAGCTGCCGGACATTCTGCGTCTGCGTACGCAGCGTGCCGAGCGACTCTTTGGTCTGCTTCATAAAGTCTGTGTAGAGCTGACGCATGATACCGAGGTCGCGTCGAAGGTTCTGAACCTCGTCGAACTGCGTCTTCAAATCGGTGACAACCCGCGCCGAGTAATCAGAGACCATAGAAGCACCGGTCATTTGGGGCTGGATCGATGCGCCAGTAATCTGCGGGAGTATCGGCTCAGGTGTACCTCTCAACGTAGCTTCTTCATCCCCTGACTCCGGTATCATACGTGATAGTCTCCTTGCCACGTTGCGGAATTGTCGATCAGAGGGACGGGGTGCCTGAGGTGTACCGTCAGAGAGGGCCTGGCCAATGATCATAGGCTCAGGGGGAGGGAGGGAAGCGCGCCGCTGGTTGGCAACGGCTGATCGAAGGTCCTTTATGTCTTGCGACAATGTTGTGATCTGCAGGTCTATATGCTGCTTGATCTGGTCCAATGCTGCGTGGCGACAAATCAGATAACATTGATAACATAGCACTCAACTCCACTTACGCTCAATGTTCAAGGAGAGAAGGCACTTCTCCTTGACCTCGTCCATGTCCTCAAGCTCATATTGCACACCACTGGATGGGTCCCGTATATAGATAGCAGGGAAATTATCCTGTCCCGGGCTGTATGAAAATTTATCGACGAATAGAACGCGCAAACTCGAAAAGCTCAAGCCCGGCTCGATAACGACTTTCTTGACCTCTCTGCCAACTTGCAGGAAGACAGGGAAAGATGTAGAAGAGGACGCAGATTCGGGTTCAGGGGGAGTGTTGACTTCAATTACGGCATGGGAAGGAGGGGGCTCTTCCACTCGTTCTCCTCTGCGTTGTGCTATAGGGTTCGGTGAAGGACCACGGGATGACGAAGGCAGCGGGGGTACAGGAGGAGCCTCTTCCTCATCTTCGGCAATGGGTGAAGGGCCTCTAGATACCTGAGGAGCGAGTCGGGCCCGTTCGCGCTTTCTCGGACTTGGCTCCCCATTCTCTCTTGTTAGCATGGCAAGGTCTCCGGGTGTCAAGTCAGACGACACGGCCATTGATCGCCTGTTCGGAGTGCCACTAGGATTTCTCAAAGATCCGCCCGTCATCTTTGATATGTTGTAGGTAGAGAAACGTTTTGATGCTCTGCGTTCCAGGGCGTCGCTGTGCTTCAAGGCGGCTAACGAGCTTTGCATGGCTGGGCCGTCCGGCGGCGGCGTTTCGAGGAAAGCCGGCGGTTCGTCTTGCGGAGTATCAGCGCTATTGTGTATTTCTTCAATGACGACGGCGGGCGGGGATGTAGGAGCAGTTGGCGGAGGTGTAGGGGAAGATCTCGGTCGGTCAACAAGCGAATAGCGCTTGACATGGCTTGGTACTTGTGAAGGCGGGCGAGGCACGGGAGGCACCTCGGGAGGCGGTGTTGCACGGTCACCATGCGCATCCGATGTGATCGTATTGGAAGAAGATGCACGGGAGGGTGGGCGAGGCGCACCACTATCCGACCATTCTCGTCTAGGATGCGGTTGAACAGGTGTCGAAGATCGAGGAGGTTCCGCTGCAATAGCAAATCCACCAACAAACGGCTCTGCTCCGTTCGAACTCACAGACTCCTTCCTCCGGGTAGACACTGCGCTTCGGCGTGTCATGCTATCTGAAGAAGCTACCGTCTCTCGAGGATTACTCCGCGTAGAGTTGGCTGTATCTCTCCTGGAGTTCCGGGAAGATCTGCTTTCGGGTCTGCTGCTTATGGGGGCACTTTCTTCAATGGCAGAGGTCCGAGATTTCTGGTCCGAAACCATTTGCCTGTATATCGACTGTTTCGCGCGAAGGCCTTGAAGTAAATTAGTGATAATTTTGCGCACATCCGGGAGGTATGTATCCAGGGTTTGTTGGCAAGCATCTTCCGCCAAGCATGCCTCTAGAATGATTCTTAGTTCGTCTGGAATAGCGTTCAATTCGCTGGACGGTGTATCAAGATCAGCGCAATAAGCTCTGGGAGGCGTACTCACGTCATGTCGATGCGAAACGTGCCGAACGCAGACACTGCAGCATTGAAGTCGTTCCCTAACCGTACGTAGACGTCGCTCACGTCATTCTCTGTCTTCTCTCCTTGACTCCATAGTGTCAATGTCTCCAGTAGAGCCTTGATAGACATCAAGAGACGCGTAACAGCTGATTCAATCGCAGGCTAGACATTATAAGACTCTCGTAAGGTTGCCCATTAAATCACGTACATTTTTCTGCGAGCGGCTGGACCGGTCATTTCGAGGCTGTGAAGAGGTACTTGAAGTAGATTGAATGTCTCTCCGTGAGGAATGAGATGCCTGTCTTGCGGTTGTGGACATTGAGATCCCGCCAGTAGATCTTGCGTGCCTAATGCTAGGGTATAGACAGTAAAAATCCCTAAATCGTCGTCAGAATATGCAAAGAGTCTGAGATGATGTTGGATTGAGAGTGTAGGAATCGCAGCAGATGTCTAGGCATGGCCACTTGACACGGACCCCCGAACTGGGATAATTTCAGTGTCCGGGGTCTTCACCAGAACACTTCGCCTCCGTCCTGCTGTCTTCCTCCAATGTACCGACACTTGCCTCTCATCGAAATCCATTTGTTAAAGTCGCAATGATGAACTCTCTATCGCACCGCTTTCTACTATATTCTGGTGCAAATGGACGTCATTCTTACAGTTCGCCATGACTTAAGTAGTGATTACCATCCAAGTATCTTTGATGACCTTACGGAATAAGCTCACTTTTGGCACTGATTATTCTTTAGCCACTCCTTAGGCTTAGTTCATTACCCTTACAGACTCTGAGGCAGGTCTGCCTCCCTTGCTCCCGGTTCCTTCTTCTAGGCTTTCCCCGTGTTGCCGTACCTCCCAAGAACCATCGTTCGCGCTATGCCCTATCACAAGGCTGTGGCCCACTGGATCATGTTATAGCACCAGATGAGTGCTCATCCCCGACTGCCTGCGGAAATCTTACAAACGTCGTGTGGCCGGGTAATGGCTATATGTATTTGCATTTATATGCTCCCCATTGCAATTCCAGTGATGCTACGAAGTAACCGCGGTAAGCACATGCGCCTCGCTCTGTACAGCCGTTCATGCACTGATTAACTTCTTCTCGGTCTATGGTTGCTCTGTACTTCCACCGCATCTACTTCCATCGCATCTCAGTAGTGACCAAGCCACAGTGCAAGCATGTTGTCAGTACAGTATTGGCGATGGTCTCAAGGTGACTTTGTTTATCATGATCAGACGGACAGTAAACAGTGATCTCAGAACGTTGGGAGCGGCGTTAACGGTCTTCGTGGTCATCTGTTTGCCCTTTAAGTTCGTGGACCATTTGAGCTGCACGAAGAGGCCCAGCTTGTCCTCACGGTAATTATCATTTTCGCAAGGCGGTCTGCAAGATGCATCATAATCAAGGCCTATTCAGTTCTGCGTGAGCTAGGGATCGCCTCAACTCACGTCGCCTGGTGGCGTCTCCGTAGAGACCAACCTATGAGATGTGGCCTCAGGCTCCCCCGGTAGCATTCTTCCTTCGTGCTCGTCGTCCAGTGACATAGCTAACTTCACTCAGAACTCTCTACTCCTCCCGGATGTGACCCACATTTGCAATGCGGAAGACATGTCGCCGAATCTGCGACATAGAATGATAGCAACACGCAGTCAACCCCGCCTCCGTCCTTAAAGTCGGAAATCCAACATCCACCATACCATTGTCACCCGGCCCCCTGCCCGAACATGCCCAGTATCCCCCGCACGCATACGGAGATGGATGTTTATCTTGCAGCTGAACCCAGCACAACCTCGCTAGCGACAGTTCAAGACCTCGCTCAGCTTAGGACACTTCTCGTCATTGGGCTGATCCCTGGTATCATCTCTTGCACCATTCTCGTCATCTTTGTAGTGTTCATTTTCCGGAAAGCTTTGCATGATGCAATTGCGAGCTTGATGTCCATTCGTATTTCGTGCGGCAGGCGTCGTCCAGTGGAGGTGGTCCATCTACCAAGATCTACTCCCGAGGTATCTATAAGTCAGTTCATCTTCATTGCTCTTCTCTCTTTCATGATTCTGATAAGCATCGTTCAGATCGTCAACCTGTAAAGCAGAATTATCAAGTACAGCCATACACTATGCAGTTTGAACCCATGAAAGGCCACCGAAAGCCCACGAAAGACTCACAAAATCGCGAGTCCGCCTCCAGCGTTGCGGCAGTCATCGCGGATCCGGTGGATTTGCGTGGGGTCCAAACTGAGATCGACGTGCAGTCTAATGCTGCCCACAACTCCATCAGGACAAGCCTGAACGATCGCATGCTTGCGAAATTGGAAAGGCTGGTGCGCGAGTCTCCCTCAATAAGACGTGATGAACCAGGATCGTCATCACGATGGGGCATAGGTGAGTCTGCACTCCCGAGGATCTCGCATTTCACTGTACTAACAGATGTTATCAGAATGAGCACGAGGAACCTGTATAGACATTTTGCAAGCTGGATATCGTACAACACTCCTTCATATTCACTATCACTCACTTGACCCTCTCCAATATTTTATATACCCGGCGTATGTTCAACTTCTTTGTAACTACTAGAGCACTCCTACTTGGTCGTACATATCCGCCGTGACACCGTAAATCCCTCCTTGTAACTCATCTTAACTATAGCATACGACAGTGTCGTCTTCGTCATCTACCAAATTAGCAGGATAACATCAATACATTTCATACGCCGCGAACAGCTGCCGCTGAACCACTGTCAAGTAATGGTCTCAACCGAGCATAGCCGTTACTGTACGGCGCGACCTAAGCTAAGCAATATATCTATCTTGAGCAGAGGTTAATCTTATCTTACTCGTAGTAGAATACATTCTACTCCGCCGTATGTCCAGTTTCATTATATCACAGTCGTATTTGCCATGTCACCATACGTAGAACTGGCACTGGCTCAGGCTACACAGTAATACTATACATTCTACGTATGAAATCCGGAAGGTCCAGGATAAATCATAAGGGCGGTGCTCCGGCACCGGCCAGAAGCTGCCAGTCCAGCATATCATTATGCTCCGTGTGCTTGTACGTGTGAATAGTCTCTCCATAGTCCGAAATCTGGAAAATCCTAAATCGTCTATCGAAGCCGACCTTGCCATAACCAGAATACGATCTGAATTGACAGTGTCAGGAAAGAACGCGGTAGAAAATGATAGTTGACGCACCCTCCTCCGCCAAAGCAGCTCCACACCCCTTTGATGCGTCTGCAGTTCTCCGTTACTGTGACGGATTAGCTGATAGACATTATTTTCCCCAGGGACTACTCACAATGACAGTGTCCGTTCGCGACAACTTTGACTTCACGAGCAGTGCCGCCTGCGCGGTGTCCGCTCTCCAGTGCGGTCAACAGAGCCTTGTTGAAGAATCCATCTTGTTTCTTCGCATTGCCCGACTCTTCTAAGCCGCTGTCACCTACGTCTAGGGGTTTCCCGGTGAGCGGGTCTTTATCAGCTGCCGAATACGTTTCTTCCCTAAGTTGCTGTCAGGAAAACCCGAACTGGGATTCATACAATGAATGACGTACAGAGGAATATGAAAGAACATCAATGCGTTAGGCTTTGCGAGCCTCTGCTGCGGTGTGACCTGGCCTTGACGCTTCCAGACTCCGCCAAGATCCTTGTTTCCGTCGGGAACAAAGGGCCTTTCAATAGATGGGATGTGTGCTAGAAATCCAATCAACGAAAATCCATAACGCAGATATTTTGTCGCTTACACGACTCCCCTAGGAACCAGTCAATTTGATCCTGGTCATTCACAATTAGAACACAGCCGGCGAGAAGCACAGAGTATCCGCACCTGATGGATCCAGTCATATTCTGTTCCGTGGAACATATTGAATATGTCCCATCTCCCTTTGGAATATGAGCCAGAGTCGAGGAAGTACAAAGTCAGGAGCTGAGTCTTGGATCTGTCATATGAATGATAAATCTCGCGGTGGTAGGGCTGGTGAAGTGCGCGACTTACGGGTCTGCGCTGTAAACTTTCAGTACATAGTTGCCGGCGCCATGTATATCTTTCGGTCCTCGTTCGACGAGGCTGTAAGGCAGCCCTTGCATGTACTTGATTTGCATCTCCTTGCTATCTCCATCTTCCTCATCGTGATTACCGAAAACCGCTGCCCAAGGAATCTGGCGTGCTGTTACTGCCCGAGCGAATTTGGCGAGTACAGAGCGGGCGTCCCAAGATGTGCCTTGCCCGTTGAGTTGATCTCCGGTGAAGACGACAAGGTCGGGCCTTTCTTGATCAAGCACTTGAGCCAACAAGGAAAGCGTCAGATTGTCTGAGGCAGAACAAGGGCTTATGGCAGTATCGCGACAGCTGCCTTCGTTAACGGAGAAGTGCAAGTCGGCGATTTGCATTATCTTGAAGTTCCCTTCGTGCGAGAAATGGAGCGGCCCAGCCTTCGGTGGTGCTGAAGAAGATTACACTCCTCAGGATTGTCTCAACTAGAATATGTATAAACGTACGCTTGACACCTCTGCGAATAGTGACCCAAACAGCCTCTAATTTCTTTCCTGCGTCCTTCTGGGCTGCAGCAGGTTCCAAACGTTCGAAGCCATACCAAGGAACATCATCACCGTATGTGATATCCACCTCTGTAACTAAATTTGCCTTCTCCTCTTTCGCCATCTCCCCCAACGTCTTGCCCAACTGATACCATAGATATAGCTTCGGACCACGCGCGCTGACATGGTGTGAAACCTTCACCCATGAAGTTGAAAAGGGGGATGGCGTGCTATGTTCTGGTAGGATTTGAATGTTGGTGACCAGTGGAACGTCAAGTCGACGAGTACGTCTGTAGTAGATGTTCTGCGCACATCGTTAGAATCAGCGCGGAGTACAGTGCACAACGAACTTGCCTGGAACGTGTAGCCCTGTATGTTCAAGTTTGGTTTCACTTGCACCCATTTCCCCTTCCGCGCGTCTTGCTCCTTTGTGCTCGAGGGTTGACAGAAGTCGGACGCAATGTAGGGTACGAAGAATGGATCAACAAAACACGAAGTAATATCAATTTCGGAGACTATTCGTTGTACTCAGAGTAAGTTCACTATGCAAATGAATGTAGATCTATGGCTTACAGCCAGTGTCATGGGGCATAAGAGGATCCCAAACATCTAGCGGCAGGCTTGCGAAGTCATAGCTATCCTCAGGCGCTGTTGTATTCCACCAGTCGACCCCTTTATCGTCTCCAGATGAGCCTGGCACCTCCAAGTCCTCGGAAGCACCACTGCCCGGTGCAGACAACGTCCCTGCAGCGCCATCAGATATCTTCTCCCAAGACTGCCATCCTAGTCGCTGTATGGCTCCCGGTCCAGGGTGTGGTTGATTGAGGACATATATAAACGTGAGAAGACAAGAGAAACAGAATATCGTGGTCGCCGGTGCAAAAATGGCACTTATAAATCGCGAAACACGAGCAAGGGTAGGGACTGCCATGGTGGCGGAGACGGAGGCATGTCTGTCGGCCACGATTGTGCGCTTCCTAAATAGGAACCTCACTATAGGCATTATTTTGCAATAATATTCACCGATAACCTCCACATAACAGATGAGCTCAATTTCGTGATTCCTCCTGCAACCAACTTCATATCGCTATGCAGGCCGCTTTCAGGCGACTGTACTCGTCTATCCCGGATGCAGCTGCCTCTGCGCGAACATCCTCAACTCCCAGAGCCGTCAGACTTCGTCGCCTGAGAAAACGAGAGCCAATTGCCCCCGGCGAGTCCGACGCATCGCCAGCGGGCTCGACGCCTTCCGAGCTGGCACGCTATAAACGCGACCTTGCCAAAGGAGAACTAATCAACGAGGAAGGAAAATACCTCACAGA
This sequence comes from Trametopsis cervina, assembly GCA_022385755.1. Classification (NCBI taxonomy): domain Eukaryota; kingdom Fungi; phylum Basidiomycota; class Agaricomycetes; order Polyporales; family Irpicaceae; genus Trametopsis; species Trametopsis cervina. The sequence goes on along the minus strand of MU278356.1, from coordinate 69,233 downwards.
GGAGGAATGGCTGAAGAACCTGAATGAACGTCGCACCCGTGTGCGTGGTGCACGCCCAAATCTGTCGCCGGGGAGCCAGGAGCAGCTTGAAGTGGTCGGTCAGAAGATATATCTTCCCAACATTCTTTTCCGTCTCGTCCGTAACCACACTCCTCCCGGGCAACCTTACAACCCATACGAGGCCACTTTCCGCATTCCTCAATCCGTCACAAAAACGGACGTCCGTTCGTACCTGTCATCGGTGTACGGGGTCAAGACGACCTACATCCGCACAGACAACTACCTCTCTCCCGTTGGGCGCAGCGGCGCGACAGATTCTTACAAAACCTATAAACGTGCCGTCGTCGGTCTGGTCGACCCGTTTTACTACCCGCTCGCTATGGAGGATATGACGAAGGAGGAGCGAGCTGAGAGGGAGAAGTGGATAGAGGAAAAGTTCCAAGTGAAGGCTCAGGAGGAGGCACGGAAGCTGTTCTTGCTACGTCTGACACGTGCACAGAGCAAAGGGTGGAAGTGGCGAACGGGCTCGACGGCGCAGCGGGGAAATATCCTTCGTCTGATTGCGGACAGAAGAGCATTGAGGGAGGCTGCCATTGCGGACGCGAAGAGTCGTATCGTGCGACCGACTGCTGCTAGCTCATAGGCAAGCATTGGAAGAATACGTTGTTTGACACGGTTTACTGGCCATAGATTGTTCACAGACTCCCTCTAATACATTGCCATTAATACCTCGAAAATGCCTCCCCAGAAGGAGCGGAAAGTGACTGTCACAGTTCGCGTCGTGTGACTCCCGAAGCCTGCTTGGTTCGAGTCGTCTGCGCTGTCGAGATCTCTTTTCGTGACCGTCATCTGCTTTCTTTATTTTACTCACTACGGCTTCCGTTGTTCTGCGAACATGAAGCTTTTAATCTGGACCGCTTCACTTTTGACTCTGGCTGGCCTTGTATCCAATACCGCGGGAGCGTCGATATATGAACAACAAGCTCGCAGGTCGAGCAGCCAATGCGAACCTTTCCGAAGCACATTCAAAACCTCTGATGCCTCTCAAACCCTCCGCAAGTCTGATTCCTTCGTAGCTGTTAGCCCAGAAGGATCGTACAACCTCGGCCCAGGCGGATTAGACCTGTATCTGGAGAAGCCCGACAAACCAGTACATACGAAGAACGGTGTAAACAATATTGTTGCCGAGGGTGCCACCATCAACTCTACGTTCACTATGTTGTAAGTAGAAAGCCGCCTTCTCTCACTCACACGCTATAGGCTAGAAACGTATCAATAGGTACGGCAAGGTTTCGTTTGAGGTGGTGGCGCCACCAGTAGCAGGCATCGTCACGGCAGCCATTTTACTGGGTGAGTGAAGAAGCTTCTCATCGTGTCTCGCGCATAGATTCTGACGCGTTTCTAGCCGACCAGCATGACGAGATTGATATCGAACTACTCGGAGGTGACCCCAAACATTGGCAGACGAACATATTTGCAGCCAGCCCTAAGGACAAAGAACCGCTCTGGGGCGTGTTCGGAGAAATACAAGACTTTACTAACTGGAAGTCAAGTGTTAGCTATACACACAACTACACCATCGATTGGAACGCGGACCGAATTATCTGGAGCGTGGATGGAAGCGCCGTACGCACATTACACCGGTGTCAGTGTCCTTCCACTAGTCTACAATGAGAAGCTGACAGTACAATTTCTGATAGCTGACACAAATATAAACGGCACGCTGCATTATCCGTCGCACCCTACACGCGTTCAACTGGGTATATGGGACGCAAGTAATCCTGCTGGGACATCCGAATGGGCTCGAGGTCCAATTGACTGGTCAAATGCGCCGCCCAAGTACACTGCTACATTCCGAAGCATTACGGTTGAATGTCCATATTAATTTCTACCATAGCAAGACCATCCGTCGCCTTTGTGGAAGCTAAGCGCGAGTACTCTGCGGCCTTGCTGATCCTTGCCTATGCGTGATTCTCGTTTCCATGTAATTCTGAGGTTAAAACGGCTATGGTATTGCTTGTTGTTGAATATCAGACTTAAGCCCACGCAGCTGTGTGTTAGTACATGTTCATCAAGTAGGTCTGAAGCTGACTATGACTAACTGTCGACTCATGTGTGCACGGGTCCGAACACTACGCCACAACGCCAGCGCTTCTTGCAGTCTGATCATCTTAGACGTGAACTCAACCCTTGCTGAAAAGCAATATTGCCCAAGGCTGCAATATCATTACATCAATACCGAAATGTCGGGATACAAGACAGCGTGGTCAAAGTCTTCGTTGCCCTCGGATCGGTTAGCCCCGAGTAATGCCAAACCACAGTCTAAACAGGTTGCGCCAGCGAAAGGCAAGCAGAAAGAATCGACCATTCCCAAGAGCAGAGCAGTCCGCCGTCTCGAAGAGCTCAGGGATGGCTTAGCTGCTCTTGATGGCAAGTCACCTGTCAAAGATCCGAAAGGAGGCTGCTTCTGTCTGGGTACGCGTTCACCCCAACCGAACGCATGATCTCGACTGAAACAATATCCAGCACGAGAACATGAACTCTCGCCCTACACTCCCATTTGCCTACAATGCGGGTTGATTCTCTGCTCAGTAAACCGCCCATATCACGCTTGTCCTCATTGCAACGCCGCACTCCTCGGCACCCCCGCTCGTCTTGCCTTGATCGACTCCCTCGACCAATCTATCGCGGAGACATTAGCTAAAGAGGAACGGGAGCGCATACAGGTGATAGAGGACGCCAGGAAAGCAGCAGGGGCTTTCCCCACGCTCTCAGCAGCAGCCGCAGGCGCACAAGGTGCTCAGGACGCACATCCTGTCAACCAGCCACACAAGGTCTTGTCTCTTAATTCGAATTCAAAGACGAAGAAAGAGAAAGTGACGATTACATCGTATACCCAACGCGCACCGAGTCCGATGGCTGGTATCAAAGGGGCGGCGGTGGAGCAGCGAGAGCCTGAGCCGACGAGGACGCCTCGTCCTCCGTCAGAGGTGCCGTATGCGAGCAAGCCGCCGTATTCCGACCGACCGTGGATGAATGTGCGACCGATGCATATAACGGTCGCATACATCCCGCCGCCGAAAGCCGCACCAACGAGTTCTACACGGAAAAAAGGCAAGAATACTGAGGGTGGTTCAAGGCCTGCAGATGACAACGCCGGAGTGAGTGCTTCTTAGGCATGATGTGAACGCTATATTCAATTAGCATCCTTTGCAGAGCACACGACAGTAGTTTACGCACCAGTCTTGGATACTCGCACGCGAACGTTATGTATATCGGTGTATAGTGAAAAGAGAGCAATAGCATTTACGATGCAGTACATTTTGGCACAACCCGAAGAACATTAGGGACTTGGTAGTAATTATATACAGTGCAATCATGATTAGAGCATCCTGTGCTTCGTGCGTCGTGGTATAAACTAAATCGGGGAGGGATATAAAGCGAATGTGGGTGGGTATACTAGTCGTCGTGGGGAAGGTTGCGAGTGTGTGTGCGGAGCGTATGGGTCAGTTCTTTCCAAGGTTTCGGCGGTCCGTATGTAAAACAGTGAGGGGCAAACGAAGGCACAGAAAACAAAGCGTTCAGTTCATATATCAGCGTATTCGTGTTCATAGATCGGAGTACTCAGAGAACCGGATGTTGTCTGACATCAAGCCTGACTCTCCGATGTGCAGCGTCCCGCCTGCCTGTTCGCTGCGCATGAGCAGGTCATCCCATCTAGCCTTCTTCTCAGCATCCGTCAGAGGCCGCTGAGGCGACTCGATGGGGCGGAATCGGGCAGGCGAACGCGGGTTGGAAGATGCAGGCGAGGAATAAACGCCTTCGTGGCTGTTGGACTGCGGGCTCAGCTCGCCCGCGGTAGCGGGGCGGGTAGTGGCCACACTTATCCTCGGGAGAACGGGTGTTCGTGGGGTGGTAGGCATCGGAGGAGAGGCGAGAGTGGATGCAGTGGGAGAGACGATGTCCAGTGTCGGAGGTTTCCTACGGGAACTCCGAGGCGGACGAGGAGGCGCAGGACTGTCCTCCATGATGCCGAATTCTGATGTCGGCAACGAAAGACGCGAAAGAGAAGAGGGCAGGAAGTTGTTAACAGGTTCGTCAACATTAAAGGAAGGTATAGTGGGTGATGAGGGGGAGGGAGGTGCGCCTATCGGTGAGCTGTTGTGCCGCGGGTGTTCGTGGCGTCTGGGAGGTGGGAGTGAAGGGCGCAGGTCATCATCGGCAGGTGAGGAATCCACGACCATCGACCGGGAACGCCCACTAGCCTTACGCTTCGCGAGATCTTCCTCACTCTCCTTGTTTAGCTTATTTAGCTCACTGGGCGGCATGATATACTGGCCGATAGCGGCGGGTAGTGGCGGGAGTTCCGCGCCGTACGAGGAAATGGAAGAGCGAGTAGACTGTGACTTAGGGAAGAACCGCGTGGACGCCATGTCAGAAGACATGGGCGATGAAGACCGTGTGGTCGTGCTCGGACGAGGGCCTGTAGACGGACGGGAACCAGGAGCTTCCTTTCGAGGAGTAGTGTGGTGAGGAGCAGTAGACGGGCGGACCGCCGACATCGAGACACGACCCTGCATGAAACGAGCGACGCCCATCTCAGAGAAGCTATCTCTGCCCGTCGACTTGATGTCGAACGTGGTACGCGAGGATAGGAGGTGCTGGTATGTTTGAGGTAGGGCGGGGACGGGAGGTGGAGTATCCTCCCGCGTGTATCGGTCTCGAAGACCACCACCGCTGCTGAAACGTTTGATGAGCTTTTGAAACTTGCCAGCCGGCGACGCCTCTTTCTCCTTCTCTACGTCCTTCTCCTTCCCAATGAGAGACTTGACCGTGCGGAGGGTCCTGCTCTTAGTCTTCTCGGTGGCCCCGTTCTGTACCGAAGGAATAGCACTCGCCGCCACGTCGACGTACCCGTCAATCGAGCTACTCGGAGCCCTCGCAGACGTTTGGGCAGGGGGCGAGCTTATGGACCGCCGCTCGGAAAGACTGGGACGGCCATCATACGGTTCATCGGGCTGTCTGAACGGCCCGCTGACGCCTTCATGGGAAGTTTGATCATTTCCGTGCCTGATGACGCCGCCGGCAGATTTCTTGAATCGCCCAGAGATCTTCCTGCCCAAGCGTGAGGGCACAGAAGGCGAGCTTGACGAAGAGCTATGCGCTTTCACGGATGGTCTTGTGCGCAGGTCCTGTGTAAGCCGTTGGTCGAAGCTCACGTCCCACTTGCTATCCTCAGCACTGCCCAATGCGACCACCTTCCCTACTGAGCTACCAAGCACCGTGTAATACACTCCGCCTTCTTCGTCCTCTTCCTGTTGGCGCTGCGAGCGAGTGGCAGGCGCGACGCCTCCATCCCGCAATGTCGTCTTCTGCGGCCTCACCTGTTCGTTCGAGCCCGACATCTCCGCGAGGTGCTCCCGGCGCTGCTCTTGCTGCTTATACGCGTGCACTACAGCCCCAGCTGGCGTCAAGTGTGGCGGAGGCTCCTGAGGTTGCCTCAGGTAGGCAAGAGAGGAAGTTTCTGTGGCAGCTGTTGCACTAGCAGCACGTCGTGGAGCTGCGGAGCGTGAACGGCCTGCATCTGAACGCTTGGTGGTTCTCGACGACGATAAAGAGGCAGGAGACTCGACTGCCGCCGCTTTGAAGGTGGCTGCCGTAGGTGTTGGAGGGTTGGAACGCGCACTGGTCTTCCGCCTCAGCACACTACGGGCCTTGTGGCTTGAGCCCCCCGCCTCCTTCTCTGCTGACTGTAACGATATCCTCGACGGGGACGGCCTAAGCGTCCGAGTCTGAGACTGCTGTGATGAGGACATGCCTTGAAGCGCCGAAGGCTCGCTGGGGCGTCTCGAAGGTGAAATATCAGGATAACGCCGCGTTTGCTGCACTTGCTGAGAGAAAGAGCGTGGATGGCGAGGACTGTTAGAGGCTGCACTGGAGGGTTCGGGGTCGGAGGGCATAGATAAGATGGACGACCCCGAGTGACTGGGCTGCGCAGGCTTGCTGAGTAGCCTCTTCATATCGAGATGTAGCCCAGCATCACGGTCAATACTTGCTGCTGATGGTTTTCTTGATATAGGAGCGGATCTAGATGTAGAATGCGCAGTATGTACACGAAGATTCGCACTAGACAGCCGGGAAGAGAGCGATGACGAGGAGGTTTGGGGAAAGGGGGTACAGGACACCTTGCGCGGCGAAGGTGGTTGGCGAGAATATGGGACAGCTGGGGGATAGACAAGATCCATGTCTTCGTCAGCAGCCAATGCAGAAAGGGTCGCAGGCAATGAGCTGCTCGTGATGTCACCACTGAAAGAGGAAAGCGCTTCGGGGGAAAGCGTCAGCGGCGAGTGTTTATCCTGTGTGCCATATTTCATGGAGCGGGAGGCGGGCGAAGCGGATGAGACGTTTGGTGACGCAGAGCTAGATGGTGATACTCTGCTTCTGCTACGAGATTCGTGATTGGAACTAGCTGACCTTACCGGCTGGGATGCGGGCGGGTGAAGTTGCAAAGGAGGCGGCTGGGAAGCAGTTCGTGTATTGGATCGCTTCCTGGTGCCTTGCGACTGTTCTGTAGCTTTAGTGTGTGAGCGACCGAAACCGAGGCCCCTGGATATTGGCGACGACATAGTCTAAGCAACAAATTAATTGCATATATGCTAAGTATAGAGCGTGTACTCACAAAATCAGGATATGTATCACGAAAGCTCGACGACGTTTTCGATGTGCAGCTGGCTCTAGCAGAGCCTGAGAGTGATAGGAGTAAGCAGTGTGAAGCATAAAATAATATCCATACTTACATAGTCCGCAGAACTAGAAAGTGACTACCGGATTATACGGAATGGTGATGGAAATCAGTGTGTTCCCCGCTCGACAACGTTTCGAGGTCTAGACGTTGAGCCTCGCGAGTAAGGGCAGGTCGGCCTTGAGTGACGCAGAAGTTGTTCGTGGACAGACACAGTCAGCGCGACCTGGCGGCGAAGGGATCTGTACGTGAATGTGGTGGCGTCGGCGTTAGTAACGAGCAAAGAAAACAGCAAGCCAAGTCAAAGAGCGACGAATGTTACTTGAACGAAAAGGAGTGGAGTTGTCGGACGACGTGAAAACCTGAGTTACGGCAGAATAGTCGACGCTGGCAAATGTCTGGGGGGCACGTGGTTTCATTTGCGGGTTTGCTCATTACGTAGTAGTGCTCACGATATCAATCGGGAGGCTATTCTGTTGCAGCTGTGCGTTACAGCACTTGCTAGTCTGTTTCAATTGGTTACTTATCGTCTACCCCTGACTAGACCTGACGACTTAATTACGTCCGAATTCCGTTCAAGGGGTACCGTATTCCACTGCACTTTCCATATTTTGAGCCCAACCGCTCACAACTTGCTGGAACTTTACTACGGCCCCCGGCCTGCACTTCCAGGCCGGAGGTGTAAGAATTATTAGATTGAAACATCTCACCGACATCACGCACCCACTGGCACGCCCGGTAACCGTGGACAGGCCTAACAACGGGCATCTATCGCACGGTTTCTCTGCTACAAAGGCCTCCGTCTCTCAGGCCTCTTCCGAGATTTCACACCGGAGGAACATCGAGGGCGACTATTATTATTTTGGGGATACAAATCCCCGAACTTATGTGCTTGGCCATCTGTATCCACTTAGCGGTATACGCACTACGTAGAGCATGGTCAGATCAGATATAATAAAGACACTGAACCCTGGAAGTTCTGTACCGTAGGTCAGTACGGAACTGGGGGCCCGGATCAAAAGACGAGCTTATCCCCGAGCAGTGCTGATACTGTCCTCCGCTGATTAGCATAGGATTGACGACATCAACAGACTCGAGGATCATGCTCATAATCAATGCCTATCAGGACGGAATGTGCGAGATGGGAAGCAGATGCATCACGGTCGATTCACGGTATAAATGGAAGTATGATGTAACGCACTGCAGCCTGAAACTGCTCATGGACCACGAAACGGTGTCTGTAGCCCTCCGGAGCTGTGTAAGTCCAAGCAGCGGAGGGTTTTGATTCAATGAGCGCATCAGTTCGCGGATGGTTGTGAGCAGGCGCAATTAAAACCATACGGTAGATGGTATGGTCCTGGATGATACTAACCATTTTCTACCCGCCAGAGCTGAAGCAGGACACCTGTCCGCCCAGTTCGCTTCAGTTACAGTACAACACGAGCAGTCACGCGAATGGTCACGCGTTCGTGACGTGTTGCACTAATCTCTTATTTCGGAGATTTAATTCTTTACAATCGTTCCTTCAGTAGATCTCGTCCAGCAACCATGATGTTCACCTAGCATCCTTACAATACTCACTCTTAATCTCCCAGGTATCACCATCATGAATGTCAGCAGAGCACACATGCCTCCCATCCAACACACTCCGGGTAAAATGAAGGTCCAATTGCCGGCCGAACTGTTATCTTGCGTGACTCCTCGTCTGAGTTGCGTATCTATGATTATAAGTTGGTCTGCGGTCCCCCACGGTACGCCTTGATTCTTCTTGCGACGCGTCTTGCAGCTATGCGTGCATCCGACTGGAAAGTTGTAAGGCTGTTACGTGCAGAGAGCGGTGCTCAACCTCCCAAGCCTATCTACTCGGAGAAGCAAGACGTCGAGTATGGCATCAAACGCCATGAACGGGTCCCACGACTATCCCTCACACTACGACGCGTGCTCGTGGTCGCGCTGACGGCCATTGTTGCTAGTGTGTACGTCTCAGGGGCTGTGGATCGCTTTGCAGACTACCGTGGCGATGTCGGGAGCTTCGATGCGAAGACATGTCCACAGGTCGAGCCGCACGCACCATCGGTGCATGCGGACCTGCTCAAGTCGTTGGAGAGCACGTATGAAACGGAGAATTTCAGGAAGGGTGCGTACGATGCTCTGTCAGGCGCAGTACAAATCCCGTGAGTGATGCTCCAGTTAGCATATGCCCGCTGAAGTGCTGACAACTTACAGGACGGAGATGTTCGATGACCTGAAGCCACCCGGCGAAGATCCACACTGGGAAGTATTCGGACAGTTCCACAAGTACCTGCTTGCCAAATTCCCCCGCGTGTATGTACTCTGATAAGGTCTGAACCTGTACTCGACTCATACCTGCACAGTCACGCATCCCTGAAGAAGACTGAAGTTAACACCTACGCATTGGTATATCATTGGCAAGGAAGCGACGACTCGTTGAAGCCGTTCCTTCTGACGGCACACCAAGGTCCGAACATCCCTCCGCCTGCGAACCCGTGGGCCTGACCACTTTGTAGATGTTGTGCCGGTCGAACCAACCACTGTCGACACGTGGGAACATCCACCGTATTCGGGGTTGTACGATGGTGAGAGCTTTGCGTCTTTCAAGGTTGTAGGAATTGATCAGATGTTAGGTGAATGGTTGTGGGGACGCGGCAGTTGCGATGACAAGTCAGGGCTCATTGCGTCCTTGTAGGTTCTTATTATAAGAGGCCATTCAGGCACTGAGTTTCTTTATTCAGAGCGTCTGTGGAGTCGCTTCTTGCATCAGGTTTCAAGCCGCGGAGAACTGTGGTCTTCGCATTTGGTATCGACGAAGAGCGCGGAGGCATCGTTGTACGTTTGTATCGCTTGCGTCAGTACTATCTCTGACGCGGTAACACAGGGTGCCAGCTTCATTGCTGAATACTTACGTGAAACCTACGGCGAGGATGGATTCGCACTGTTGGTCGATGAAGGAGGTACGTGATGTGGGTGGCGTCGCGTGCATATTCTAAACCGGTCACCAGGGGGTCAAACAATCGGCGAGAACGCGATTGTCGCCTCTCCCGCAGTTGCCGAGAAGGGTAGCTACAACATGCGGATAGAAGTTTCCACACCAGGAGGACACTCAAGCGTCCCCCCTCCGCACACGAGCATCGGCATCCTGTCTTCCCTCATCGCGCAGCTCGAAGCACACCCGCACGTGCCCGAGCTGCATCGCACAGATACCGCATACGCCCAACTGGAATGTCTGGCTGCACACAGTCCGGACTTCCCGACATCGCTTGCGAAGCTGGTGAAGAAGTCGCAGCACAGCGACAAGGCTCTTAAAAAGCTACTGGACGAGCTGCTCCGTACACAACCGACGTTCCTAGCGACTACGGCCACGACACAGGCTGCGGATGTCATTCGCGGCGGTGTAAAGGTGAACGCTCTCCCCGAGAACGCGTATGTCATCGTGAACCACAGAATCGCAGGCTTTAGGTATGCCGATCCCCAAAGTATGTACATTATGACGCATAACAGCGTATCTGTAGCTCCGTAGGGGCACTTGAAGCTCGCGTACTCGACGTGCTGAGTCCCGTGGCGGCAAAGTACAACCTCACAGTGGACGCGTTCGGCAAGATCATTGGGGACCCCTCGTCTGTAGCTAAGCTGACGTTGTCTGACGTGTTTAAGAACGCTTTGGAGCCAGCACCGATTACACCTACTACCGGCAGTGCACCGTACGAGCTGCTCTCGGGTGTTATCCAGAACGTCTTCGCCACCTCCAAGCGCGCCGCGTACGAAGGGAAGAAGGTCATTGTTGCACCATCGATTCTGTTAGGTGCGTCTCACTGGCAATCTATCTCGGCTCTGTGATTGACACAATCCATCGATTTCGCTTAGGCAACACTGGTGTGTGCAAGCGCATAACGTTTAGTTTGCCGTGACTAATTTGGAGATATAGATACCAAACATTACTGGGCTTTGACGAAACACATATTCAGATATAGCCATTTGAGCCGCCAGGACAGCTATAATGGTGCCCACACTGTAAATGAAGGTGAGTTCCCCGTCTTTTGCTTGCCATGAGGCCGCTCGCTTAACTCATTCGCTAGCTGTACGCGCGGAGGGATGGATTGAGATGCTTAGATTCTTCACACAGCTGATATTAAGTGTGGACGAAACAGACGTACTATAACGTGAGACCTGTGACGCGTGTTATGTAACTGAATGGATATACGGCATTCCGTCAGCTCAAGCCGATATAGCGTATAGGGGGCGAGGTCAGGTAAGGGCTAACCGAACATATATAGTCGCGAGATCGTACATATATAAAGCAGCGTTTTGAGGAACGTGTCTGTATTCCGTATCCTCTCTACTCTCTGGTGCGTAACACAACATGAAAGTGTGATCAGAATCTGACTATCATTACAGTACTAATTCCCAGTGATCGTGATCTCCTCGAAATCAGTGATGCCCACGATTTATACTATACCAGCCCCTTCGAGTATCTCTTCGGTCACAAATCTCAAAGTGATCCCAAGGTTAACGACAGAGGAGCGACGACAGCTTTGTGTAGACCTTCCGGCGCCTCCTCAGTAACAAACGGATCACTGACGATAGTTTTGTCTCAAGGGAGACGTCAGCGACCTCGCGTTGAGCTACCTGGATAGCAACAAAAGCTTGACTCACCAGGACCAAGATGCTATGGCGAAAGCGATGAGAAAAGCAAGGCTGCTCAGCATCGTATAAATTGGCGAGGTGACTGATGTGTCCTGAACAGTGTACTGAACAGTTTCCGTTCCTGAGCCGCTATGAGGATTCGTGGCCCCTTCGGGTGCGCCTGAGGGCGATGCTGAAGCGATCGTCGTACCTTGCTCGTCATATGCAAGCCTTTGAACACCGTCCAAGCGCACGGAAAGCCTATGAATCCCGCCCGAGCGAACAGCAAGGCTATGAACCCCGTCCTAGCCGGCGGCTCGAAGCTCCATCCCGTCCTATGGCGCGCCACGAGAACGCGCCCAACGTGAGGCGGATCGTCATTCGCTCACTTCCTGTGAGTTTTGGAGGAGGCCGTCCTCGCAATACTGCATGAACTAATTTTCTCTCGTTCTGATAGAAGTCATCCCAACGACCAGTCATGACAATGCGGGAGGCCAGCGTGTCGCAGGATGATTTCCAAAGATCGGATGCACTGATGGTGGTGCAGGTGAGTGCTCTCTGAAGACGTTCAGACGGCCGGCCCTCATGTACACCTCTATCCTCAGCCTGCAGGCCTACCCGGTTGGGATTACAATGGTGGGCCGGACGCGCTCACTCCGCCATCATCTACCGGTGGGCAACATTGGAACCCGCGCAACAAAACAGTATTGTAGATACGAAAGGTTAGTGAGCCGTTCATCGAGTTTTTATGATGTTGCTTACGAGGAAATGATCTAGTTGTATCCTCTAGCGAGCCTTTTTTATGGAATAACCATTCCTGTTTAAGTCAGTGTATCTGTGCACAGCGCAAGTCGTGCACGCAAGTTCGCTTCTTTACATGCGAGGAAGGACGATCTTCCCGTGCCAGTCTTTCATTCACAGGCTGCGCGCAAAGCCGACTTTGCGAGCGTTTTCGCGAAAGTATTCGCACCATAATTGGGATGGTACGTGCACCCTATCTTACAACAGGCAGACCCTTGTCCACTTTCTCGCCTGCGACGCGTGTGCACCTGCTGCGCATTAATTTGTGTCATGGTGCGTGAGGCTTCTCTGTGTAAGGGTAGACTGATACGGTTATTAGTTATCACAGACGTTCCGTGTAGCAGGCTTCGTCCTCGATAACGAATTTCTCACTGCCAACTCTGAGTTTAATAGATCACCTGCGGATGGTGTGCATGCATCGATGCGAGTAAGGCATGGAAGACTCGTACCGCAGCTGGCCTTATATCTATCTCCAAGCCTCGCTCGTATCACTAGGTCGCTCTGCCCCTCGGTGCCATTCAACCATGCCAGACGTCTACTTCAAGAACATCACAGACCATCCCATCCACATCGGAGTGTGGGCCGTCACATTACACTGCTGGACCAACAAGCTCGCAGCGGGCGAGACATGGAAGGCCCATCTTGCGGGCATCCCTTATACCATCGAGATTCGCGATGGTAAAGACGAGACGACGTTTTCAGAGCATACCTCAGGAGAGGCGTTTGGAAAAATTGCGACTGCTTGGGGACAGGGTACAGCATCTGTACTTGCTGCAGCAGGCTGGGGACTTGGGGCGTTGGGAGTAGCGGGTCCGTGGGCGCAGAAGGCTAGCGTCGTCGCCTCGCAAAAGGCGTTCCAGGCAGTCGGCGAAAATATGAACGCGGCCATTCAAGGTGCGCGTTCAGCTTTACGTTGTTTGCTCATTAGTACTAAATTTGACCGGAATCCCATTGCAAGGCGGAGCCCGTTACTTTGGCGACAGGGCGGCAGGTCACCTCCTCACCGTGCCACAGCTACTCATGTTCGACGTCAATGACCGACGCTATGAGGTCCGAAGACAGAATAACAAAATCCAGTTGTGGGATTCACGGCAGAACTGTGTGAAAGGAGAGGCATAGAGCTGTAGAGGGTTTCCGGAATATATTGTCGGTTTACTTGTATGCCATGTAGCCTATAGCAAATGTGCACCCCCGATCCTGCACGTTGATGAATTTTAGCGCCTTATCTTGTCAATTGGGCGCTAGTAATCTGAGATTGATCGCTGCATTTTACAGCGATCATCCTTGGTCCATTCTGCAACCCAGGTTATCCTGTTCCTTCATTACCATCGCCGACTCGTTTGTTGCTATGGGTCGTTTGCGTCGTTCAAGAACACATCATGCAGTGAGGGACGTCCATAGAGGTGCCCGTACCCGAGTGAGTTTGAGCTTCATGAAAATATCCATTGGTGCCCTTCTCACTTTCTGCGTAGGCACGCACACGAGACTTGGACCAGATCCAGCTCATCGACTTGGATCCAAAAGTATGTAAAATTCATCTGTTCAATGCATACGTTGTCTGACGGATGTGTAGAACCGCGCAAAACTAGAAGCGCAGCCGCTAGACTATGAACGACCAGGCCTGGCTCAGCACTACTGCGTTGAATGCGCCAAGTGAGCGTTAGCCCTTGCTGGCTTGGTTTCTCCAGACTTACATTGCGTATTCTAGATACTACGAAACTGACTCCGCATTGAAATCACATTGGAAAAGCAAGGTTCACAGGCGGCGACTTAAAGAGCTCAAAGAACCCGCCTATACCATCGAAGAAGCAGAGAAGGCGGCAGGGCTTGGGCGAGAAGGAAAACGACCAACAACGACCGCCAGTAGTCAGCAGGGAGTGGTGGACGTGGAGGTAGCGATGACATAGGTTGCAGGAGGACTCGTACGCTTAATTTATTTGCTTTCACTCTGTATTCTCAGTCGCTGCATCATCATTTTTTGAGCCAGACACATGTGTTATTATGTTCGTCATGCATCCCATGCACAGACGGAAACAGAGACATCATCCAACCTGTGTCGATACGTATGGAAAGCTGTCCCCCATAAACACCACACATCCTGCGTTGGCAGGTTGTATATCTCCAGTCTCAAACTGCTGACCATGGCCGTGGTGGGAATCTTTTTACTGACCCTGCGGCTGAGTTATGCAGCGCTTCGGACCTTCGTAGCATCATTTTAGGTCATTCAATCTGGCTCACTCCGTCAGTATATCACTCAACTTTACCATCATCGGCATGAACCAATGTACACATGAATGTCGGCACATTTATTCCCCTCCACTTCTGCTCCTGGCGTACTTGGTTAACATCTTGGAGACACAGTCCCCCCTAATTCTTTCAGAAATTCGTGACCTTAGTAGGGACGAGGTTTTTGAGACTCAAAGCCGATACAACGAAGGTATGTAGTGTGTAAAATAACTCAGAGGTAAAGCAGCCATTTGCAACAACTCTGCCTGAGCAATATCGTGGTGTAGCGAATATGACGTGCATAGGACGGCATGCTTCCGTTGTGTAACTGTATTATGGTCGCGTGACATCCTCAACGCGCTCGTCACTCATGTGACATTTCAATTCCCGCGACGGATGTGTTGACGCGATTCCTCATTGCACTGTTTCCTCCATCCTCTGAAATGTCTGTGTGCTGTCAAGCATACAAAATAGCTGAATAGCCATGCGTATTCTATCGTGGAATATTGTGAGACACTCCGTCGATCGTGCGGCTATGAAGTAACATTTGTCATAGAACGGGATCAGAACCTTGCCACAATACCACCCGTACGTTCTTATTCTGTTGGTTGGAATATCCTTGTGTATAATTGAACGCGAGCACAGATGGAATACTTTCAAGAATTTAGAAGGAATTCTTGATCACCTGGATGCGGACATCATATGCTTCCAAGGTACGTCAGATTATCGCCGCCGAGCGGATGCAATTATATCAACATCGTACAGAAATGAAGTCATCACGACAGGCTCTGGCAAGAGACGTAGCCACCCCTGAGAATTACAGGTCATTTTTCTCCTTCCCAGTGAAGAAAGGCGGTTACAGCGGCGTCGCCGTATATACGAAGTCGGCTCAGGTCGTACCACTCAAGGCCGAGGAAGGCATCGCAGGATGTATACAACCGAAACCTCCATTGAGCCCGGAGGAGCGTATCTCCTCGACATATCCATCTCTACACGACATATCCTATTATGGTGACACGCAAGACCATAGTTTCGATTTGTTCGACTCGGAGGGTAGAGGCCTCGTCCTAGACTTCGGCTTATTCGTGCTCATCAACGTGTACTGCCCAAACGAAACATCAGACGATCGGCTTTCCTTCAAGATGAATTATCATTTAATGCTTGAAGAACGTGTACGGCGGTTTATAGAAGAAGGTCGTGAGGTAGTCGTTCTCGGTGATATCAACGTCTGCGCTACTCCCATGGACCACTGCGACGGCCACCTGCCAAGTAATGCGAGCACATTTTGGGAACACCCCGCACGTGCTTGGTTCCATAAGTGGCTGCACCCCCAGGGCCCCATGGTTGATGTGGTTCGTAGAGCTTGGCCTGACCGAAAGGCCATGTACACGTGTAAGAGGTTCGGTTCGCTCTATTTTCGTATATTAACTGACCTCGCGCTACAGGCTGGAATACGAAGATACAAGCTCGAGAGACAAACTACGGAACACGTATCGACTACATCCTTGTCACGGAAGGCATGCTCAAATGGATCAAACATGCCGACATTCAGCAATCGTTGAAAGGGTCTGATCATTGTCCAATATACGTGGATCTACATGACGAAGTTGTGCTCGAATCCGGGGAGACACTCAAATTACGTGACGCGATGCAACAAGGAGAGGCTCCGCCCCAACTGCCTCGAATAGCTGCAAAGTATTGGCCGGAGTTCTCGGAGAAACAGACCAGGCTCTCTTCTTTCTTTGGGAAGAAGACAGCTATTGAGAACCAAACAGTGATAACGTCTCTATTTCCGATCATTGCGCTCAGGAACTGATGCCCTATCCACACAGGAACGAACCACGTCTAACAAACTCACTATACCATCCAAACTAACGACTCTGAAGCGACCCTCCTCTAGTTCGCTACATCAAGCTGGAACTTCCTCGAATAAGAAGGCGAAAAAGGATGCCAGTCTTGGGACAATTGATTCATTTCTTGGGAAACCCACTCCGGCTGTATCTTCCTCCAAAGCAGGTTCCAGCTCGGCGAGTGCGATCGAAATTGAAGTCGACTCAGCACCACCTCAGAGTACTAGTCCTTTGAACACGACCACAGAGGCCGCCCAGCTTGAAGCCGACTATCGATTAGCCCTAGAGTTAGCTGAGGAGAACGACGAGGGTCCATCACTTACCCCGCCGACACCATCCTCTTCGCAGAGCAAAGCTGCGTGGTCGACGCTCTTCACACCCGCTCAACCGCCCAAGTGCACCGTGCACGGTGAGCCTGCGAAGAAATGGACCGTCAACAAAGCCGGTCCAAATAAAGGGCGAAGTTTCTATGTGTGCGCGCGGTATGTGACCTAAAGCACACGTTATATTGATCATCAGTTATCATGCCGTATTATATAGCCCTGTTGGCCCGGGATACGACAAGGGGAAGGGGGAACGACTTCGTGAAGAGGTTGATCACACGTATAAGTGTAACTACTTCAAGTGGGCGAGCGACGTGAAGCGAGAATCTTCCTCTCTGCCCGGAAGCCAGAGTAAATAATACATGATGCTGGACATCTATCTCTTGGTTTGCTGTGTAGATTTTCTCTCAATCCGTAGTATACCTCCACATCTGTTTGCTCTCGGGATTATCAACTGTCAGATAGCATCAATAATACTAAATATTATACATATGATCTTGTCGGAGGGAGGGAAAACAAAAATGTCAAGAGCGAACGGGGTGGTAGGTGTCGCGTCAAATGTCGGAGCAGGCTCAGTTGGAAGCTTTCACTTGCTTCCTCGCGGTTCCAAGCGTGGTGTTGTTCACCTAGAAGAGCGGAACAATCAGGTACACATTTTAACAATACAATCACCGTTGGACGCCGTACCTTAGTGGCGAATCGCAAAGAACATAGGGACTCGTTGAGATGGTTGGCCATCGGCGAGAGGTTGAGCACCATCTGCAATATGGGTCAGTTGAGAGTAATGCAAAGTGTACTAGCAACTCACGAGTGTCTTAGAGTTGCCGCTCAGGGAGTTTTGCAGCAGATATGTCAGCTAATGAATGCTGTTAACGGTGTATCCGCTTTCAATCATACCGCCTCACACACCTTGGAGTTCCTATATGGGATATGTTTATCACTCTTACCGTCACCCTTCTCGCCAAGGGCAGCGATCACGTCTCCTAAGGCGCTGAGGCTCTTGTTGATGCTCTGCGTTTCCTTCAGACGATCCTTGTCGTTCCCAGCGCCGCTCTTCTCCAAGCGCTCGCTTCCTGCCAAATCCACAAGGTTCAGGGTACCCTCGCATGTTTCGCCCGTCGACGCGTTCTCTCCGCAGATTCGGAGGGTGAAAACGGAATGGGATCGAGAAGAACGCTCGTTCATAAGAGTGCTGGCCACAGTCCTCCTGGATTGCGCTATTGACAGCAGTGAACGAACTTGGCTAGGAGATTTTAGAGGAATGATGTTGACGTCCGTCACATTCGTACGCCCGGACTTATCGTGCTTGATATCGTGCTTCTTCTTATCAAACTCTCCTTTGCCTAAGAGATCATTGATGGTCTCGTTGTACTGATAATATGCAACAGTTAATTACGCGCCACAACAACCTCAGCGTGAGCTTACGATTTCAAGAAACTGGCCTTCCATCTTATACGTCCATCCCTTGCTGTTTAACTCCTCCGATACTCTGAAAACCTCCTCAACGGCTCTGGGGATCATACCCGCGGTGGTATCCGTCTGCCGGAGAATTCAGCGACGAACAAATCGCGTTTTCAAGAACTCTCTTACCGGTCCACCCTCCATCGTGAAGGACTTGCCAGATCCTGTCTGACCATATGCGAAGATGCAAACATTGTATCCGTCAACACAACTTTGCGCCAAGAGGGAAATCTCCTCAAAGACTTCGGCCTGCGTGGAGCGAGGATCAAATACCTGTATGATACTGTCAGTGCCGTAGACTTGAAATATCGTCGTATGGCCTTACCCTATCGAACGTAAAATTCCACTCGTCCTTCCGTTCCTGACCTGTGGCACTTTCACTGGACGAGCGGAGGATAATCTCCTTGTGGTCGAGTTTATCCGGAAATATGATCTCGGCCTTCAAGCTCTCTTTGAATTTCTCCTCATATTCAGGGGAAGGGGTGGACGCATCAGAGTTCAAACTAGAAGAGGAACCCCATGATCGCGCAAGGCCGTCCGACGGCAGGTCTGATGAAAGAAGTGGCCTCACACGACAGAATACCCGTATATTACCCTGCGCACCGTGAGCAAGTGTACAATGAAGCATGCGAAAAGGCTTACCTTCAGCTCCTGGACCATATTGTGTAACTTGCGTCGCAACGTCTCTGCCGCTCTGTTTTCCTCCTGAAGCTCGGCCACACGCTGCCGTTCTGACTCGAGCTCAAGTTTCAGCTGAGAACTGCTATTGCAGGACATATCGAGCGCGCTTTGCAGAGCTGACAACTGAGCTTGCAATGCCGTGATTTGGGTAGTCAGTGTCAGTTGAGTTGTAGACTGGTGGGAGACCGTGGACTTCAATGTCTTCACCGACTCCCTCTCGCGATCTAAGTCTTCTTGACAAAGCCGTAAATCTTCCTTGAGCTCCCGAATATCTCTATCCTTCCTTTTGATCTCGGCCTCTAAATCCATAATCTCGTTCGCGTGACGTCGCTTCAATGCGTCGAGTTCATCGCTAACATTGACAAGCTCGCGACGTTGAGTCAACTCTAATGTTCTGGCCTCCGTAAGTTCTTTCGAAAGAGTCTTGTGATCTGTTTGTAGTTCTTCGACCTTCCGCTGCTCTGCCTCCATGAGAGCGGCGAGCCTCGCAGCATCTGCAGCGCGAGCAGACTCAATAGATGTGACTTGCTCCTGCAGAGCTTGAAACCGCGGATCCTCACTTCCTTTGCCTCTTTGCGGTCCTGATATCATCCTTCCTGTGGTGACCCTTGCACCTGCCGTGGGTCGTGCAGGAGGACGAACAGGCTCATTCTTCGGAGGCGCGCTCGTTGCTCTGACGGGTCGTCGAGTAGAGGGCTGAGGAACTGTGAGACCTTGTGCTTTACTTCTTGTCACCGGCCTTGATGAAGCATTAGGCGCAACCTTTGAGGGCCTCAGTGGTTGATTGTTCTCAGCAATGGCTGGGAGTTTCCTAGCGCGGTCCTGGTTTTCGCTAGGATCATCGTCGACAGCCTTGCGCTTGCGGGTGGTGAACATCGGGACCCGCGACGTCGAGGCCAACGAAGGGCCCTCTTGATGGTTGCCGGGAGGAGAATGTAGGCGTGGTAAACGAGACATAGCCGAAGATCAGCTGAGATGAACGAGTCGGACAGGCCGTAATTCGAACACGCCTAGACATGAGCGCTCAACACGACGCGACCAAACGCGTCGCTCACGTGACGGCGTGCAATCCGTGGCAGTCCATTGTAGCACTACACTCCTCACCGCGAGCACGTAAGGACCGGTACCACATTTACCCCCGCTATCTGTACCTACTGATAGGTTTGACTGTATGTAGGATACCTGCCATCATCCGGGCAATACGCAACTTTCTGAAGATTCAGTCTTCAAGTTCCGTCCTGCCGAGACCTGCAAAGATATAGTCGTAAACATTCTACGCGTACGCTTGCCCTCTGCAGCTCATTAATCGAAGTTGGTAAGTGAATTTACAAATATGGGGAATGGCACCGCATCCAGAGTCGTCCTTCTGAACTTGAACGCCCACACTCTCTGCAGCTAAAAGCAGTTTCTGTTCATCACTTACCCTCGCCCCCTCGACAACCCGGTGATTGGGCTCGAGCAACTCTACAATACAGGCGGCCTTATGCACATCCCCAACATAGCGATCTGGTCCAGTCGGTGCATTACCATCTGTCATGATGCAATCGTGATGAACTTATCCTGCAACGGTGAAACGTGACCCGCTTGAGTGGCAAAGTACATCCCGCAGAGCCTGGCATGGTAAGTGCGATGATCTCCCAGAGAATCCCTGCACTGATCATGGTCAGTGTTAGATGGCCACTGTCCCATCTGCTGGTTGCTGCATTGATGCTTTTTTCTGTGTTGCAAACAGGCCGTGAACCTGATCCTGGCGTAGATGCTAAGCAACAACTGTCGTTCCAGGGAAGATTTCGCAGTATGACGCCGCCGACCGGGTGGCGGCGTTGCTCCTTACTAACGCAATGTTTCAAACGACAACTCCTCTTCCCAATGGAAGATATACATGATAGTGATACGTATCAGCGGTAATTCGTATAAAAGTGAGCACTCAGTTGGGCTTATTAGTGTACCCCTAGACTTTTTTTCATCCTACGAGCTGTGCTCTGAAACCCTTTTCCGTACTTCCTATACCATGGTGCAGGTCACATTGATACTCTTCTGGACTGCCTCTGCGTATGGGGTTGTCTCTCATCCTTTGACTAGGCGTATCTCAGAAATAACCGAAGATGCAATGCTAAAATGGAAGCCAGCATGCTTCGCCGCTGCTGGAGCCAACCATGATGCCTGCAATCAATTCTCTGTTCGAGGCATTACCAGCCTTCTTGCGCAAGCTAAGCCTTGTGACCAGCAGAACACAGCGGACGACATACTAGACTTTGCGAAAACGCTAAAGAATGGCTCTGATTTGATCAAGTTCACTCAAATCTTTGCCCAGCAGCCTCGCCTAACGGTGTGTAACGTATCATGAATTCCTGATGATAACGAGACTGATCGGTCCGCATCTTCTAGCCCGAGGCGTTATCTGTGCCGTATTGTCAGTCGCCACCTCGAAATCCAGAGCTGAACGGCATCTACCAATGCCAGTTCCAAAGCTCAAAACCGGGTACATTCTTTGGAGGTGTATCTGTTGGTTCCAACGGCACTATCCCCTTGGGCCTGACATCTCCTGTAACCCCTCCGGGCTCTTGCCCGGCTTACCCTGCCGGACCCATTCCTGACGGGTCACAGCTTGTAGGTCTCGTTGATCAGCCGTTCGCTGTCAACTCTGCCAACACAACCACCGCAACCAGCGCTGTCTCCAGCTCTTCCACCAATCTTACTATCGGCTCTCCGGGCCAGGGTCAGGCTTTGTCGTCCACTGCCACTTCCGCTTCTGCGACGTCTACCATTATATCCAACAACGGCTATATTTTACAGAATGGACTTGACGCACAAGCCCTGAACGCTCAGTTCTCTACCTTGACTCCCACCTCTCCATGTCAAGGTACGCTGTATTAGATTACAAAAATCTTTCGAGTCGTATTAACTCTGCGAAGACAATCAGCAGGCCTGCGTCAATAACCGATTGGCAGAATGTCGAGATGGTAAATTCATCTTGACGAAGTGCGAAGCCGGCGCGGAGTGCTTTGTCCTGCCCATCAGCGACGCACCCGGTACATTTGTTGCCTGCACCACTTCACATAATGCGCTCTCACGTATACAGGCTACCGGTGCTCAAGGTGGCGTAGATGGGCAATGAGTGCTGTTATTCTCATTTAGCCCCCTCACTTTCGAATTAGTCAGGTCCAAATCGCCAAAGAGCCACTCCGTAACGATGTCAATACCCCTCCTCCTTCGCCGAGCTACAAGCATGTATATACCCGTACCAAAATCATCACACATTGGCATGCACTGCCTCATTTCTGAGTTGGGGTCAACGAAGATGATTTTGTCAATGATACATGACAGCGCGAACAACACATCACATAGTCATAGATAGTAAGCTATGATCCCGGAGCGGTATGGGGTGGTAATCTTGCATGATTGTATATTCGAGTCGCGCGTCTCCAATGTTGCGCAAATTTCCCGCCTCATCGCGGACGTCCTTTTCAACCTTGGTTTATGGCCTTTCATCACGCCAACATGGCTCGCCGATCTACTGAAACACAGCGAATAACGTCTGTGATAATAAAAATATGTACATGTTGGTTCACATAGTGTTCTTTACGAGTTCAGAACGATGCCTATACAGATCCAAGTCTCCCTGAGACATGAAGTCGTGACTGTGTCCTGTTTTAATATGCGTCGGTATCACGGTCCTCTGAATCACGGTCATGTGAGGGAACGGAAAGCATATCGCTCAAAGCTGCTGGGTTGCTTGAGAACTGCATACTTTTCTCGACATCTGTCGCCCTATGAAAGACGACTGTGCTGACGGTGACAGACAACGCGTCGGACCTCTGTCGGGCTCTAGGGCTTACGTTATAGGAAACGAAGGACTCCTCGGAGGAGTTCCAAACCGACTTCCGCAGCATAACGATCATCAAGGTTGGATATATACCCTACCGCGCTATTAGTGAATGCGAAATGGGAGATAAATAGAACGTACCACAAACTGAACCGTAGCATATCCAGAGATGCAGCTGATCATCCGCTGCACGGTCTCGTTGTCACCAACGACGAAGGATGTGACCAACAAGTCAGTCACCTAAATACTGAGGTTAGATCGTACGGTTGCAGCTTGTGGTGCTCGTGTACTTGCCAGTATAATGACATAAAGGGTGCCAGACTCAATGAGCAGCACAAACAGAGAGATGATCTTGCTGTTCTTGGTCTTCTTGTGAAGATGAATCAAAACATCGCGCAGTAACCTAAGATTGACCCCAATTAGTTGTACTGCACCATCCGTGCGGTGTAAACGACTGACCAGGCTTTACATAACGTGAGCGCCATGACAGAAACGTTGACTACTATGGATAAGGTCGGCGCCAGGATATCCGTGACCTTGCAAAGCTTCCCGTAGTCCGTAGTGGAGACACCTGATTGACAGAAAGAGGCGTGTACGAGCATGTTGACTGGATATGTATGGTCAGTGCGTGCGCTAGGACTGTGATACTACGTAGAACATACCAATCATCAGGGCCCACCAGAACAAAGGAATTATGGTCATAATCCTTCGATCGTGCCATATTGCACTGGCCCTCCAAATAACGAGGATGTCTCCGAGAATCATCTAAATATCATTGAGAATGAATTCGCGAAAGAAAGCAATGTATGCCACCTGACACTCGAACAAGACTCCGGTTATCTTAGTCTCTCTTGCTATGAGATCATAGAAACGGTTGAAAAGCGAGTTGGGATCCAAGCCGGAAGGCTTGAGCAGGATTTGGTTCAGTCCCACAAGTTGAGCTAGCTCCAAACCCCAAAGGGAAGTGCTCATAAGAAACAAGAACCATAGGAAAAATAGGATAATAGCATTTGCACGGATCTTCAATCCGCGTTGGCTGAGGTGACATCGTCAGTGCGATCTTGACAATGGAGCAGCGAGTAGCTTACGCCAAGGCATGCGTTGCGGTAATCAATATCGCCATATACACACCTGGAGAGGATCATTTAGAGTTATGCCGTTCACGACATTCCATAACGCTTACCATACAGAATGGACACAATGATAACCGGCACCATGCGGTAGATGAAACCGAGGCCCAAGCGGTGCATACTTAGTTCGTCCAGCGACATATTTACACGGAGAACAGAGGGGCTTGCGAGTGAATGGTGAGTGTAGAGTGGGGACAAGGTAGCCCAGCGGTATAGCCTAGCGAGCACGGGCCTATCTGAGGCTGCTTAAGACATGTTATGATATCAGGTTCTGAATACCGGCAGTCATCAAAGCTCACGATAGCTCCTCAACTCTTCATCAAAGAACATTGATAGGTTGAGGATCCTCAGTAATCAGTTGGAAGCCGTGGGGATGACACTCCTCGTAAAGGGCCCGAAATGATGACTTGTCACCTGTAAGGCAGGGCCTATAGAAACCAATCGGTGGATAGATCACAGAAAGTTTATGAGCGCACCGTACTCTGATAATGGTGCTCGTTCACAACAACACCTGATCAGCCAGCTGTGGAACAGTACTATCAGGTGTACACGGCATTGATCGTCCTATCATTGGAAGGAGTACGGCACATTAATATTGCAATGTGTGCGAAGAACGATGGTAGGGTAGAGGGCGAAGAAGGCGATGGTTAGCACCAGGGCTGTGTGGTCTGGTTCTAACCTCAAGAAACCATCATAGTCAAAGCAATCCTTCTCTTCAGCTTGAACCTTGGAGGAACGTGGTACGTACCATTGGCCCCCTACGCACTATGTGTTCAGCCGTCTGAGTAGTACGTATCGGAAGCATGGAATCGTCAGGATAACAGAGTCCCAAAAACTTCGTCGCAGTACTGGACATGAGCAGCCGCATGCAGTTACCGTGCCGGCGGCCAGCGTAAGTAAGAGCGAGGAAACTGGAGGAGTGCCCTTTATTTGTTCTAATGTACAAGATCCCTATGGTCGTCACATTCATGAGAAGCGACTTCTGTTATCATCGGATACTAAGAGGATGAGGATCTGGAGTGAGAATGTGCAAAGAAGTGCCTACTCCGTGGCCTAGACGCACCTATACAACATTATGACAAGAGTTCGTGCTGACGCGTCACTCACCACATTACATGTATAAGACGTCTACATTTGCGACTTCCCGTTTATCGTCCCACAGCTTCGCGATGGGTCCCTCAACACCCCCTACAATATCCTTCACCGCCTCCCAGATCACCTCCTGTACATCTTTTTCAGAGGCATCTGCATCCACAACCAGCCACTGTCCACCCGCGCCTTCTACTTCATCTCCTATTCTCACAAACACATCCCTAACTCGCCGTTGTACATCCGCTTTCTCATATCGTTCCTGTCCATAACCACCGCGCGATTGTGCAACCTCCGGGGAAACGTCGAGCATTATGGTAATATCTGGGGCGGGAAGGCCGATGTCGGGACCGCGACACCATGCGTAGTCCAGCAGAGGGTAGCTCTGAGATCCCGGGCGGACTTTGCTTGCAGAGAACGCGATCCCTGAGAACGCGTAACGGTCACAGATGACCGTTTCGCCTGAGTTTAAGGACTGTTCGATGGATGACCTATTCTGCTGCATAAGTGTGGATCTCTATATAGCGTACGAGCATACGTACGCAAGCTCCCATCGGTTAGCAGAAAACAGCAGATGAATGACGTGATCATCTAGTTCCTGCTCTGAGCGCAAGTACGCGTCGATCATCTTTCCAATGGCAGTGGATCGGTCTTCATTATATCGTGTCGTAAAGACAGGGTACAACGCAATGCATAAGGATGACTCAAATATTGCGGGGAATGAGGTGCTGACCAGGAAACTTGATGAGCTTTGCGGATGCTTGCGAGTCTTGCAGACGGCGCAAAAGAGCCTCGACCTGAGTACTCTTTCCTGACTTGTCCAAGCCCTCGATGACAATGAACGCGCCACGTTTACTCATGATTCAGCAAGAATGAGGGATTATATCAGCGATGTAGTGGTGGCAAGAGGCAAAGACTCAGGGCTCCACAACCTCGGCGCCTGTGCATTCATTAATTGCGATCGAAAAACGATTGTCCCAGATTATGTTGTAATCTCAGAGTGACGTCAGGTCAAAAAGATATTGTCCCAGGTATGTTACATATTACGCTGAGTTTGGGGGCGAAAAAGAAGTACAGAGCGGGGAAGACATGTAAGGAGTGTGTGTATGTGGTGTATAGATAATGATCAGGTCTTAATCCAACGAAGAGAAGAGAGAGTGGTGGAGGCACTTTACGCATCGCGATCAAAGAGTATATACAGCTAAAACCTAAATTTCGTGGAACGCACTCCGGGTACTCCAGGCATTTAGTTATCACGGGGATGAGGACAGCCGGGATACCATCACTGCTAGGACGAGTACAACACCCCATCGCCATTTCTCCCAGAGAAGTTGGCGAAGAGACGTTCCCCATCCCGCGACAACGGTAGCTCTGGGCTCATTAGATGCTGGAGTCTTGATCACGCCGTTGCTGTCTGGTTGTGAGGTTGGTTGTGCTGGTGGCTGTGCAGCTGTTGCTGGAACGATGGGTTGTACGAACGTTAATGGTCGGGGGGCGTCGTTCCCCGATGTCTGCGACGACGAGGTAGCCGAGTTGCCACGATCCTTTTGGCCCATGTTTGGGAGATCGCGCACAATAGGAGAACAATACTGTAAATTCGGTTAGTCTTTATGGGCACCGAGCGCTCTGCGTGTGACATTACCTCAGGAAAGGCGTCTTTGAAACGCCGTTGTTCGATGTTCCAAGCATGGCTGCGGCCTGCATATCCCCGTTTCTCTGCATCGCTGGTCGTAACAGAGCCTGTTGTCATTTCATCTGACAACATGAAGGACAATAGCCCAGTCAATCTGTTCGTGTGAAGGTATCAGCACCGCCATTCGCAAACAGCGGAATTCCACTACGCACATGGTAGCCACACTCCAGGCGGGATTCCACTGTAGAGGTCGTCAGCATGTGTCATAACAGAGATGGAAGATTTGGACTGACAGTGCCTGGGTGGAAGTCTGACATAGAGAAGCAAATCTTACGGTCGGGCTGGAAGCGACCTGATGGGGTCAACATCTGTTGGAGGGTCAGCGTTGGACTGCGGCGATCATGATTGACGATGTCCGACGCACCTTGATCCCAGGAGGCTTGAAGGGGTACTCAGAGGGGAAAAGGAGAACACCGTGGTATTCACCACCGGCGAAGGGTGAATCGGGTGGGCCTCGCTGCGCCGCAAGTTAGTTCGACCCTGGTTTCAGCAACCGCGGGACATACGATGATATAATTCCCTAGAGATGGACGAGCTAAGGGTCGGAAATTACTTTGAATTTGAAAGGGGTGCTTACAAGTCAATATGTTCTTCTCATCGGGGACTGCCCACACGAATGGAGGGGGTTCCCTCTGCATGGCGACATACTCCTTTGTCAGCTGCTCGTGTGAGAGGGGGTCAGCAATCGGGGAGTAGGGACGGCTGACAGTGCTCTTACTCTCTTGTGTGCTGCCTTGGAAGCCATCCTGGAGAATTGAAAATTATTTGTAGCAGAGATCTGCGTGGGTTTGGTGGTTGTGGTGGTGAGCGGGAAGGGATGCGGGTAAGTGCCACAAGGCCGATAGGCTCTCACGCGAGACTCGCGTGCGTCGCACGTGGCGGATACCCGTGCCTTATCTGGTGCATTGGTGACCGTGACCGCTTCAGCACCGTCACCCCCGCTGCTCATAATGTCTCTGCCAACCAATGGACGCGTTATTATTGACACAAGTGCAGGAGAAATAGATATTGAGCTATGGTCAAAGGTGTGTGGCAGCCAACGGCTCAAACTCTCAGGCACTAGACAATACGACAGGAAACACCTAAGACATGTAGAAACTTCATTCAGTTAGCCATGGAAGGTATGTCAAGCCAACGCTGAACATTCGTACTTGTTTGAGATGAACGTGTACAGGCTACTACGACGGTGTCATATTTCATAGGTAGCTCCCCCCTGAGTGCATCAAACTACTCGCTCATACTTGCGTAGGATCGTCCCCAACTTTCTTGTCCAGACTGGAGACAAAACTGGCACGGGCAGTGGCGGGGAGTCCATATACGGAGGTGAGTTGAGTTTACGCTAGAGTATGAACATCGGGTGACGCTCTGCTACCTCAGAACCATTCGAAGATGAAATACATCCCCGGTTACGATTCCCTCATCGTGGTTTGGTGGCAATGGCCAACAACGGGACGAAGCACTCCAACGACTCCCAGTTCTTCATAACCCTTGGTGAGTGTTGCGCTTCTGGCTTATAGACGTACCTCAATTAATGGCGCATAGATCGTGCGGAGGAACTCCATGGCAAGCACACGCTATTTGGCAGAGTGGTTGGAGACACAATATACAGTACGGCTCTCATATGCGTATGCAAATGAAGCGTCAGCTAATACATTACAATAGATGTTGTGAAGATAGGAGGAATGGGTAAGCCACACGGTACCCATCTGCCACCCGTTGATTCTGACTCTTCCAGAGGTTGATGATACCGAGAGGCCACTATAGTGAGCTATGTCTATTCGCATTTTCCTAACATAAACCCAATGTTATATAGCCCCCCAAAAATCAAAACGGTCCGGATAGTGGATAATCCATTCCCAGATATCATTCCTCGCATTACGGCGGAGGAGAAACGCGCTCAGCTGAGAGCTAGAGAGCAAGCCATGCGTGAACGAGAACAGGAGATGCGCCTGCGAGGAGCCAAGAAGTATGTGCTGTAGCACGCTTAGCTCACTCTTCCACCTCTGACGCTTATTTCGCCTCAGGGACGTCAAGCTGCTCAGTTTCGGTGACGATGAAGGCGGGGAAGAGGAGGAGCCAGTCACCTTCAAAAAGAAGCCGATAGTAAGACCAGATCGTAAGTGCCTATTTATTTCACATGTACCATGTTTCCATTGCTAACGTACTGTGCAGTGTTAACCCCTGCCTCGGACCCTCTTGCTTCGATTCCTGGAGTATCAGCCTCTGTACCTAAGACTAAAACATCTAAATCGAAGGACACAAACCAGCTCGACGAACCGACGCCCGAACCTTCGAAGAAGTCAAAGAAAGAGGAAGTCGATATCACGAAGATACGAGCTCAGCATGCACAGGAGAAGAGCGCCCAAAGGTGAGTGTTTATTCCGACTTGGCCTGCCCTGTACTCAGGGAGCTTTCGCACGACAGTACTGCTCGACAAACTGAGATTGAGAGAATGGAGGCCGATATTCGCAAGCTGGCCAAGAAGACGCGTGGTGAGGACAGCGACGACGAACCTGCACGAAAGAAGCAAAAGACGTCATTCCTAGAGCAAGAAATGGCGAAATACTCAAAATCGCGTAATGTCCACAAGAAGGGCAAGGATGGCAAGCGGAAGGACGAAGGAGACGTGCTCGCTGCATTGACCAGCTTCCGCAGTAAACTCCAGAGCGTTGCTCCTGGGCCTACTGAGGACAACGAAGACGCCGATCCCGCAAACGACGAACCGAGTGCGCCTGCACCTGGCGGCGAGGAAGACCCCGGTGTCGAAGTCGACGACGACATCGGATTCCTGTCTCATCTGTTGACGTTCCCGAAGGACAACGCGGAAGAAGTCATGAAGGCCGAGCGGGACTACGAGGTCATTGACCCCAGGATGCGCGGTGCGAGAGCGAAAGAGGAGGAGAGGGAAAGAAAGCAGAAGATGCGCCCGAAGGACGGAGGGAGGGGATACAGACGAAATCATTGATGGAGCTGTGTGCTGTTTCTTCATATTTTGCTGTGTCTAACTGTATCTGCTTGTTTCAGAGACAATTTAATCGCATGTCCCTTCTGACATTGACAGTCGGACTTGTGGCCTGCTCACCTTTTTCGATGAATTTGCCGTGTAGGGATGAGAGCCGGTATTCAGCTTACCCTCGATTTATCATGCTGATGCTCATGCAGAAGCGCACTGCTTCATCTAACCGCGTCTAGTCATCTGCATAGTTTCGGGAGCGACGTGCTATGAATGGATGGACAATGTCTTTCACGAGAAGTGGGTCTTCATCTATCGTTCGCATGTGTAAATTGACGAACTGCAATAAAACTAACCTGTAGATGCGCAGTGTGAGCTCCTGCCACAAGTTCGAGCACCGCAATTGGGAGTTTTACGCATCATCATCGGCCGCACAGTTTCACAGCCGCTTCCGGCAGCCATTCAGGACACTGTATTACCCCGTGCGGAGTCCTAGAAGCACTTCACTCAATTGAAAGGGCCAAACTTACGCAGAAGCGAGATAGAGTAAGATCGAGCGTACGCTGGAGATACGCCAGCTCCTAGACGCTGTCCCCGCGGGCGATGAGATGCAAGCGACCTCGATGGCTATACGAAGAATCCGGCTGAGTCGGATGTCTGGTGGGTTGGCCGTCGATGTTGCTTGTTCTGTTCAGCTTTGCACTCTCGCTGCCATTTCTGGCGCTTCTCAAACACGACACTGCGTTGAACTGCGGCAAAGATGACCCAACCTGGCAGGTTGTACTGCGCTACGATCATAAACTCAAAGCCCTCGGCCCCCTCGTTTCCCCGCAAGACGGAGAGAAAGCGCCAAATGATCTGTAAATATCACTTTTCTGTGCTTTCACATCGTTGATCAGCCGTTGACAGAAATACCTAGGTCACTGTGAGAACCTATGAACCGTTGCCTGCCTTTGAAACCGCTAGTTCATGCGGGCGCTCAGCCGTGTCTTCAATGCTATGTCTGCATCACCGATGGGAGCCACATCAAAACTCCACCAAAACGAAAAATGCCAGAGCATCCACCAGACTGATACTGTCGTGAGACGGGTTTTGCAAACAGTTTCAGTATAAAATCCATAGCAGACTGTGTACCTACCCAAATATTACGGAGTGTTGACTAATGGATACAGAATTGTCTTGTTAATGTATTCCGGATGGTATAATGGTTGTGCAATGAGCTCAACAGCGGGCGGAGTGTTGCCGTCGTCGCGAGTCGAGTTTTGCAAAACCTGTCTCTCTTTTCGTCACAGATTGATAAGATTGTCACGGCGGCACGTTCATACCCCGGTCGACTAGCACTGAAATGTTGAGGTGGCTGGCACTGACGCGCCTGGTGGAGTCCGAAGTTTGTCACTCTGCTCGCTGCCTTTGTCACACATGTTTGCTTGCTGCCTCCTCTGAACGAGTGTGTGGACTATATTCACAGATCGAAGTATACAAGACGAATGTAAACCATTATTGAGAGTTCTGCTTCAAATTCTGACGGAATCGGCCATAGGCATCTCTGGGATCTCTGAAAATGGACCTGCAGAGCGCCCGTCGACACCGCCAAAAGACACCCGGTAAGACTCGGTAGCTCTCGTGCCTTCCTCAAATATTCTGAAAACTATGCAGTACTGTAGAACATGAATGTATCTATCTAGTACAGCTTATGCCGGATGCAAAAAAACGAAGGGGGTGGCTGCCGAGGTCGATTTGCAACACCTGTCCACTTTGCAAAACCCGTCTCACGACAGTAACACGCCCTGATCTGTTCGTCCGGCCTGATCAAAGCGGAAGAGGGCATGACAGTTGACTACGCTTTCCGCAGCACCCGTCCGACACACCGCGGCACCGTCCAGCAGTTGGCGATCGTACACAAGCTGCGGCCCCGAAAATCCTGGCCGCGCAGCATGTTTACGATCAAAACCCCCAGAGATCATATCAAGTTGCCGGTCTCCACAAACGAAGGGCCTGGTCTTGGTGGGGCTCGGTGCCGGAAATTTGTGCGGCTGCGCAGACAGCCTGGGCAGATTCGTGAATTTGTGCTGGGTGACCAACACCTTCGCGACGTTGCTGCGCAGCGCCGAGGCACACAGAGACTGCGGGTAGCGCTCTGGGAGTTGCACAGTACGACCGTGGTGCTGTACGTTGTTTTCTTTTTTATTGGTGTGTTTAACCGGTTCCTGCAGACTTCAACTTATTCGACATGTCAACCTGTCGATTTACTTACACGGATTAACTGACGATGATTGCGGCTAGAAGTTCGGATTGTGTTATTTTCCAGTACTGTATCGTTCCTCTACGGCAATCCTGTCACCTGTCATCAGGACTTTCCAATTCGAAGCGTAATGCGACCATGCTCGTCATATGCTAGGACACATTTCAGGTAGGACACATTTCACAAATCACACTGGGAGCCCGCGAGGAACGCTCGAGGGCTTGCACAGTGCGATCGTGGCAACATACGTGGCCAGAATCGAAATCCATATTGGGTGTGGTTGACCAGTTTCTGCAGCGCAGCACCGGAGCCACACAGAGCCTAGTACCTGCACAGTACGATCGTGGAAAATACTGTACGTGTTATTTGCTATCTCCGTAGGTGCATCTAACCAGTTTCTGCAGACTTCAACGAACTGACATGTAATTCCGCAGGTTGACACGGATAGACTAACGATGATTACGTCTCGGCCTTAGATCGTACTGCTTACTGCGTGCCAACTGTTATCGCTCCTCCCTGACGATCTCGTGACTCGTCGTCAGGACATTTCCACTCCGGAGGGACTGCGCCCGTCATGTTCAAAGCGGACACGATTTTCACCATTTCACAAGTGCACAAAAAATCCCGACTCCGGTGAAACAAAATATTCAGATTGATAGCATTCGGAGATTCTCTCTTTTTGTGCGGTATAATCCCTGGGGCTTGAGGCACGACTTCCGAATATTCCAGCCTCTCAAAGACCTCGGGGTGCTGCATCTCACAGGAATGCAGGAATACTCCAGATGCGGGCGATGGTGATCATTATTCCTCCAAGGCGAACCTTCAGAGATCGAGGGCCTGATTACCCAAGTAAGGAGATCCTATCCAGCATGGAGTTCTTCCAAGTCGTGTATCCAGAAAGCCTAATGGCTAATGAACCCGGACGAAATTACGTAGCAGTTCACGCCTGCGAGGCGTGTCGCGCAAACTTGCGGGCAAACAAACCTAAACAACGCCCGCTTTCTCTGAAAGTCAGATCTCCGGAAGTACGCGTCTCAGGCCCGACCAGCCACTAACCACTATAGCATACTCAACACCTTCCGGATGCCGCCTTCAGGATGTGCGCGGCCCAAATGAGCACTGTCTGGCTGTCGACGGACCGAACCTGACTCGGAGTCCATTGAAAAGGCTAACCAGCCGCTTCTCACTTCCCATCGAGCCGCGTCGCGCACTTCAAACTTTTTTCAGCAAGGCTCGTGTGTGTGTGGCTTCGCTCACGCTCAGAATACATGACGACGATCCGTCTGGCAGCGGGTACGCTTAACGGCTGGAAGCGGTACGGTACGTGCGGCTGACAGCGTGTGCGCGCATACAAGCATACCATCGAGCAGCACAACCTCAATAGCGAATCGTGGCATCGCGCAGAAGCTGCGCGGAGCAACTTGTTCGGAGCGAATAGCCTTCGTCCACACATTCCCTCTCGCACATCCGCCCGTGGTTATCTCGCATTAACCACGGATGAGCACCATATATAGGCCCGCGAACGCTCTCACACGACAAGGCATGTTCGATCACACACCGTCCCCCGCTCGAGGACGCCTGCCGGGCGACGTAGGAATATCGGATGGGGTGCTTGGAAGCGTGCAGTTTAATGGCAATATCGAGTGCGCCGTTTCCCTCGTCCTCCTCGGCATGTCCGAGTCCGAGTTCCTGCATCTCATCCGTCGACTTCGTCATCGTATGCAACTCGGGAGAAGCCGTCTGACTGCAACTTTTGCTGTTGTGGCAGTAGAAAGAACCATATGGAGGAGGTTTCCACTTTCAAATTCGCATCTCAAGCCAAGGTGTGTTCGATTACACTTCCCACCGCCTTCCGCTCCGCTGCTCGAGGAACGTAGGAATGTCGGAGGGTGTACTTCTCTCCCTAGCTGTTTTGGCTACATGAAGTGGCAATATCCAGTGCGCCGTTTCCCTCGTCCTCCTCGGCACGCGCTCTGGCTGCAGTTACAGTTGCCCACGTCCGAATCCGAGTCCAAGTCCGAGTCCCTACATCTCGTCCGTCAACTTCGTCATCTTATGGAGTTCGGGAGAAGCCGTCGTGCTGCAACTCTTCATTGTTGCGGAATGAACCACATCGAGGAGGTTTCACTTTTATTCAGTGCATGCCACAAGCCAAGTCCGAGTCCCTGCATCTCATCCCTCGACATCATGATGAAATGGAATTCGGGAGAAGCCGTCCATTGTGGTTGCAGAAAGAACCACATCGAGGCGGTTTCTTGCATCTCACCTCACAAGCCAAGGCTGTCCGATCACACACCCGCTCCGTTACTCGAGGGACGCCTGCCGGCGACGTAGGAATGTCGGAGGGTGCGCTTCTCCCCTCACCGTGCTGCGTGTAATATCATATCCAGTGCTGCATTTCCCTGGTCTTCCCCAGTACGCGCACGCCCGAGTCCCTGCACCCGTCGACATCATCCATCGTATGGGACTCGGAAGAACCCGACCCATCCCAATGCAAGCTTCGTGGTTGCAAAAAGAACCACATCGAGGAGGTCCCGCTCTCATTCTTGCATCTTTTTGGGAGGTCTTTCGCTCTCGTCTCGCATGCGCGTTACGCGAGCCTCTGCACAGCGCGATTTGACGCACCCCCTACCAAACAACGCGTCCAAATGACCTGCACACCCCTCGTAAAATCGCAATCGCAGCGCAGAAACTCCGTTACTCCTCTCTAGCCCACCCCCGATTCTCCCACATAACACGCCTGATGTCCCTGGTCAGTGCGTACTATACCCCGTGCACATATCGTATCGTTATTATCCAAAATGATTGATGCAGAATGCGCATGAGACCGCGTCTGGCACTCCAACATTCTGTAGACCTCCATTGGAAGATGCGCGCGCACTCGCGTTCTCATGCCACTGGCGTCGTGGGTACGCATCATGACGCTTCCGGGTACACGCTGCTGATCCGCCACCAACCACCACCACCAGCAGTCAGTCCATCATCAAACGGGCATCATATCCATGGTTCTCCAGTGCATGCGATGAATGATGTCTCGATGTGCGACAGATGGATGGTGTGGATGCGAGGCGGCCCGCGCGGCGTCGTCATGAATGAACAAATTGTAGCAGATGACCCCCCCACCCCCCTGTGAGACTGGCGACGCGGGAGTGAGTCACGACGGAAAGGGAATTCGAGCGTTCACACACACCCGCACCCCTGCTCTGACCTCTGACCTGGCCAAGGGCCGTTTGTACAGGATCTGATGTGCATATGCGCGTGCCGCCGGCAGAGGGACTGGACCCTGTATACCCGCTATACGATTTCCAGCAAACGCACAACGCAGACAAGGCGATGAACAACGCACATACAGTACTCGTGCGGATGCGTGGGACGCGTCGTACAGCACACCATCGCTGAAACCGATGATGTTGACAAGCTCCCGTGATCCCTTCCACGACCCAACCAACCTCCCAGCCACGCCCCACATTACCACATCCACATAACCGCTCATCACTCACTCACCGTTCTCGGCGCCAAAATTCGCATCCCATCCATCTATCTGTCTGTCCAGAACGTCGAAGTCTAATCCCCTTCGCACCCGGCAGCTTGGCCCCCACTCACACATCCACCAGCGCTCCCATCTCCCATGCCATCAGCCGAGCGTCTCCTCCCATCGAGCGGGCGTCTCGCCCCTTGGGTGATGTGCACACACGGGCTGACACGTCCAGAACCGTCGCCGGCGACTACAAGTGAGGGTTGTGTGGGCCCTGTTGCTACACACACGCACTGCACAGGTCGGCCGACCTGGTCGGGCTCACACGCACCCCCACCCCCAAGCGCTCCCACCCACCCTCCCATCCAATCTCACCCAATTCACCCAATTCACCATTCACCCATTCACGCAATTTCTGCCCCTTGCAACCGCTCTCTCCAGTTGCCGAATCGCGAGCCAAGGCCTCAGCGTGGTTATCTCGCGGATGTTGCGGAGAAATCGAAATCCCACTGGTCGTCCGATCACACAACACACAACACATACAGTACTACGAGTCCAGGGCTGCGCGGGGCGTTGACGTGACGGGTGTGGGGAGGGGTCTCTTAGGAAGCCGGCCGCCGGCGTTCGTCTAGACGACTTCTGGGACGGCCGTGCCCCTCCGGCTGAGCGCATAAGCAGACGTAAGCCCGTTTGAATGCGTATGTGCTGTGTGTCCTGACGAGTCATAGGTGCGTAGCTGCATGACGGACGCTTCCCTCATTTGCACTTGGCGCGCAATAACGAACTGGACCACCTGCGCCCATCGATTACGCCTTCGTCTGGATTCGTGCCTTCGCCAATATGTGCGTGCGTTCATATGGGAAGGCGGGCTCTGGGCCCAGCTGCAATAATATGAGGACGCCACGATCGTGTATACCCCGCTTCTACAGCCGTGCGGGATTCATATCCATGGCATGTCGATGGATTGAAATCCGATACACGCGTGCCATTGTCATGTTACTGTATGTGTATGGTATGTGCGCAATTACGATCGTGATCTGTGTGCCGTTCGAATTCGAAGTGGGTGCAGCGTGCGTGCCAAGGGGTGATAGCGAGTGAGTGTCCTGCGTTCTGCATTCCCATATCGCAAGCCGCCGTGTAAGGACTGGAGAGAAGAAGTGCACACCCACGGCGCGGTGTAACCGCGGGTCGGGTTGGTGGGCCGCCCACAGAGCATGGAAGCGTTCGTGCGGGTATATCTCGCGGGTAAACAAGTACGTCTATGGGCATCCTTCTCTGCTGTGGCTGGCTGCACTATGTAATCGAACACACTTCTGAACGCCCGAACGGAACGCGCAGTGACGAGTGGCTGGCTGAATTTGACGAGCAGCACTCGCCCCAATCATTGATCGCAGAAACAGCAAACAGAACCCGCAGCGGCTCGATGTGTGCGTGTGTGCTTCTTTCCACCCGTCGTCGCCGCCATCAGGCCCACGATAGCCTTTTCGCAGTACCACATGCCAGCCCAGCCCTGACCGTACCCTGTGTGCTGCAGCCACCATCAGCGTAATCGCAGAACAGCGGAGGTTAGATGACATGTGCGATATGCTGTATCGTGCACCCTCACCCTTGCGGTGCCTCTATCGATACGGTACTGTACGCGGTGGGGGCTAAGCTAGGGCGTGCATATGGATATGCATATGGATGGAAGAGCCTCGAGTACACAGTTCGATGTGCACGGCGAACGTCCAGCTGTGCGCATGGAACAGCGGGCGACGTGACCACCCAGCCCTACCCCTACCCCTAAACAAACACTCGAGCACGCCATTCCGACGCACAAACATCGCCAGCTGGTCACGACGTCCCCGCTTCGCCCGTCCTTGTGCCGCGCGTGGGCAATTTTTGTATTTTGTTATTTTGTCAAGGTCACGACACACCTCACACTGCCGTTGCGTTCCCCCGAGCGTACGCATCGCGTCGCGCGTGTGCCGCCAAGCGACAGCGTATTGAATAGAGGGGGACCAGGGGCGTTTGGAGACTTGGAGACTACTGTCTTTCAATCTCAATACTATCGGATTGTATTGTAACTGTGACTGTAGCTGTCTAGCCTCCACTGTGATGTCCGAACCAGGAACGTAGCCCGCCATTTTCGCAGTCCAGCATGCATCGTGCTTTAGTTTCCCCCTGGGTGTCGTCCGCCTTCTCACGCACCTACAGCCATACAGCATGCCGGCGTCCAAGTAGATCCCGCTAACCATCCACACCACCCATCTATCCAGACTTCTCTACAGCACGCACGCACAGAAGAACACCCGCCTCCTCGTAATAACCAGATCCGCCCGCCTTTTTAGTCTGTCATGCCAGAAGGAAGCCAAGCGGGACCAATCGTACAGTAATCGCATCAAGCGTGTGCAGTCATTAGGCGGCTGAAGCCCCGGTAGTCGAGGACGCAAAGACGCTGCACCACCTCCAAGACTCCCGCGGTAAGAAAATTTGCGTTGGTGTCTGACTACGCAGCAGCTTCTTCTTTGTCCTCTGTGCGTTCGTCTGACAAAGGGTGCCCGCTGTTACCTACGCCGCAGCGCCCCTCGGACGGACAAGCGGCGGACAGACGAACGAAAGGAGCACGAAGGGTGGCTCCCCGCTGTTCCACATGCAGGCCGTGATCGGAATCTCCCTGGCGTGGTGCTGCTGCACTGTAATCCGGATCTGCCATGCCATGCCATCGACTATTGCGTTGCACTGAACGAGCGGATGGATTCTCTCGCGGTCGGTCGCGCGCCCAAGACTAAAAACTCAACAACGATTCAGGCGAGGCGGCAAAAATTGCAGTCGCAGACTAAAAATTTCGCTGTGTCTTACACATGTCCACGTCCAGTGCGTTCCACCAGGCCCTCGGCGCGTGGGATCCAGCCAGATTACAGTACAGGATACAACATCCATCAAGGGCTGCTAGGAATTCCGGCAACACAAATTGATCGCATATGTCGCGAGGCCCCGTTTTTTTTTTGCCTTTCTGTACGTTACCTTTTCTTTCTTTCTTCCTCTCCCATGACGGCGAGGGGGGCGTGCACGGAGCGCGGTTCGCAAAACAAATCCCAAATGACGGTGCCTCATGCCACCACCACCGACGGACGGCGGCTCATACGTACATACGTACAACACGGACGGACGGCCCAGCACGCACACATGCACACCTCCTGTTATTTTTGTACCCGCCTGGTCTCACGCTCACGCTCCCACCTTGGCGATATTGGACTTGGCCAGCAATCTAGCGCTAGAGATGCTGGTGGCGGATGACGCGAAGGCCCACGCGCACGATTGTGTTATGTCTGCATCTGCAGAAGAATCACAGAGTTCGCAACAATCCAAAAATACCACTCTACGGCTATGTGAGTGGGGGTATGCAAGACAAGGCAAGCACATGCGAAGAGACGAACGGAAGCGGGTGGGTGGGTGTCGGTGAGAACGTTTGGTAATGGGCGACAGGCTCGAGGCGCCGCTTGCTCCGCCCTCAGACACACTAAGCCTGCTAGCCTTGGGAACGAACATGCACGCGATGGGGTGGGCGCATTCGCATTCATTCATTCAGTCAGTTCGGCCAGGGAAGCAACCATCGCGCGTCGTCGTCCAGGGCTGGTCAGTCAGCTCGTTCTAGTTCCCGAGGGTGTTTGTATTCTTAGCCTTTCTTTCATTCTTTATGAGTGTCGTTAAGTCTGTGAGCTCCCGCCTGAATACACGATGTCTGATGGCATGGCGTAAGCTGAGTGGGCCGACGTACGTACGAGTGCTTTACCTAAACGTGAAATATTGCCTGCACTAATTGCACGAAGACTCCTGGCTGTTGGACAGTTCCTGCTTGCCTGACTTAAGCGTTACACCATCTATCACCCGTTACCACCATACACAAGCGATCTACATCATACATGCAGCTCGCCCCGCCATCGTCATCGTCCTTCTCACCGAGGGGACCAACTATACCGCAGGCGCGGGCGCGACGGCTCACACCCAACGCAGCTAAATGACATAACTGTAGAACCTCACTTCCGGCAACCAAGCATAGGAAAAGAGTGAACCCTGCGGGATTCGACGGGGGTGCTGGGTGTAATAGCAAGCTTAAACACTCCACCGTCGGTCCATCGTCCCATCCCGTCGTTGCAATCGTGCCATCGTTGCATCGTAAGCGTGCGCGGGGTCGAGCAGCGTGAGTTCGTCGACCAACAGCAGGCCAGCTTATTTCCGCCTTCCCTCGCTAACCGAGCCGCATGTCATGTCATACTGGAGATGCGCAGGAATTTCGCCGGACGGACAGGCCAGGAAGAAAGAAAGGTAAGAAAAGAAAGAAAAGAAAGCACGGAATTTCTCTCCGTCGATTTTATAATCCGCCGGTTTGACGTGCGGTGCTGCACGCTGATTCGCATGGGGTGGACCGTGAGAGCACCGAAGCAGCACGCGTAGCGTTGGGTGCTGGGACGGTAGCACGCAAGCAGGACGGACGGGAATTATAAGGGTACAAGAAGTCATGTTGTTGCAGGTGTTTATTATAGATGCGCGGGTCGCGCGGTAAGTACGGAGTGTACAATATAAGAAAACGCGCTAGGATAGCTAAGATAATACAATGCACAAGTTGGCGGCGGGACGTAAGATAAAGCATTCATCAATCATCATCATCCATTCGCGCAGCACGCACACATACACACGTAAAACGGTATCACTGGCGTGGCGAGGCGAGATGTATGTGGTGGGAAAATAAGATTTAGTACGTATAAAATAATGGATAATTGCAGAGCTGTAGGTAGGTGCGGTGTGATGTGACGGGATCAGGGTGCGTGTAGTGGGAGCTGAAGCGTCAGGTCATGCGTGGCGATAA
The DNA here is from genome assembly GCA_022385755.1 of Trametopsis cervina. NCBI lineage: Eukaryota > Fungi > Basidiomycota > Agaricomycetes > Polyporales > Irpicaceae > Trametopsis > Trametopsis cervina. Next base: position 29,251 of record MU278356.1, on the reverse strand, counting down.
GATACAGAGGGACGTTGTATGTTGTTGAGTGGGAGACACGGGCGGGTCGTGAGGATAATTGCATTGGGATGTGGATGGGGGATTGCGTCGGGACTGGGGTATCGTTGCGAGGTATACGGGGTAGTTGTTTATCGTGAAGCGCGATGCGATGCGAGCGAGACGAGGGGGACGTTGGCAATGGGGCTGGGTGTTCATCATGTCATGATTCGAGTCCGTACTCGACTGCCACGCGGCACGCATCGCCGAGCTTCGAGTGTTGGGCGTGCTCCTGCAGGCCCTGCGGCGTCGCAAAGTCCGAGTCGCACGCGGAGCAGCAGTGGGAGGAGAGTCGCCGGCGTGCGAGAGCCTTGGCGTTGGGGTGCGCCCCGGTGGAGGAGCGCGACCGTTTGGACGATTGTGACATCTGCAAATGGCGGACGCTCGGCGTGAGTACTGTGGCGGACGAAAAGGGTAAGGGTGCGGCACGTACAGCGTCATCGTCGTTTTCAATTCTGCGTTTCAGGAATGGGGGGGAATGGGCAGATGTCGAGTCGCCTGGATGGACGGAAGGAGGTGGGTGAGCCCTCTTGAGAAACATACTCACGCGGAGCGCACGGAAATGAAAAGAGACGTACCAGGGGCGAACGCCACTCCCATTGCCTTTCCGAACCCGTCTCGCCAGGCGAGCACGCGGGTGAGTCTTGTGCTGTATGTATCATCATAGCACCCGTGGGGGGACTCCTCGAGAGACTCTTCGTCGGAGGAGCAGTAGGACGAGCACGGTTCTGACTCGGACGCCTCGGAGTCGCACGAGGCGGAGTACGAGGACGAGGACGCGACGGAGCTGGATGTAATCGTAGATGGGTGCTGTTGGCGCGGGGGCGCGGGCACCTCAATGAGTTGTATGACTTCGTGCTGGCGATAGTACAATGGGCCACCGCCACTGGTTGTGGCGTGCTTGGGGTTGGGAGCGGGGCAGGGGTGGTGGTGGGCTGCGAGTGCGTGCGAGTGGTAGCGCGAGCGAGCAAACATGTCGAGAGCGAGGACGTCGGTCATGGCGTGCACGCCGTCGCGGACGGTGAGGACGGTGAGGCGGTTGCGGGGGAACTGGGAGGGAGAGGGCGAGGAGGCATGATATTTAAGAGTTTGGGTGAGAGTGAGAGCAGGAAATGGTCGCCTTCTGCCAGATCCCGTTCCCCGATGCGAGCGATAAATCAAATATTTTGCAGGGAACAGACGCTGAGAATAAATGCGCGATTATCGAGATCGACCTCCCATATCAGGCATCCGATCAAATCACCGATGTCCCTTTTGGCCTTGGCAAAGCGCTCGCAGGTCCATCGGAGATTCCGCGGTTCCTCTCACGTGAATAAATCATATTTACCGCTTTTGGGAGGTCCACAGTGCCCTGCACTCTCACACTGGCTGTCCAGGCTGTCTCAGTGGCTGCACATCCCTTGCCGACTCAGTCGAAACTCCGTGCTCGCTTTTCCCATCGTCGTCTTTGATGTTTCCCGGGCACGCAGTCTCGCAGCCAGTCTCCCCGCAGCTGCCCCGACACCGCACAAGCACGCAGTCGGACCAAGAAACAGCCGTCGTATGATGGATACATACATCTTCTTCTCCTCGCCCAGTATGCTACAGAAGATAATGCTCATCGTACACGTCCCACAATCCACATATCCCATCGCGACGTGTCTGTACTCATGCTACCGATTTTTGGCCGCACACCGAGTCCAAGGAACTGGAGAAGATGGAACCCGCATCCGCACCCTCTCAAGGCCTCATGGGGGCCAGCCATGCCTCCGCCGCTTCGAATTGGTCACTCAGTTCGCGGGGCACTGTACCCTCTTCGTGCAAGTGCCGCATGGCGACCAGCGCCTGCAATGTAGCAAAGAAAAAATAGGTGATCATAGTCAGCAGTGCCCGCTGTGAGAAGACTCGCCCTTTTCAAGCAAGAAACATGCTTCACTCACAACGTCCCAGAATCTGAAACCACGTTCCACCTCCTGCTTCGGGTTCTTGACACCGGAGAAAGTCTCCTCGCAGATGTCGAGGGCCATAGCTTTAAAATCGCGGATGTTCTCGGCGTCGGCGTCCACGACCCGCTGACGGCCGTTGATGTGCGTCAACGCGTCCAAGTACACCTTTGCCAGGACACCAAATCCGGTATTCACTTCACTCTGGAACGGCAACGAGAGATTGATGTCGAGGAGATCTTCACGCGACTGGCGCGCGTCATGTCGGACGAGCATGTTCAACGACGTGACCTCCAAAAGCGTGCGCAAGGCCCGCGTGAGCGAGCGCACGAACGAGTTGAAGACGAGCAGCTCTCGTGATAGCGGTGCGGACCATGGCTGCGCCTATAGATAGTTAGATGATCAGACCAGGTGAACACACCAACCGAAATCATGGGCAGAACAACGGGAGAGACTGAGAACGAACACGTCCAGGATCGATCTCATGATATCCCGAAAGCAGCGGGGCAGGTAGTCGGGTTCACAAACCTTGAAGCTCAAGGGGACAATGCTCAGTACACGCATGACGAGCAGCATGCACGACTTCTCCTCCTCTGTCCGTAGTCATATGCCATGACGGCGACAATGACAAAACGATGAAACGTACAAGGAGTGAGCGGAAAGCGTCCGTCAGTGTTTTGTTTTTGATCCGTGAGAAAAGTGGCATTATCTCTCACCGGTTCCGAAACTCGGTCCTCCGCTAAACGCCCGTCCAGACCAAAGGTGTCCATGCATCACACCGGCTCGCACCAGCTCCAGGAACAAATACAGCGGGTCCTGGAACTTGTCGACTAGTCGTGCGCCTTTGATCGCGGCGTACATCGCTCGTGCCAGCGGAGAGTGTACATGCGTGTTCAGCAGGAATCTAGAGCACGGAACCGAGACGCCGCCGGAGGTAACGCTCTGCTTGAGTCCTGAGAAGAACAACACAAATCCGGCCTAAATGAACTCACCCTCGCAGTTCCAGGAAACGCCAGATCACATTTGCCACTACCTCGTCTTTCTTGTCTAGGGGCTGAGGCGATTGCCCGCTCTTCACTTTTGTTCGGTTCGCATATTTCTCTGACGCGGTGGCGCCTAGGCAGAGCGCGAAGTCAATAGTGGAAGACTATTAATCAGTGTTCATTAGCTGATCCTTGCAAGACGGATGTCGGACCAAGTGTTACGACGGAGTACTCACGTTCTGCCTTCTCAGCTCTTCCTCTACGAGAGAGTATGGAACGTGCCAGCCTGCGACGCGTTCGGCCAGCTGCACGGTCGCCTGCGAATTGTGCAGGATGGCTTTTTGGCCCTGCTGACCCTCGAACCAAAAGTGTCCCATGACTGAGCGCTTTGTCCAGAAGCTGTGCGCAACGCTGGAGATGAGCGCGAGAGACGTCGCGCGCGGACCAATCTGGCCGTCTGTTATCACTTCCTTGACGAAACGACGATATTCGGTGGTCTCGCCGTTGTCCAGTGGCGGGTGCTCGATGATCTGTCCGCTTGTTAGCCACACAAGAGCCTGTGGACCCATCAGTCCCCGGGATAAATAGAAGTAGATCTCGTCAGGGAGACGGTTGGTAAAGATCTCGTGGAGATCCGTCGGAATGTCGGCAGCGGTGGGATGGTGTGGGTGATGGTTTTGGTGGCTGTGCGGGGGAGCATTGGGACTAGCGAGAGGCAGTGGAATCACGGTTCCCTCTGAGGAGAGAACTAGCGAGTATTTTACCATTGAACGCGCACGAGCGAATTGCTCGTTGTACTGGATCTGTTTCACGGGGGGCGAATCAGAGAACGCTGAAACGGCAGCGTATCCAGATTTGTAGTATTTGACCATGTCAACGGTGGCTTTCAGGGCTTGGTCATGGAGGGTAGGGGGGAAAGGCGGGGAGTGGTCAAAGCCGAGCAGAATGCCAACGTCCAGGAATTGGTCTTCTGTCAGAGCGAGTTCGTTCAGGAAAGAACGCTTGGAGACGTGGACAAACGTGGGATTTGGGGAGGCGAGGTCGATAGAAGTGATAAGTTTGTCGACGCCAGGGTACAGCAAGGTGTCGGTAGGACCGTATATAGCGTGGATGTACGCCTTCGGATGCCTTTGCAGGTAAATAAGCTACGAGAGATTAATACTTTTAGCGCCAATACAATTAGGTTGATAAGAAACACACCTGAGCCCACGCGACATATGGTGCAACTATGAATTCAACGTTTCGGTGTCGGAAAATTCGTAGTACCATCTTCCATAGGTCCCACTGATGCAAGCTACACCGAGACTCGAAGAGTTTGGTGGCAGCTTCCTCCTGTCCTGCCTCGTACTTCGCCCAAGCCTCCCTCCTATCCCGGATCGCGTCGTTTTGCTCATTCTGCACCTGCTGGTTCTTGTGCGCGCGGCGATTGGGAAGCAGCCCCGGGAAGACGAAGACGGGCTTGATACGTAGTTTTTCGAGCGCGCGAAGGTCGGATTCGATTCGTTGGGTGAGTGCAAGTGGTAAGCCGCCTGTGGCAGCGAGCAGAGGTTCTCGGGACGGAGGATTGTCCGTGAGTTGTGTCAAATAGAACGAAGCATCAATTCCAAGTCGTGAGTCGGAAAGCACAGAAAGGGGATGGGTCTGCAGGTGTTTAGAGGCCAGAAAGTCTAAAACAGTCAATATAGAGTAAGTCTCCCAGACTCTCAATCCTAGCTGAGATACTCACGGTCCAGATGCTTGATAGTCATGGCAAATGTATATGAGAATACACTGAAGATCTGAAAACCTCGCGGTCGCGCTCACTGCCTGGCGACAACTGGTACGACGGTCAATTCACGTGATTCATGATTATGTAAGCCGACGCGCATTGAAACGCGTCGTGCATTCGCGCTTTTCTCGTTCACTTTCTTCAGGATAGCCATTGCGTACACAACATCTGTCATCGCATCGTGAAGTCTTTGTACGCCCTAAATATCCGAGAGCCTACTCTGTCATTTCTGGTGCGTAATATCACTCAAAAAGTCATCAAACAACTACTGTCGCACTTAAGCTGCTGTTTGCAAACCGACATTGCATCGCATTAGCATGCCGCCCTTCGCATTGTAGCAGTGGCATGAAACTGCGCCGCTAAAGCACGACGTGAGTCCCATCACGCCACTGAGAGGTACTGATAAGTTACAATCATGCGGTGGCGGTTTATTCCACGCACACGCTGGTCTACGGATGGTCCACCGATTCATCATTTTCGAGACAGGAACCGTACAGCCGATACCTCCAGTTTGGCAGCGATGATCATTCTACCGCACCCACTCGAAACTCAAACTTTGCCTTCAACCTCGCACGACTGGTGCTTCTCAACCAGTCTTCACAGATCCTCATGCGAATACATGTACAGCTTCCAGCTCATTACCGCTCCCAACTATATACCAGCAACCTTCCAGGAAGTCCGGGATTCCCCAGCATTGCTGTGCCAATGTAAGTTTATGCTCAAGTCATCGCTCGTTATTAATGAATTTGTCCCTAAGGAGCGTATCGAACACAATAACGTTCGCGGAAAGATGTAGGGGTATGTCAATAGTCATCGACAGCACCTCCTACGTCGTCTTCCTCTGATCCGTGATAACATTCAGTCCCAGCCGTCACCCTGTCTCCCACAAACCAGTGTCGTCGTGATCTACCCAGCTGTCCGTAGCGAAGGTCGAGACCTCCAAGCGTTCTGAATTGAACCCAGCAGCTGCAGCGTTCAACGTGCGTATTGGCAGCTACGCGCAGCGCTTCTCGCATCGACCCCAGTTAAGTAGTACTCACGCTTGTCTTCCGTTATGGCAGCGCACTCTCACGCGGCCAGCACAGCTGACTTTCCATACGCGGCTATGTCCTAGGTAATCGCTTGCGGCTGAACACCCCTTGTCGAACCCGCGTTGAGCATTACCCCCGTGTACATGGGTAACCCCGTCTGAACACCCACTTTCTGCTTCCGGCAGCCTCAGCGTGTATCTTCTTCAGGAAGAGTTCTCCTCCCGCTGCGGGCACAGTCGTGACCGCTCTGTCATGCAACAGCCACCGATTGGTCCGTTTTCAATTTCCAGCAGCAGCAACAGCGGCACGCTTTGGACAACTCAAAGACGGACTGGTAGCGGGCGGTTCTGCAGGGACTTCGGATGTGATATATGGTCTTGATTCCTCCCATGCTGGCGCTGCGCAGGTCCATCTTGCCGAATGTTCATGCGTATTTCATGGAATAAATCTACGTTCACAAGCATGTCGGCTGCATTGCGCACCTAGACAAATCAATCAAATTTTATACAGGCGAGTGCATCATCAGCAATTTCATACAGCCCTGAGGCCTGAAGCGTGCAACTGCAAGGTGGTGATCCGTCTGTGTTCTCTTTCGAGAACCAATTGTTATCGATAAGGCTTAGCAGCTCAACGGTCTCATCGGCTCTCACGCCTAATTCGAGGCCTTTTGTCGATCATCTAGCGCACTCTAGCGATGATAAAGTGCGTTTACTAGTCTACCACTTGCAGCATTATCGTGTTAGAGCTCCAACAGTGGTTTGCACGAACTGTAACCGAGCCTGTCGACGACGTCGCGGGGGTATCTGATACCGGGGTCACCGGTTCGTCCGTGCGGCGGGGTGGTATCAGGAACAGCTATCCCCGAGAGGTGTGCGCGGATCCTCCACAGTGTCATCCTGCCGCCGTAGCGGAAGCTGACAGTCGGTGCGGACACCGTAGAAGTGCTCCCGCTGGTTAGTGTGAGATGAGGCATCATGGCCAAGCTTGGCGACGCGAAGGTCTGGCAGCAGACGACGACATGCGCCGAGGTCGATATTGTGTCCCGTATGCCGGTTCAGCGTTGTCGCGAGAATCTCGAGCAAACACCGGGAAGTTGCCCAAAGCGGCACAGAACACACTTACCGCAGTGCGCTCATCGTGTTGTAGTAGCTTTATGATGACTCTATTGGACTGATCATCATCGCTATAGGATGCGAAGCCAGATGGGACCATCTTGCTCTCCCAGCGACCTATGTCGCTGAGCTCCGAGCTTATGATACAACTTCCGTTGACAACATCGAGTTGGTCGAACCGACCACCGAGCTCCGACCCTGACCTAGGGTGATGATGATTCGTCGAACATTCTCCACCCTAGACAAGACCCGTACGAGACAAACGGAAGGGCCTGAGAACGGTGAGGAGTGGAGTGGAATGTGCAACGGAAACTGCACGCACGCACAATTGCACAGCAATCAAATATCATAACTCGGCTAGCCCTGTGCCAACTGCCTTAACCCGCCCAACGAGCGTCGATGATCTTCCAGTGTTCCACCCACGTGCCAACCGTAGGCTTCTTGTGAGAGTGCGGGAGGGTCGTGCAGCAGCCTCGTACGTTGCGAACAGAGAGATCAGCTGATTCGCGCTCGGTTTTGTCTGATGATAAGGATGCATGACAGCATACCATCAGCAGTGCGCACGACGAGTCTGACGAAGCTTCGGTATATTATCGACGCACCGCGTTGAACCGGTGTGAAAATCTGCAATGGGCCATGTTCACCAAGAGTCGCTGAACACCTCTCGTTCTCATGGGGTGGTGTAGAAGTTGGCCCCAAACCGCATGCAGAGTGCGTAGATTCGCACCCGGGGCTTGCCATATCAGCCTCAGCGTAGTAGGATCGTGCAACAGGCAACGCAGCAACTGTTCACAGATTACAAGAAGTCATCAATAAATTGTCAACGGATTTCCTATGCGCCGGAAACATGCTCATGGCTAAATACAGCCCATGCGCATGAAAGTTGACTTACAAAACCGTTATATGCCCGGCTCGTGAGACTTCAGATACTCACTAAGGTAGACCTTTGAACCAGAAACTCGTGGGTTCGAAGTGCGCTAGACAAACCGCCGGCCAAGCGTCGGTGAGCACTATCGTATTCCATATATTATGATAATAGTGCCCGAACGTGAGAGATATGGGACATACCTGGCCGTTTCACACTGTAATTTTGATTTGTTGAGGTCCCGGCGATGAGGGTATATCATTCTAGAGATTGCATGCATGTCGCTTTCGCGCGCGAGTCACGGAGAGGCTGGGGTGCAGAGCCCATGTGCCGATATATGGGTCTGCACCCGGAGGACTGGACAGTTACTGAGTCGGACTTTGACACAGGATAGAGTTGGCCCTGCGCATGTCTTCGGCCTAACAGCGGTGAAGGTAGCTAAAGATGGCATAGGGGTACTTGATGGCTATATCTTCAGGACAGCACTGAAATAGCACAGTCAGCGTACGGGCTCCGGATATTGACGTGTGTGCAAAACAGCTCATACCATCTTATAACGGACGCCGCGCCACATTTGCCAAGTCGTCACGGACGCTCCACAGTGAATACGCTATCCACAGCTCGCCCCTTCGTTGTAGATCCGTCGTTGGGTGCCACATACAGGTGATTGTTGTAGCGCGCTTCGCCCGGGTTGGGTGTAAGCAGAAGATAGGACGGCAAAACTCGAAACCACGCATGATTTTCCGCATATGCCACATGAGACCGACTACGGGCAACGTAATTCGAGCCCGCATTTCCCACAGAGAGGTGCTTTCGCGTGGTCCAGAATCCATATTTCTCCTATGTTCTTGACAGCTACAGCGAAACCTCATAGGCATTGCTGAGAAAAGATTTAGAAAAGGAAGAGCAGAAGGCGCGTGTAAAAATCACGCACCAATAATACCACGATCTACAGGCCTGCGCTCGCTGCCGTCAGCATTGTCTGCCAGCTGGAAGTTGTCCATCTCCGACGACAATCGCGGGTAAACAAGAGAAGGACGCACACACTGGCAAGGTAACGCTGTCTCACAGAACGCCAGGACCGGGCATTCTTGATCACCTGTAACGGTGACTCAAACGTAAGGCAGACGTTGAAAGCCGGAGTCGAGAGCTGTCCGGCATTATGCTTCAGAGTAATGTGAAGGGCTGTCACAGCCGCGTGAATTCCATCTCTCTCACGGCCGTGTAACCGCAATACTGCGAAGGTAATGTTAGGACCGGCTCTGTGTGTGTCGCTTCATCTGGACAGGCCTGGATGGACTTCTATGAAGATCCCCGTGGGCAGCGGGCCACGACATACGAGCAGCGGCGCTGACAGTTATAAGTGCAACTTTGGGCAAGTTCTTCACTCGGATGTCAGTGCGTAAGCAGGTGACAGCGGCAATATCGCGCACCTCACAAGTATGTCAGGTACGAACTTGACAATAATGATGATTTATGTCTGTGAGAACCATCGATATACATTGTTAAGCTGCTTCCCTGATTACCGTCGGTGCATTCGCGGACGCTGCGACTGGCTACTGGATGTATAACGGAGTGTTCCGCCTGGGTTCGACATGAGAAGACATACACTTCTTGGATGCTTGAGTTCGAACGTAAAGATCTCTTCTGGATGCCGATGCTCAAGCTTAGTCAACAGCAAGATTACAAAGGGCCTGGGGTAGGTCCAGATGGGCAAGTGTGCGAGATAAATCCTGCAACGGGACGAGGAGTGGCCCAGGGACAAAGTCCAGAGCTTCGCACATCTCGGTTGAGCTTCAGAGTCTGTCCGAGGTATGCTAGACCGCGAACTCCGGTTGAGTTGGCGGCGATGCTGGCAACCAATCTGATTCGTGTAGCGCGTCCTTGAGTGAATGCGTGGAAGACGAGATGAAACCTTCAGAGCTCCCAGCAGGTATTCTAAGATTGGAAGTTTTAGCAACCCGGTGAGTCTTCTGAGCCTGTCCGAGGGGTACTAGGCCAAGAACATAGAGGACTATTTGTAGTACTGGCCACCGTGCGATTTGTGTTATAAATGCTTGAGTGCATCTTTCGTCGCTCCCAACATTCGTCAGCACTACGTCTGTACGTCGTGGATTCTTTTTTTGGCTTACCGATGAGGTGTAGTTTATAAACTTGACCTGATAGGATCCTGGTGGCAGAACGAAGGTGAGTCGACGACGAACGCGGTGGAGCAAAATGTGACATCCGCGTCCGTATACCACGTGATCGTGTATTCGTGTGTGACCGGACGCTATACGCACCAGTTGCGACGAATATTCGTTGTTCGAAACCTACACCGTATCACAACTATCATTACTGTTAACACCCATTCTTGATGTCTTTGCTGATAGCAGACTTGTCTTCAGCAGTAAGCTCACAAACCCACCTCGGCAATGGTCACCAGACATACCGAAGCGCAACGGAGTCCCAGAATGCATATATTCGGATGCAGTACCACCCAGCCACCCACGAACTATTAACGGACGAACATACGGCAGATTACAAAGCCTCTGCACGGCATGCAAGGAGTATTATCGAGCTCTACTTCGCTCTTAGTCAACTCTTCGCAGGTGGCGTTTCTCCCGAATCGCGAGTAACCTGCGCTCTTCCTCTTTGGTATGCCTTCCTCCCTCCAAAGCGTCTTTTAGCTCAGCAATCCTCCTTCTCGTTTCCATGTTCTTAGCAACCCAAGATCCTCCACCTAGCGCTCTCTTCCGTTCCGACTCCCTCTCCCTCGCAGCTTCATCACATCGATCAAAGTTGTATCCGTCCCCGAGCCTCCGTCGGACTTCTGCCCAAGCCTTGGTGGCATGTCTCGAGGGCGGCTCAAACGAACTGCCCACTTGGACCCCTGCTTTACCGCATCCCGGACAATGTGAGTTCTGCAACCTTTTCCACCATGCATCGGGATGCCAACGCTTCATCTCCTCCACCTCAGCCTCGCGCACGTCACATGGCAAATGGTCCCACATCAGGCTATTCAGGTGCTCAAATACCTGCTTCAACGCTTCCACGTCCTGCTTCGCCCCGGCGCGGAGCTGATTCCACCTTACCCATACTTCCGGAATTCGTGCAGGTACAGGTCTGACGAGCGTATGGCACCCGCGGCTGGTCCAGAGGTACTCGTTTAGACTTTCATTAATGAGCAGTTTGAATGTGCGCCTGCAGTCAAGGCAGACGTATTTGTCGCGTCGCGCGTCTTGGCAAGGACAATTTCTAGGATCATTGAGGGTGTTATGAGGCCGATCGCAGCTGTCCGATTTCGATTAGCTTTGGGGGACCCTTGTCAAAGCTATGGTGGTGTTTACCGTCTGGTGCTCCCTTGCGACATCAGGGTAAACAATGGAGGAGTATAGACTGCTTAGTCCGTATTCAAGTTCCTGCAAGACGGTACATGGCTGTTCGTACTAATGTGACAGGCACGACTCATTTGCGGTACCGCATATCATACTAATGCCGACGCCACCACCAAAGCCAATTTGACTTCTGCACAGATGTGTGCGACAGTGGATTATGAGTTTCCCAGCCCATTGTCACCACCATGATACTAACTAGAATGGCTGAGCCATCCGTTATCACATGTTTCAGCGCACACATACATCTGTTATTGCAGAACACGGACCAGTGAGTGCAATACATCGTTTAAAGTACATCGATTATACTGATTTATACCCTACGTCCACGATGATCTGAGACATGACGTGATTCATATTTTAGTAGACCGGTCTCGTTCTCCGCCAGTGGGATCTGCGAGTTTAATATCTTCTCTACGGCGATGAACATTGACGATCACATCGTTATCTAGCTCTAGATTTAATGGACACGAAGTTCATCGTAATGATGCTGCACATTCCAAGGATTTCGATGAGTGTGGTCGGTGAACTTGGTCCCGGGTTAACAGTGTTATGGGCCTGAACGCTCACCTAAATGCACGCTACAGGGTCGGCACGCCATGGCTGCAGCAACTCGCGACGTTGGTTACCGCAACAGTCAAACAGCCTGGACCATCTATACATGCCCACAGCAACGTTGCGCGCCCGCCAAGCCGCTGAGGATGAGCGGGCGGGAGATGGTCCCACAGCCATAACAGGCCAACATCATCGCCTCGTAAGGAGGAGGAGATAGTGCGGGAATTTATGTTGCAATTTGACCTTGACTGTTCAGCTAAGATCGTGGCCGTGTATCAGTGAAATGCTGTTTGGTGAACGGAGCAGCTAGTGAGCAAAGGTGTAGGGCACAGCCCATTGCTCAGTCGACTTTTGTGTATACAGTACAGTATTCGTGGCCGTGAGCGACAGCATGACGTGGTCCAGATACTGAGTGGTCATAGTCGAGGCCATATCTTGTGGACTATTCTCGAATGTGACGCCTTGAGAGACGATCACGGAAACATGTTTTCAAGGCATGTTCGTAGATGATCTCAGGCTCAGCTTGCGCAATCCTGGCTGGCTGCAAAAGACCTCGTTGTGAAGAGCCAGACGGTGTAAGAGATGAACGCGACGATGATCCTCAGCTCAAAGTATATATATATTCGGACTAGTGTAATTTCGCAAGCGCCAACACCGACACCAAGCCATCACCGCTAACTAGCACTCTGACCTGGAACCGCCACCTCGGGGAGTAATGTCTGGAATATAATCCCTCTCCACATACCCATACAAAAAGCACCGCTCCTCGCTCTTTTAGCTGCTCCTCTACCTTCCGTTATTTACGCAACGCGTAGAACATCCGCTCCGTCAACTCAGTACAACAACTCATTCGTTTGCCCTCAAGTCTCTCCCTCACGGCAACAACAGAAACAACGCCCGTAACGGTATCGCATCATGATGAAAAGCTGCCTCAAGTGCTCCGCGGCTGGTCCCTCGCACGCCCTCTTTGCCCAACCAGACTCGCCACGCTCGCCTGGCGGGCAAAGCGTCCACTCAAACGCGGACAGCGATGGTGGCAGCCCGAGCGCGAGCCCGGAGGAGATGAAGCGCAAATCGGTGACATTTATGGACGAAGGCGAAGTGTTTTACGTGGACGACTGGGATCGGTCACCCACTGCAATTGTGGAACGCTTGACGTACAAGTACGTTTGCGCAGTTCCTTTGCTTCTTCTGCTGTTCTTCGCTTCGGAGCCTGACTAAAGTTTATTTGTTTGATTTTGTGTGCACAGAGATGTGTACGAGCTCAAGGAGCTGCACATCAGTCTCCCGCGCATCAACCTGGCCACAAAATGTACGAAGGAGAAAGCAAAAACCGCAACGTAAAATCAACTCACCAACCACAACCATTGCCATCACCAACCGCTCATCCCTCGTCATCTCTGCATATGCATTCATCCGGCCAACATCCCTGCATACACACACGCACACCGATATATATACACTAATAACCACTTCCACGGACTCTGACACATGGACTTTGAAGTAGGCACCACAGTAGACGCGCTCCTGGACTTCTTGGCACCGGACTTTTTTGTTCATCTTGACCTTCCTCTTTGCTTAGTTTATTTCGATGCTGGACAACGAATCCGAAAGAGCACCGCTCTGCCCCTCCCACTCCACTCGTCGCTCACTCGCTCTTGTTTCTTGTACGTATACGTTTGCGCATCGGACGTTCTAGTATTGCATGTTTTTTCCCTCCCCACCTTCGCTTGCATCCCACTTCGCATATTTCGCGTTCTTCCCTCGCTGGACTTTAGAATCGGTCTCATCTCCTCTCGAATTGAATTGCCACGTAGTGTTTTTACGAAGTAGTGTATATACTCCCTCTAGCTTGAACGAAGCAAAAGCGGAAATGTAAGATCTTGATATATACAACTACATACGCACGCGCATTATCTTGGAACAACTGTTCTTTTCCGTGTGGAACTTACAATATGGTACGCCAGTCGTGTATAGGGTCTGCGGCGTGTACTTGTCTCACCCATATCCACAGTTTCCCAAACAGATTTCATTTTAGATCCACGCTGTACTGGTACGTGCAGTGCGCGGGGCCAAATGGTGAAAACTTGGCGTGCACATCTACGGGTGTGAACCCGCTCCTAGCCATTCCCTCGCACAGCCTAGAATTTTGCTCCCAATCAGCGGCAAGATGGATGGCCGTCATACGCGCCGTTCGGGTAAGCTTCAGATGGTTCCAACTTGAACATGGATTCCCCTGGAGACAATGTAATTGACTATCCTCCTGTAGCCATGCTCAGACAGCTGCCAGAGTGTATTGAAGCAATATACCAGCTTGAGCACTTGGGGACGTAAATGTCCCACATCGAGCGACTCTTCGTCCCAGGCCACCATTGCGACTGCCACGATCCCGCCGCGCGAGACGAACACCACACACCGTACATGGATGAGAAAACAAACCGCGGCTCACGCTCGCTGTCCACCTGTGTGCCTCAGTCCCTGGATCACAGGAATCAGCGCACACGGCCCATCTCATGATACACAGTGCACAGCTCGTCCGTGATGCATGATGCGTCCCATCGCAGAACATAGGGCGTGCCGCTACTAGCCTACACGGGCGGACAGACGGGACCCAGGCCCACGGTGCTGGAACGCACGCACCCACCGCGACCACAGCGCGGAACCTTGCATTCCGTGGGTGCGATTTCCGGTAGAATGGAAGCGCTGAGACGGGTGTCTGGGCCAGATTCCTGAGCGTGGCGATGGTGGTGGTGGCGGAGGGTGAGATACTAGATGGCAGTGTGCGTCTGTAATCGAATCGATATACGTCGCTTGTCCTGGGATATACTTTTGGTCCGTCGACGGTGCGAACGCGTTCGTTTTTTATATGTCTATTCTGGGACTGTGTAGCGATCTGGGAGGGATATGGTGTGAACGCGCGATGGCGATGAGATGGGGTGGCACCCGCCTCCCCACCATGCCTTGGCCGGTTGCTTCGTGCTCGGTGCAAATACCAAGGAAGGCGCGGGCGGACGTGTGTCATCCGCGTTTAGCTCAACGACCGAGGAAGGGACGTCACGGACCATGGATTGGAAGACGGGGGTGCATGACGAATGATCGCGTGGGGTTACCAACTCGTCGATGCTTTGCGTTCTTTCATTGTGCGCGGCGGCAGAAAAGCGTAGGCGATTGTATGGTGGAGTGTGAGCGACGAGCTTAATAGATAGGGTCCTTCTTCGTCTCTGATAAGAGCTTACTCCGGAGGATTACGACAGTTATAGACAGGAAAAGAACGGATAAGTATGAACGCCCTTCTTACTCACTCCACACTAGAACTGCTATCGATGAGCTTGTTGCTGGAATGTAAAACCCCCAATCATTAGATATGGTGCGAGGTCGCACGGTAGAATAGATGTGAACCAACGACGTACCGATTACCATACACATGAGAGCCAACCGTGACTAGGCGGACCGTTCTGCGTGCCGCAACCTATGAGCGTCGCTCTTTCCTCCGCCGGGGCATACCACGGAGACCCTGGATTTGTGCGTGAGTACCAACGTAGCCCGCAGCATTTCCAAGAGAACCGCAGGGTCCACGGGCGACACGGTGGACACGCCTTCGAACAAAAACTCTTCCCGCCCGGATGGCGATGGCGATGGTGATGGTCGCTCGACCCGGGTCCTGTCGATGGCCCGCTCGGTACGAGGGAAGTAGACGAGCGGGAGCATGACCTGCGCACTGCATCCTAGAAGTGCGTGCGGGCACTCACAGTGGGTAGAAATGCGGCAACGGTCCTGTCAGCGCGCAGTCATGGTGTCCGCTAGACTGGTAGGGGAGATGGCACAGTGGGATCCCGCGAGACGTGATCGATGTGAGGTACGTTCAGTAGACCTAGAGGTGTAGCAATACTCACAGGTGCACGGAAACGCAGCAGGAGCTCTGCGTGTGCGCAGTCGTCTGCCGCAGTTTCGAGATGATCGTCCCGACGGGAACGCGAAAACATCCCGCTGCGACAGGACTCGGAACTCCTCGGATCTCAGTTGTCGACAAGAACTCAGGGAGCAGTAGAAAATGCCACGGGCCTTGACTCCGACTCGAGGCGGTATTAGTATCCTGACATTGAATGTGTGCACGGCGCAGCCATGGTGAGCATAACTTGTGTGAAGTTCCAAAAAAGATAACTCCTCGTGTAGGTGATCTTGACGAGGGTGTTGCATCTCGTGCCCATGCATTAGATCAGCTGATACCATGGCCATCGCGCGAAAGGACAACTTTCGACATCATCGTCGACGTAGGAAGCTCTTCGCTAGCTGTACTCCGTAATCGGACCTGACAGGATAATTAGCTACGATCCGCATTGACAACATAAAGCCTCACGTGACAACTTGTCCTCCCTTCCACCAAAGTTCCAAACTTGCAAGCTTAAGCCTCGTGTTCACCCCCGAAATACAAGAAACCACATCAGCATATAATAGTCCAGACAATTAAACAAACATAAAATTAACGGTATACGGGTGTCGATATAACTACGTCTATCTGAGGAGGCGGGCTCAGGATACGATGAGTAGCGTGCGGTGCATCCCAACAGGTGTGAGAAGCGTGGACAAAATAATGGCGATGTGTGAACGGTATGTGGTGGGCGGATGGATCATGTGCAGATGATGGGACGCAGCGTGATGGTGGAGGGAAGGGCGTGTAGAGGGAAATGTGAGATGTATGTGAGCTCGCATGTACGTATGCAGATGCAGTGCGAAAGAAATGCGGGATGGAATATACTGGAACGAAAAGAGAAATAAAAGAGCAAGCGAGACGAGGAAAGTCCATCGCCCTCACTCACTCTCTCCGTGTCAAACTGGGCCTCAACAACATATCGCCCTCCTCTTCTGCCGCCTCGACCAATCTCGACGCGGGCACGTTGCGCATCGCCTCAATCGTAAGCTCAGGCGACATCATATCCGAACCCATACCCTCCAGCGCCGAGAGCGCAGACGGCCGCTTGACAAACTCCCGCTTCCCGCGCATCGACCCTCGCGCGGGACGCCCCTCACCCTCCTGTTCGCCTCCCTCGCCGGGATACAGCGAAAACGGCGAAGGCGGCTGGAGTGCTGGACTTGGGAGCGCGTGCAAGCGCACCTTGCTCTCGCTGACAAATGGCTCGCCACCCAAGGCCGGGAAGTACGGATTATGCGTGCCGCTGCCCCGCCCGCTCCCGAAGGTCGCGTGCGACACAAAATAGTGCGAGAGCATAGTGCCGTCATCATCATCCTGTTCGCGCGGCGATGACGGCCCTGCGCTGCTCACGCTGGGTGCCTCGCTCTCTGTTTCGGTGTCTGTATCGCTCGCGGACGATAGCGATGGCGTCGACGTGTACGAGCGGGAGAGCATGCTCAAGGGAAGGTAATTGCTTGGCGGGGAGTGAACACTCTCGAGGTCAGAGTCTTCTGCTTGCGACAAATGCTCTTCGGGCTCGGCTTCGGGAGGCACTTCGTTCTGAGGCGTCAGCTCTACCGACTCCGTACTGGGTTTGGGAGGAATGACGGGCGGAGCAGGGTCTTCAGGGGGTAGGAGGGGGACAAATGTCATGTTGAACCGTCTCACAGGAGGCGGTGCAACAACGGGTGGGGGTGGAGGCAGTTTGACCTCCTCTTTAACAGGGAGTAACGGAACAAAGGAGAAGTTAGGGGTACGTCTAGGTGTAGGAGGAGGCGACGATACTGGTGAGAGGATAGGAGATGATGGTGCAGGAGAATGTGAGGCAGAGGATGCAGCAGATGGCGGGGGAGTGACCATGGGCACTGGGGAAGATATTGGTGGTTTGGGCGTCTCGATGTGTGCGGGTAGTGTGCTGAGCTGCGTATTCGGGTGCGGCGTGCTCATGGGCTCGAACGGGCCCGATTGAGGCGGTTCGGATGACGGAGGGAGTAGAGGGAGCAGTTGTATAGGCACAGAATCGAGGTATGGTAGGATCTCGCGGTCCACCTCTCGCGAGGCGTCACGATTCTTCCATTTTGATGGCGTCGCCGAGGGCATAGAGGCGAAACGCGAGACGGGGAATGGGGCGTGGGTAGATGGTGGGAGAGTAGTGGAGGGGGATGGTTGCGGGAGAGATGTGGTGAAATGCTGTCGATAGCTCGGAGGCTGAGGTGCTCGAGGAAGAGATTGCATGATCTGCTTCAGCTCGAGAATGTCCCTGAAGAGAGAAGTACGGTCAGCTCTTGTCTTTGGGAGCGAAGAGTGATGAAGAGAGTAAAGCTAGAATGAGGCTTGTAACAGACCCGCAAGTCGTATAAATAGTCTTTTGCTGTCGGGTCGTCGGACATATGTGCAAGGTCGTCGGAGGCCGCACGCGCGGGCAGCGGGCTCGTGACCTGGTTGCTCCACCGACTGTTCCCGTCACCGGAACATGACCAGGTTCCATCCCTGCCCGCCGCACATAATGTCATGACATGGTCAAGGAGCAACAGAGGCCTCCTAACACCGACTACCATGAGCCATGACGTTGACGGTGCATAGCTCTCGCTTATTCGTGATGATTTCCATATATGGTAATCATACGAAGTGACTCGAGATCTGCGTGCATACATGCAGCAGCACGGCACGCTTCGTGGTGACCTCACGCGACCACGATTGCGGGGAACGGATGGGGATGATCAGGAAGCACTCGCGATACTCACTGATAGCATAGTTTGGGCGCGACGGGGGCAGGCGACCTGTCCCAATCATCGGCCTCAAAGAACTCCTCCAGATCGCGGCAGAAAGAGACTGTCTTGCGACATGACGATGTGAGAGGAGTGCATCCGGAGGCGGGAGATGCGCTTCCTGAGGCGAACGGTGATCCAGCGCTGCTGCCGGGCTGGGGGGTCAAAGGTGGCGTGAACTTCAAACAACCCTTCATCTTGTGAGGAGGGGCGTCCCGATCGTTGTGGTGTGCGGCGGTGAAAGTACGAGCGTACGAGTGGTGGCGGCTGGACGGGGAGCGTGCGGAACGGTCAGGAAAGACCGTATGTCGTGAGGGTCGTAGTCGAGGATGTGGGGAATGTTGGCAACGGCGAGGAGGTATTTGAGAGAATGGGCCCCCGGCCGGGGAAAAGTGGAAGCACTGTGCTGTGACGGCACGTGCCGACACGGCGTTCCGTGCGTGACTTCCGTCACGTCACCTGCCTGCACCAAATGGCAAAGGTTCCGCTTGTGACATCGCCCCACTGTCACACGTGTCCTGCAGAATTGCTGTCGACTCCATTTCAACTCGTTCTGTCCATTCGGTATGCAAATCCTTACTCGCCCCACGTCATCTGCCCATCGAAATACTTATCTAGCGACACTGTGTTTTCGTGTGCTCATACCCTCATATATGCGCAGCCGTGACAGGCCCGGCCAGGAACTTGTTGACACGCAACCATCATCCATCCGGGTGGGCCTCATTCGGAGCCAGATGTGCCCACCGTGACCCAAGAGCCGCCCTTGCGCGACGAGGCTTGCTCGTGTGTTGTGACCCTCCTGCTCTCCTAAAACTTCAGCAGAACCTCGAAGAAGTCGTACGTCAAGGTGTGAGAACGGACAGAAACCAGATTGTACCCTCCGATGCACAAAATTTTACCGCAACACGATTGTTTAATTTCTCCCGTGAAGACGCTGTGGCAACACGCTGGCGATGCGCTGGGGGTCGTTATTTCGGAGGAACACCGCCCTAGCGCTACGGGGTATGTCTGCATACTGTCATCCATGCATAGCTGTTAATTGCCTTCTTATAGGTCTAAGGATTGCTCGATATCGATGTAGCAGTGTGCAGCATTGAGATATCGAACTATGTGCACACGTAAATGTGCCTTACTATCCGCGTTTTTACCGTACAACTCCACTCTAAGCTCTGTCGGACCGGTTGTGACTGCTAAACTTGAAGAGACTGGTGTAAACAGCGCGTAAGCTTGAAACTCAACCCCGAGTCCCGTCCTCGGATCTGTCCTCAAAGTCATTAACGCGCACAAAAACGGGTCGGAGCAACCATATCTGTTTCACCCGTTGCAAAGCGGAGGTGAGCTGATTTGCTATAAGGGTTATGAGTCGCAAGGTGGGTGTGCTGTACGACGCAATTTGTACGTTTTACTGGTACACATCCCATACTGAACCTTGTGCTCAGGCAGTTATGCATCTCCCAGTCACGGTCCGACCGACCCAAAGTCTGATCCGCACAATATACCCCATCTTCCCGCATCCAAGTAAAGACTAGAGAAGCGATCTGCGCCGCCACCAACTGGAAACGTCGGACCGACCCGCAACATCGAAGTCGCTGGCAATATATAAAGCGTGCGCACCATCTCAAGGACGTGTTCGCTGAGTCCCATATTTCACGTTCAGACCCCAGGATCCGTGATCCCACCACAAGTCGCTCGCATACATGCAACGGAGACGAAAAGACTTCTCATAGGAGTGCGTCGCTGATTCATGAAGAGGTCGTTGTCCCCAACGCGTTCGTTTGCCTTCATGGAAACACGATAATTCTCGAGATTGGATCCCGCCATACACGTCAGTGCCGTGTTCACTATGCGTCGTTCATTGCGTAACCGGTCCGACTACACAGGTGCAGCGTACTCCCAAGTCTCACGACCAGATGCCATACTTACTGTACACATATAGCACAACTGCAGCTGAACTGTATAGAGCCGAAATGCCGTACCACTCCTGGACCAGGAAGCAGGTTGGTTGGAATCGTTCGCGGCACAAACTGAAGAAACCGTGAGTGCAATCGCACACAAGAAATCTGCCGAATCTTCCATTCACTCCCGAAGTGTAGCATCATTCATCCGATCTCTACAGCTATCTCTCGTTGGCATGGTCTAGCCTGCTTTCGGGAGAAGCTAGCTCGTGCCAATACTGACCGACGTCTCGTAGCACCGCCTATTAACTGACCTGCAGCTCCAGCTTATTTTTAGATTCACAACACATCCCGCCCTACAGGCCATAGAAGTACACCTTCGACTATTTAGGGGCGAGAACCCGATCTGCGTTTCAAGGACGTCGGACCGGTCCCACAACGCCAAAGCTGACGGAGACAGCGCATATATGAGGGCGAGCCTGCAAACCTGCAGCATGCTAGCCATTCACTATATCTAACGAAGCCTCCCTCGCCCTCTCTTCCATGCACGGAGTAGGAGAAGAGAGCAAATTTGTTGCACGAGCGCCGCACCTGAATCCTAAGAAGACGGGGGAGCAGTAAACAATTTTCCTTTCGATCGTCACATCGGACAGCTGAAGACACATGAACCAGGCCCCGGTCTTCAGAGTACACAAGTACACACCAATCAGACGCGACTACCGCGTTCAATCACCCCGCCACGACAAGTATCAACGAGGAACTGGCATTCTCCGTAATGCCCTTTTCCGGCCGAGAAGACGATCCGCGGTTTACGTCTCTACCTATGTTGGATCAATCCCGCAGCGCAAGCATACAGTGAGGTACAGGACCCGCACGGTGCACATCTGCACTCGCACTCCGTCCAGCCCGACTGCCTGCATCCCACTGAGTCTGGACTGCAGTGCTCAGTTCATTTCCCCACCTGCCTCACGATAAACGGCAGGAAATCAGCATTTCACGCGGTGAGAAGGTTGTCATCCAGTAATTAAGCGTGAACCGGATTCATGCGTTCGGGTACCTGTCACTTATCGTGCGTTGCTTATATTGCTTTCTTTCAAAAATCGTGGCTACTATATGCTAATGTCGGTCTGGAATAACCTCTTCTTGCCTTTGGCTGGGTCTGTGCCATTCGACCGCTTGTCAGCGACCCACCCAGAGGCCAGAAGACGTTTGTCTGCTCGACTTCTGGTAGAAGGACGACGAACCGAAGCAAACCTCGAGCGGGATAGCGGCGCGTGTGGAGTTAGCATTTACCGTGCACACACATATGGGTCTTTTGTATCTTCCTAATGCTCATCGGAGTCTCCGATGATATCCTCCGCAGGACATTACACTTCACTTGTATTTCATTGATATCATGGTCGCTGAGGTGAATGTCATGGAAGCCAGTTAACACATTGCAAGGTAGGCATCGCTTCGCACGCTGGTGTATGAAATACTTGACGCTTCTCTGAACAGTGCTTTACTGCTTCTTTCGATTCAGTAACGCAGTGCGCAGAGACTCGGTGAGACGAGGGTAACGCCTGAAGTTCAAATAGACGTACGTTGAATCTCGTAATCTGAAGGGATCTCCCACGCCGAGGAGATACTGGTGCATTGCCTTCTTGCATTCCGATCACGCCCTCAAGATGGCCGCCATCCGGCTTAAGCTTCTCAAGCTCAGCCGTCCTGGCGCCCATGGCGATAGCACTACACTACAGTATGTCAGCTATTGTATCAAGGATTCTCTGGATGCATAATTCTTTCCAGCAGCTCGTTCATCGCGGGCTCCAGCATCGAAGGCACGTACAACATAGTACTCAGTGTCCATAAGCACTCCAGACAACGGCGTAGAGGGTCTGCCTGTCGTTGGACTTGGATTGACAAGTGACATTCATATGCTATATGATCATCAGCTGCTTGCAACAATTGCAGTGGGTTCTAAGATCCGGTTACGTTCCATTGGAGGGAACCCTGTCCAGATCTCGCTATATTCCAAGATGACGATATACTGACACGTTAAAACGCAGTCGGTCAGCGCATGTATAGTTCACCTCTCACCCATGCAGACTATCTTCATCGACGACTCGGAGCTGTCTATACTCCACTATGCAGGCCATTGGAAAAAAGGCGGCGTCCCACAGGAGTTCAACGTGTGAGTACCCATGTCTTCTCATATACATACAGAAGCTCAGATATCCGATAGAACAACGCATGGCTCTTTGTGGCAAGGTGCCCAAGTCAGTCTTACATTCCAGGGTGAGTGCCTCTTGTTACCGAGCCCAAGCACAGCCACCTGGACACTTTTCGCACAAAGGGACCTCTATCCAGGTGCTAGGTTCGATAGGCACTACAGCTGGAGATGGGATGCCTGTCACATCATACGTTCTCGACGACGGAGAGCCCACCACCTACACTGCACCTGAAACGAGCAAAACAACGTTTCGTCAAACGTTCTATACATCGCCTCAATTATCGGATGGGGAGCATAGTCTGACAGTCAATCTCATCTCGAATGGCTCAACATACTGGCTGGACTACTTCGCTGTTACCCAAAATAAAGCTTCATTGCCCAGTTCCAGCAGCGTACTCGCCACAACCATCTCTATCGAGACCTCAAGCCCTACCACAGCCTCTGAAAGTCCAGACCATGGGACTGGCTCCCGCTCGCTACAACCAGGAGCTATCGCGGGGATCGTATTGGGTGTACTAGTTTTTGTGGGTGCAGTGATTGCCGTTATATGGTTATGCGTCCGTCGAAGTCGCACTCGTAAAGAGTCAACAGTCGATATGATTGATAACCATCTTGTGGTCTACACAGGTATCTGTCCCATTTGATGGAGTGGCTTGCTACGCTTAGCTGACCTGTTTACAGCCGCCCAGCCGTATTCATCCATCCCGTACAATCACACGGGTCCTTTGAGTAGCACCACCAACAGATCGCAGTTCTCAACCACATTAAGCTCACCCTCTTCATCGCCTGGTTCGATGGTCAAAGGCGGGTGAGGCTACTGAGATAGAAAGCTCCTTTGCTCGCGGCCGGTGCATTCTCAGCAAATTAGTGGTCCCACAGAGAAGTCCTTGCTTGGAATGCAATTTCACACGCATATCTCGTCTTTGGACACTCCATAGTTTCGAGCAGCTACTTTCCCGACGATGAGTTCGCTTCCTACATTTCAACGGTGCTTTCACATCAAATATGTTATCCCATAGGCCATACCAGGTTATACGTACCACGGCCGTTCAGCAGCCATACACGAATAGGATACACTGGATTGTAAGCGGACAGATGCAATAGAAATGACATTTGGATTGTGTTCTTAGTGCCAGCCCATAATCAAACGACGCTCGGTGTCTCGGTTCATCAGCCGCTAAGCATCAAATTCCCAAGGTACTCCATCTCCGTATGTGATAGCTCGTGCTTGCGCTCGAGTCCGCTCGACATAACAACGATGCGTGTTCTGTCTTCAATGATATTTATCACGATGATGCGGTAGCTTTGTATGGATTGATACATCCATAAGGCCTCTCTTCCAGTACGGGCATTATCTCACTTTTCCCCTCTCACTCACACGATCTTTATACCCTCCTATTCGTTTGTCCTTTGCGAGCAAAGACCGGGATGACAGCATAAACATAGCAATCATCGTCGGCAGTATGTTCCCCGTCTGAATGTAAATAGCGTTGACGACAGATCGTACCAAGGGGGCAATTGAGGTCTACGTCCGCGTACATTGCATTTCATTTGAGACATCAACTATCGACTGACTACTCTTACGAAGTAGTCCGGAGTGCGAAGAGACTGACTTAGCGATAACGGCTATAATACATAGATGAATACAATACATCTCAGAAGCTTTTAGCGGCGTCTCATCCTAGGCACACATCATCAGGCTGCCGCCGGAGCTTCCCATCGTTCATGAAGCAAACGACAAGAGAACGACAAGAAATGACAAGAAATTGACAAGAAACCAAGAAAATAGCATCGCGATAGCTCAGCCATGCGAACACCCACAAATACCTTCATCTCTCTCCTATATATCCTCATAAATGGCGAATCCCCTGATACAACGTCACTTGATGCGAGACGACCACCAGCGGAGACATCGTCGTCCTTATCCTGCCAACAGCGTCCCGGTTGCGATCAGCGCCCATTCATCTCGACGAATTCCCAGCTCACCTATCGCGCTCGTCCCACTCCTTCGACCTCAGCACGAACGCCATGTCACACTCCCAATCTGCATCCTTCAAGACACACGCAAGCATCATGCACAAATCTTCCGTCGTATCCACGGACTCGGGCATACGCATGTCGCACATCGCAGCGAAGTAGTCTACATCGCTGAACGTGAGCTTGTGGGCCATCCTCAGCTCCTCCACAGCACGTGCCACGCCGTGGCCGTCATCCCCGTCAGAATGGGTAAGACCGATCTGTAATCGCTCTTGGGGGCTCTCAGCAGAGTGGGCGATCACTTGCGAGGGTGGCGGGACGATTCGTGCAGAATAGGTCGCCGAACACGAATAGGCAGTATGTAACGGTTTTCGATTGTCATAGTAATCGATGTATCTACAAAGAGAGGATTCGAAGTTAACGGACAGGGGATGCAGAACGAAGAATGGGGAAAACCAGCACCGGGACGCAAAAAGAAAAAGAAAAAAGGAGCTCGAGGAGGAGCGCATCCGGCTGGCGAAAATGAAATGGAACGGGATGCTTACGTTTCCAGGAAAGTGGTGGCTTGGTCTAACTCTGTAAGCCGCCGGTCCTCGTCAGTTGCTTCAGCCATTAGCACATCAGGCCCATAGTTTGGTGGCTCTTCATGTTCATGCACAACGTCATGCTCGGTGGCACTATCCCGTCCAGACATCGGTCCACGTTCGGCTATAGCGTCCGAATCACTTGTAACCCCCCGTTCATGCGCTCTGCCTCTCGAATCTGTCTTTCCCCCCACTCCGTCCAAAAGCACAGATCGCGGCAATGGCACACACATGCTCAGCGGTTCCTCCATATCCTCAACCAAGGGGCGTGCGCGTTTATTCACCTTCTCATAATTTCCACACCGATAGCATACCTGCTGGCTCGGGTGGAGGATGGAGGCGCGCCAAGACAACGAAGAGGTGACATGGCAATTGCTGCATTCAGGTGTTTGGGATTGTCCTTGTGTCTGTTCTCGCTCACGTCCTCGTCCTGATTCCGGACTTCGTTCCTCCTCCGCTTCCTCCGCTTGCCTCTCCACCTCCGCTTGCCTCTCCTCCTCCTCCACCACCACCACCATATCGTCGACCAAAGGGCGTGCACGTTTATTTACCTTCTCATAATTTCCACACCGGTAGCATACCTGCTGGCTCGGGTCGAGGATGGAAGCGCGCCAGCGTAACGACGAGGTGACGTGGCAATTGCTGCATTCTGGAGGTGGGGGTTGGTCTTGCGTCTGCTCTTCTTCACGTCCTCGCACTAGTTCTGGACTTCGTTCCTCCGCCAATTCCTCCTCCTCCTCCTCCTCCTCCTCCTCTTCCTGTTGAGCGTCTGATATTGATACTCTTGATGCAGCTTGTTGTACAGCTGATACGAGATATGTAGCGGGTGGACGAGAAGGTGAAGACGACGGATGATTGATAAGTTCTTCGACTGCCTCTTCCTCATCCTCCTCTGCATCCACATCTATCACCTCATGGGCAACAGGTGGCGGTCTACGCTGGTATAGCTCAGGTCGCCATGCTGAAGACCCAGCGGCGGCAGGTGTGGACACAAAGCCTTGCCCTTCATCAACCATCTTTTGCAAAGAGTGAAGCGTCGCCCCTGCCGGAATCTGAACATCCCACATGGATACCAACGGCGACCCGGGTGGCCATAGCGGAGGGCGGGAAATAGGCGGCGTAGACTGATTATTACGCGCCATGGAGCGCGTCAGTCGACGAGATGTACCCTGGGACGTCGAGGAGGACGAGGACTCGCGGCTGCCACTCGATGCACCTGTAACACCCTGCATATGATCGGCCGTACTGATGTCATGCTGCTGTTCCGGAGGCTTCGAGCGCTTGGGGGACACACCAAAAAGAAATGCAGTTGGTAGCGGTTCGGGCGTAAGCTGCGGCTGGAGTGTGTCAGGGTACACCGCGAACTTGAATGTTTTCCAGTCGACCAGTAGCGCGTGATGTCTGTACATTAATTTCAAAGCCACCCATAAGTTAGTAAACGAACAGCAAGTGTAACGAAATACGACACACAAAAGTCTGAAGCCGGTGACCTTCAGCCTCCCCGTGTACCCGCGTGCTTCAATCCAGCTCTGCCGGCCCTTGAGCCACGCCGTTCGATGGCGCATACACTCGAGGTTGTTAGAGCGTGGTGCGCAGTCTGCAGGCATTTCTGAAATAGGGATGTGATAGGTGCCCTCTGCGGCCGGTGGCGGCAATCGAGTCTCGAGATAAAGAGGTTGAACATCCGGGTGGTAAAGAGGAGGTGGCGGTATAACGTTTCCGATGGGAGGAGGACTGTCTGCGTTTACGTAGATACGCTTGGATACGCCTTTGTGTGCAGGAATGCGTATTGAGTAGGCCGTACCTCTCGGAGAGGTAGAGGGAGAAGGTGAGGTGCGGGTGGTGGAGGGGCTGGCGAGGGACCCAGAGGGGGTGAACGATGTTGAGCCCGTAGTGGCTGCAGTCGATGTCGAGGCCGAGTCTACACTGATCCGCCGCCGTTTGGAGCCCGATGGCGAACTTGAGAAAACCATGCAAGCTCGCTGTCTTCGGGAGTGAGCTCAATGCTCGGTCGATGAGAAGATGAGAGTTATCCTGTGGACGCCATTTCGGCGCCTGTGAACTTAGTAGTATCGTCTCCCCTGTCGTCCGCGGTGATGTGCATTGCGCATGCTCAACTTTTCGGATTTCAATAAATTATGTACTAGAAGGCATGTGTATGATCTCCTTCAACCATTTGAGTCAATGGAAGAATTTCTATACGAGCAGGAATTATAAGCGATGAATTACGGTCAATTAAGCCTGGATTCTTCAAACCGCCGCCAATAGGGGAACTCAATCCTCGCTTTTGCGTGCGATTCTGAGTTTGATTCGTGGCAGAACCAAGACGTCGATTCCAGGCGGTTTCGGGGTCCTGAATCCACGATTCTGCCTGAATCGAGCAGAATCGTCGAAGCACCTCTTGAGTCGCTTCGTCGTGTCGTTTCTCGTTCAAATGTAGCTAGTAACATATGCTTACTTACTTTGCATACAAATAAATCGTTATCTTTCACTCTGCCGCGCATGACTGAACCACACAGCCATCCGTCATCCTCTCGCTACCACATTCATCCTTTGTCGTCTCGTTGCTACACCCTTCCATTAGCATCATCACATCATGGCGAAAAAGCGACAACGAACGGCGTCAGGAACCTCACGCGGCGCCAGGAAGAAGGCTGTGAAAGTTGTTGAGACGGACACCACAGAAGACAGTCTCAAGCGAGACATCGAGTACGTACTGATTGTCCATGTTGAGTATCGCTACTGCATGCACAACAGCTGGGACCAAACACTTACATGGGCACTGGTATCTACTATCACCGACAATGAGAATATCCGTCAGGCGTTGTTTCCCGGACCCGGAGCAAACCCCTCTACAGCCAAAGGTGGTGGCAAAACGAAGACGGAGGCACATGCCTTATTAGCAGAGATCCTTTTTGCAGATCATGAGGCTTATGGTTTGGCATATCAAGCAGACAAGACAGTCAAGGCTGCACGCATCAAGTGGGCTACGAAAATCAAGAACAGAGTACAAAAGTGAGTGTCTCCCTTTTGTTCATATGGCTACTCAACCGACTGGGCCTCGTTTGAACAGAGTGCGCCAGGACGTCATGGAACATATGAACGCAATGGACCAGACGGGTGCGGGCATCATGTCAAAAGATGAAATCGATTTCTCGCGTGATAATGCATTCACGAACCTTGCACGTGAGTGTTTTATCAGCTTGCGGAAATCAAGAGATTTGGCTTAGGTTTTACAACAGAGAAAGTCCTCCTTGAATGCCCGTGGTTTTTCGAAATGAAGGTTCTCATTGCCCAACGCCCAAACGTGAAGCCTGTCGGCCTCGGAAATGCCTTGTCGGCGATCGATGAGACTGTTTTATTCGACGAATCAGACGAGAATGATCATCAAGTCCGGTCTGCTGCCGAGGAGAAGGCCGCAGGTGTGGCTGACGTTTACAAGAGCATCCTCGACACAGAGTTTTCATCGGACGAAGAGCCCACTGACCCACCAGACGCTGTACCTATGGTTGACCGGGACACGAAGACTCGAGAGCTCAACAGCAAGAACAACAAGAAGAAAGTGATGGCACCATCAACGAAGAAGGTCAAACTCGAAGACAAGTTTCTGCTTGCACATACAGAGGAGGAGAAAACCCGTCAGAAGGCGTACGATGCCAAGATTGCGGCCGCATCTGCAGAGAAGACCCGCGCGCAATCTCGTAACGAATACAAGCTTGAAAAACTTCGCTTATCAGCCAAACTCGCAGAACGAAAGATGGAGCATCGAGAGCGTATGGCAGCATACAAGGCTGGAGTTCCGCACACTACACCTTCCGGACTTCTCGGAGGACACTCTGATGGATATCTCGACACATCGGCTTCTGGTCAAGACCTCACAGCGTCGTTGAGTTTCTCTACCTCTGCCAACTTCTCTGATCTTGGCGATTCCACTCTGGATTTCGGTTCAAGCCCTGTTATGTTGTAGAATCATCACTGTACATCATATCGATTTGTTAATTGCCTCGTACTGTACTCTATACATGTCTATCAAACCCTCGTTCTGTAAAGAGTGCTTCCTTCAAGGCCTCCCGGTGTTCCTTCCCTTCTGCAAGCCTTGTTCGTCCAGCAGCACGAACAGTGTTCGGTGTCATGGTTATACGTGTAGCGCCCAATTTATTCGATTTTCTTTCTTTTATTTTGGCGCGTCCTACATGTCCTCGCGGTCACGTGACTCGTCGACACGGTCTCATGACCTGCACGATCACATGACTTGCACA